>CAWUFW010003057.1:1467500-1482500 GCA_963921515.1 Calotriton arnoldi
GTCCCCGAGCCCCCGGGAAGCGGAGCCCCCGAGCCCTGCAAGGGCAGGCGGGTCCCGATGAGGGCTCATTTGCCTCCCCGATCCCAGCCAGGGCTCCAGGAGGTCGGGTACGTTCGCGCCTTGGGTCCCCTCTGTCACCCTGTGCGCACGGTTGACAAGAAAGGGGGGTGTTTTTCCTCCGGATTACTAGGGACAGGGTACTCCGGGACACCCCTCCCGGGACTGGAGGTTCCCAGCCGGGGACCAGCCGGGCTGGGCCCGGGGACCACCTCCCCAGCGTCCGGGGCTCCCTCCTCCGGCCCGCGGCGTGGCAAAGTGCCCGGGACGGGCTCCACGGGTCCTGGGCAGTCCTCCCCCGGGGAGTCTGGGCCCCGAGAGCTGCTGCGGGCCTCCCTGTTCCCAAGGCCCGGCCGGGGTCCCCGAGCCCCCGGGAAGCAGAGCCCCCGAGCCCTGCAAGGGCAGGCGGGTCCCGATGAGGGCTCATTTGCCTCCCCGATCCCAGCCAGGGCTCCAGGAGGTCGGGTACGTTCGCGCCTTGGGTCCCCTCTGTCACCCTGTGCGCACGGTTGACAAGAAAGGGGGGTGTTTTTCCTCCGGATTACTAGGGACAGGGTACTCCGGGACACCCCTCCCGGGACTGGAGGTTCCCAGCCGGGGACCAGCCGGGCTGGGCCCGGGGACCACCTCCCCAGCGTCCGGGGCTCCCTCCTCCGGCCCGCGGCGTGGCAAAGTGCCCGGGACGGGCTCCACGGGTCCTGGGCAGTCCTCCCCCGGGAGTCTGGGCCCCGAGAGCTGCTGCGGGCCTCCCTGTTCCCAAGGCCCGGCCGGGGTCCCCGAGCCCCCGGGAAGCGGAGCCCCGAGCCCTGCAAGGGCAGGCGGGTCCCGATGAGGGCTCATTTGCCTCCCCGATCCCAGCCAGGGCTCCAGGAGGTCGGGTACGTTTGCGCCTTGGGTCCCCTCTGTCACCCTGTGCGCACGGTTGACAAGAAAGGGGGTGTTTTTCCTCCGGATTACTAGGGACAGGGTACTCCGGGACACCCCTCCCGGGACTGGAGGTTCCCAGCCGGGGACCAGCCGGGCTGGGCCCGGGGACCACCTCCCCAGCGTCCGGGGCTCCCTCCTCCGGCCCGCGGCGTGGCAAAGTGCCCGGGACGGGCTCCACGGGTCCTGGGCAGTCCTCCCCGGGAGTCTGGGCCCCGAGAGCTGCTGCGGGCCTCCCTGTTCCCAAGGCCCGGCCGGGGTCCCCGAGCCCCCGGGAAGCGGAGCCCCCGAGCCCTGCAAGGGCAGGCGGGTCCCGATGAGGGCTCATTTGCCTCCCCGATCCCAGCCAGGGCTCCAGGAGGTCGGGTACGTTCGCGCCTTGGGTCCCCTCTGTCACCCTGTGCGCACGGTTGACAAGAAAGGGGGGTGTTTTTCCTCCGGATTACAAGGGACAGGGTACTCCGGGACACCCCTCCCGCGACTGGAGGTTCCCAGCCGGGGACCAGCCGGGCTGGGCCCGGGGACCACCTCCCCAGCATCCGGGGCTCCCTCCTCCGGCCCGCGGCGTGGCAAAGTGCCCGGGACGGGCTCCACGGGTCCTGGGCAGTCCTCCCCGGGGAGTCTGGGCCCCGAGAGCTGCTGCGGGCCTCCCTGTTCCCAAGGCCCGGCCGGGGTCCCCGAGCCCCCGGGAAGCAGAGCCCCCGAGCCCTGCAAGGGCAGGCGGGTCCCGATGAGGGCTCATTTGCCTCCCGATCCCAGCCAGGGCTCCAGGAGGTCGGGTACGTTCGCGCCTTGGGTCCCCTCTGTCACCCTGTGCGCACGGTTGACAAGAAAGGGGGGTGTTTTTCCTCCGGATTACTAGGGACAGGGTACTCCGGGACACCCCTCCCGGGACTGGAGGTTCCCAGCCGGGGACCAGCCGGGCTGGGCCCGGGGACCACCTCCCCAGCGTCCGGGGCTCCCTCCTCCGGCCCGCGGCGTGGCAAAGTGCCCGGGACGGGCTCCACGGGTCCTGGGCAGTCCTCCCCGGGGAGTCTGGGCCCCGAGAGCTGCTGCGGGCCTCCCTGTTCCCAAGGCCCGGCCGGGGTCCCCGAGCCCCCGGGAAGCGGAGCCCCCGAGCCCTGCAAGGGCAGGCTCCCCCTGGCTTGGCTGGGTTCAGGAGCTATGTCCGGGGCCGCGGGGAGGGTGGCCTCCCCACCCCGGGCTCCGTCCTAGGTCCTGCCGCATGGCAGGGTGCCCGGGACGGGGTCCCGTGGGACCGGGGAGGCTTCCCCTGCGCCCCTGGGCCCGGGAGCCCCGGCTGGGTCCAGGGGCCCCTCTGGGCCCCGGGTCGGGTGCTCCAGCCCTGGGCCCCGTCCCCCGGCCTGCTGCTATGCCAAAGGTCCGAGACGGGGTTCCATCGTGCCTGGGGAGCCCCCCTGGCTTGGCTGGGTTCAGGAGCTCCGTCCGGGGCCCCAGGGAGGGTGGCCTCCCCACCCCGGGCTCCGTCCTAGGTCCTGCCTCATGGCAGGGTGCCCGGGACGGTGTCCCGTGGGACCGGGGAGGCTTCCCCTGCGCCCCTGGGCCCGGGAGCCCCGGCTGGGTCCAGGGGCCCCTCTGGGCCCCGGGTCGGGTGCTCCAGCCCAGGGCCCCGTCCCCCGGTCTGCTGCTATGCCAAAGGTCCGAGACGGGGTTCCGTCGTGCCTGGGGAGCCCCCCTGGCTTGGCTGGGTTCAGGAGCTCCGTCCGGGGCCCCGGGGAGGGTGGCCTCCCCACCCCGGGCTCCGTCCTCGGTCCTGCCGCGTGGCAGGGTGCCCGGGGTGGCTTCCCCTGCGCCCCTGGGCCCGGGAGCCCCGGCTGGGTCCAGGGGCCCCGGCTGGGTCCAGGGGCCCCGTCGGTCCCCGGGTCGGGTGCTCCGGCCCTGGGCCCCGTCCTCCGGCCTGCTGCTCCACCAAGGGCCCAGGACAGGGGTCCGTTGGTCCCGTGCAGGCCTCCCCTGCTTGTGAAGGTGTCCGCGGGCCCCGGGTCGGAGGGCCTGTCGGGTCCCCCTCGCAGCCTCCATGGCTGGGGCCCAGCTGGGGCCCTGGGCCTCCGGCCCCCATGCCCCGGCGCCCGCTCACTCTTTCGTTGGGGGCACAGAGCAACCAGATGGCTCCCCTTTCCCCTCGGCCATCTGGTCGCCCCTTTCCCCTCGGCCATCTGGTCTCCCACAATGCTTTCCTATGGGGCGACCAGATGGCCGGGCTTCCCTGGAAGTCCCGATGAGGGCTCATTTGCCTCCCCGATCCCAGCCAGGGCTCCAGGAGGTCGGGTACGTTCGCGCCTTGGGTCCCCCCTGTCACCCTGTGCGCACGGATTACAAGAAAGGGGGTGTTTTTCCTCCGGATTACTAGGGACAGGGTACTCCGGGACACCCCTCCCAGGCGGGAGGTTCACAGCCGTCGACCAGATGGGCTGGGCCCGGACAACACCGCCCCAGCGGCCATCCCTGGGGCCTCCCTGGGGCTTGAGCTCCGTCCGGCGGGCCATGGGGTGCGGGAGCCCCACCGTCATGCAAGCCAGCCGAGGGTCTGGGCGTTCATCGGGGCCAAGGGAGGCTCTATCCGGCCTGGCTAGGGTTCGGAAGCAGGGACCGGGCCCAGGGCTTGAGCTCTGTCCGGCAGGCCATGGGGTGCTGGAGCCCCCCGTCCTGCAAGCCGGCCCAGGGTCTGGGTGCTGGGGACAGAGGGTCCATCGGGGCCCGGGGAGGCTCCCCCGGCCTGGCTGGGTGTTGAAAGCAGGGACCGGGCCCGGGGCTTGAGCTCCGTCCGGCGGGCCATGGGGTGCGGGAGCCCCCCCGTCCTGCAAGCCAGCCGAGGGTCTGGGTGCTGGGGACCTGGGTCCACCGGGGCCCGGGGAGGCTCTCTCCAGCCTGGCTGGGTGTCAGAAGCAGGGACAGGGCCTGGGGCTCGAGCTCCGTCCGGCGGGCCCCGGGGTGCGGGAGCCCCCCGTACTGCAAGCCAGCCGAGGGTCCGGGCGCTGGGGACGGGGGGTCCACCGGGGCCCAGGGAGGCTCTCTCCAGCCTGGCTGGGTGTCAGAAGCAGGGACCGGGCCTGGGGCTTGAGCTCCGTCCGGCGGGGCCCGGGGTATGGGAGCCCCCCATCCTGCAAGCCAGCCCAGGGTCCGGGCGCTGGGCACGGGGGTCAATCGGGACCCGGGGAGGCTCTCCCAGGCCTGGCATAGTGTTCGGAAGCTGGGACTGGGACTGGGACCTGGGCCTGGGGCTTGAGCTCCGTCTGGCAGGCCCTGGGGTGCGGGAGCCCCCCGTCCGGCAAGCAGGCCGAGTGTCCGGTGGCTGGGGACAGGAGTGGTTCCACCCGAGGCCCGGGGAGGCTCTCCCCGGCCTGGCTAGGGTTCGGAAGCTGGGACCGGGCCGGGGCTCGTGCTCTGTCCGGCGGGCCCCGGGGTGCGGGAGCTCCCCGTACTGCAAGCCAGCCGAGGCTCCGGGCGCTGGGGACGGGGAGGTCCACCGGGGCCCAGGGAGGCTCTCTCCAGCCTGGCTGGGTGTCAGAAGCAGGGACAGGGCCTGGGGCTTGAGCTCCGTCCGGCGGGGCCCGGTGTACGGGAGCCCCCATCCTGCAAGCCAGCCCAGGGTCCGGGCGCTGGGCACGGGGGTCCATCGGGGCCCGGGGAGGCTCTCCCAGGCCTGGCATAGTGTTCGGAAGCTGGGACTGGGACCTGGGCCTGGGGCTTGAGCTCCGTCTGGCAGGCCCTGGGGTGCGGGAGCCCCCGTCTGGCAAGCGGGCCGAGTGTCCGGTGGCTGGGGACAGGAGTGGTTCCACCCGAGGCCCGGGGAGGCTCTCCTCGGCCTGGCTAGGGTTCGGAAGCTGGGACCGGGCCCGGGGCTCGTGCTCCGTCCGGCGGGCCCCGGGGTGCGGGAGCTCCCCGTACTGCAAGCCAGCCGAGGCTCCGGGCGCTGGGGACGGGGGGTCCACCGGGGCCCAGGGAGGCTCTCTCCAGCCTGGCTGGGTGTCAGAAGCAGGGACAGGGCCTGGGGCTTGAGCTCCGTCCGGCGGGGCCCGGGGTACGGGAGCCCCCATCCTGCAAGCCAGCCCAGGGTCCGGGCGCTGGGCACGGGGGTCCATCGGGGCCCGGGGAGGCTCTCCCAGGCCTGGCATAGTGTTCGGAAGCTGGGACTGGGACCTGGGCCTGGGGCTTGAGCTCCGTCTGGCAGGCCCTGGGGTGCGGGAGCCCCCCGTCCGGCAAGCGGGCCGAGTGTCCGGTGGCTGGGGACAGGAGTGGTTCCACCCGAGGCCCGGGGAGGCTCTCCCCGGCCTGGCTAGGGTTCGGAAGCTGGGACCGGGCCCGGGGCTCGTGCTCCGTCCGGCGGGCCCCGGGGTGCGGGAGCTCCCCCGTACTGCAAGCCAGCCGAGGCTCCGGGCGCTGGGGACGGGGGGTCCACCGGGGCCCAGGGAGGCTCTCTCCAGCCTGGCTGGGTGTCAGAAGCAGGGACAGGGCCTGGGGCTTGAGCTCCGTCCTGCGGGGCCCGGGGTACGGGAGCCCCCATCCTGCAAGCCAGCCCAGGGTCCGGGCGCTGGGCACGGGGGTCCATCGGGGCCCGGGGAGGCTCTCCCAGGCCTGGCATAGTGTTCGGAAGCTGGGACTGGGACTGGGACCTGGGCCTGGGGCTTGAGCTCCGTCTGGCAGTCCCTGGGGTGCGGGAGCCCCCGTCCGGCAAGCAGGCCGAGTGTCCGGTGGCTGGGAACAGGAGTGGTTCCACCCGAGGCCCGGGGAGGCTCTCCCCGGCCTGGCTAGGGTTCGGAAGCTGGGACCGGGCCCGGGGCTCGTGCTCCGTCCGGCGGGTCCCGGGGTGCGGGAGCCCCCGTACTGCAAGCCAGCCGAGGGTCCGGGCGCTGGGGACGGGGGTCCACCAGGGCCCGGGAGGCTCTCCCCGGCCTGGCTGCTTTCAGAAGCAGGGACCGGGCTGTGGAGCGGGGGTGGCTGGCTTTATCCGCTACGCTGGCGGAGCGGAGTTTTCTGCCCACCCCTATACGACCCTGTGGTGCGAGAGCCCCTGTCCTGCGGCCTGGCGAGGGTCCGGGTGCCCGTGATGGGGTCCATCGGGCCAAGGGAGGCTCCCGCAAACTGGCTGGGTTCAGAAACGGGGACCGGGCCAGGTGGGGGCGTGGCTGGCCAAGTCCTTCCCACTGCGTAGTAGGAGTTTGGTTAGGGCTGGGCGGAATTTGCGTAGTTCCACTACGCAAAATTTTGGAAAAAAAATGTGTGGAAAACGTGCGCACGTCCTGAGGGTCCTTGTGCCCGGGACAGGGGTAGGGCTGGGCGTAGTTGGCGTAGCGCCACTATGCAGAATTTTGGAAAAAATGTGTGGAAAACGAGCGCACGTCCTGAGGGTCCGTGTGCCCGGGACAGGGGGTCCCTCGTGCCTGGGCAGGCTCCCTGATCTCCAGGGGTCCCTCGTGCCTGGGCAGGCTCCCCGATCTCCCCGGCCTGGCTGGGTTGCGAAGCAGGGACCGGCCCCGGGGACTGCGTTTCAGTCAGGGCCTGGGGTTTGGGAGCCCCCGTCCTGCTGCCTGCCAAGTGTCCATCTGCCCGGGACAAGGGTCCCTGGTGCAGAGCCCCGGAGACCTGCAAGGGCAGGCGGGAGCCCTACCGCTATGGCTCAGCTCGGGGTGGGCAGATGGCAGTCCTTTCGGTCCTGGCCATCTGGTCGCACCTCTCCCTCGGCTATCTGGTCACACGCAATGCTTTCCAATGGGGCGGCCAGATGGCTAGGCCGCCCTGGAAGTCCCGATGAGGGATCATTTGCCTCCCGGATCCCAGCCAGGGCTCCAGGAGGTCGGGCACGTTCGCGCCCAGGGTCCCCTGAGCCTCGCGGTGCGCACGGATTCCCAGAAAGCGGAATAGCCTTCCTCCGGATTACTAGGGACAGGGTACTCTGGGACCCCTCTCGGCCTAACGGTCCTCAGCCGGCAGCTGGGCGGGCCAGGATGCCGCCCCAGCCCTGGGTCCATCCATGGGCCTGCCGCGTGGCAGGCTGCCCTGGATGGGGTCTGGCAGGCCCGGGGAGCCTCCCCTGCTGGGCTGGGTCCAGGGGGCCTGGGGAGTGCAGCCTCCCCACCCCAGGGTCTGTCCTCGGTCCTGCTGAGTGGCAGGATGCCTGAACGAGGTCCCGCGGGACTGGGGAGCCTCCCCCTGCTCGGCTGGGTTCAGCGGCTCCCAGGGGCCCTGGGGAGGGCGTCCTCCCCACCCTGGAGCTCCATCCTTGGTCCTGCCGCATGGCAGGGTGCACGGGATGGGGTCCGGTGGGCCCGGGGAGGCTTCCCTGCGCCTCTGGGCCTTTGGAGCCCCGGCTGGGTCCAGGGGCCCCGTCGGGCCCCGGGTCGGGTGCTCCGGCCCTGGGACCTGTCCCCCACCCTGCTGCACTTCCAAAGGCCGGGAATGGGGTTCCGTTGTGCCCGGGGACCCTCCCCTTGCTTGGCTGGGTTCAGGTTCTCCAGCCGGGGCCCCTGAGGGCCCTGGGGAGGGCGGCCTCCCCACCCCGGGCTCTGTCCTCGGTCCTGCCGCGTGGCAGGGTGCCGGGGACAGGGTCCCGTGGGCCCGGGGAGGCTTCCCCTGCGCCTCTGGGCCTGGGAGCCCCGGCTGGGTCCAGGGGCCCTGTCGGGCCCCGGGTCAGGTGCTCCAGCCCTGGGCCGCGTCCCCTGGCCTGCTGCTCTACCAAAGCCCCGGGACGGGGTTCCGTTGTGCCCGGGGACCCTCCCCTTGCTTGGCTGGGTTCAGGGCCCTGGGGAGGGCAGCCTCCCCACCCCGGGCTCTGTCCTCAGTCCTGCTGCGTGGCAGGGTGCCCAGGATGGTGTCCGGTGAGCCCGGGAGGCTTCCCCTGCGCCTCTGGGCCTGGGAGCCACGGCTGGGTCCAGAGGCCCCGTCAGGTCCCTGGTCGGGTGCTCCTGCCCTGGGCCGCGTCCCCCGGCCTGCCGCTCTGCAAAAGCCCCGGGACGGTGTTCCGTTTGCCCGGGGAGCCTCCCCTTGCTTGGCTGAGTTCAGGAGCTCCGGCCGGGGCCCTTGGGGAGGGCGGCCTCCGTCCTCGGGCCTGCCAAGTGACAGGGTGCCCGGGACGGGCTCCCGCAGGGCCGGGGAGGCTTCCCTCGAGCGTCCGGGCCTGGAAGCCCCGGCTGGGTCCAGGGTCCCCCCCGGGTCAGTTGCTGCAGCCCTGGGCCCCGTCCCCCGTCCCCCGTCCGGTCGCTCTGCCAAAGGCCAGAGACGGGGGTTCCGTTGTGCCCAGCGAGCCTCCCCATGCTTGGCCTATCACCTCGGCCATCTGGTCGCGCCTATCCCCTCGGCCATCTATGTCGCGCCAATCCCCTCAGCCATCTGGTCGCGCGCGCAATGCTTTCCAATGGGTCGACCAGATGGCCGGGTTGCCCTGGAAGTCCCTATGAGGGCTCATTTGCCTCCCGATCCCATCCAGGGCTCCAGGAGGTTGGGCGCGTCCGTGCCTTGGGTCCCCTCAGTCTCACGGTGCGCACAGGTTACCAGAAAGGGGGGGGGTACCCTTCCTCCGGATTACTAGGGACATGGGGCCAGATGTATCAAAGAATAGTTTTGCGATTCTCAAATAGCGATTTTTAGAGAATTGCAATTTGAGAATTCCAAAACTATTCTTTCCTTAGGTTGGAGCGCCATCTAGAGCAAGTCCAGTAGGGAAGGTGTTCGAATATTCCTTAGGTTGGAGCGCCATCTAGCGCAATTCCAGTAGGGAAGGTGATGGGATATTCCTTAGGTTGGAGCGCCATCTAGCGCAAGTCCAGTAGGGAAGGTGATGGGATATTCCTTAGGTTGGAGCGCCATCTAGCGCAAGTCCAGTAGGGAAGGTGATGGGATATTCCTTAGGTTGGAGCGCCATCTAGCGCATGTCCAGTAGGGAAGGTGATGGGATATTCCTTAGGTTGGAGCGCCATCTAGCGCAAGTCCAGTAGGGAAGGTGATGGGATATTCCTTAGGTTGGAGCGCCATCTAGCGCATGTCCAGTAGGGAAGGTGATGGGATATTCCTTAGGTTGGAGCGCCATCTAGCGCAAGTCCAGTAGGGAAGGTGATGGGATATTCCTTAGGTTGGAGCGCCATCTAGCGCATGTCCAGTAGGGAAGGTGATGGGATATTCCTTAGGTTGGAGCGCCATCTAGAGCAAGTCCAGTAGGGAAGGTGATGGAATATTCCTTAGGTTGGAGCGCCATCTAGAGCAAGTCCAGTAGGGAAGGTGTTGGAATAGTAGCGTGCAATGCTTTCCAATGGGGCGACCAAATGGCCGGGCTGCCCTGGAAGTCCCGATGAGGGCTCATTTGCCTCCCTGATCCCAGCGAGGGCTCCAGGAGGTCGGGCGCGTCCGCGCATAGTGTCCCCTCAGTCTTGCGGTGCGCACAGGTTACCAGAAAGGGGGGTAGCCTTCCTCCGGATTACTAGGGACAAGGTACTCTGGGACCCCTCTCGGCCTAGCGGTCCTCAGCCGGCAGTTGGACGGGCCAGGATGCCGCCCCAGCCCTGGGTCCGTCCCTGGGCCTGCCGCGTGGCAGGCTGCCCTGGATGGGGTCCGGCGGGCCCGGGGAGCCTCTCCCTGCTGGGCTGGCTCCAGGGGCTCGGGTGTTCCAGCCCTGGGCCCTGTCCCCCAGCCTGCAGCCCTGCCAAAGGCCCGGAACGGGGTTCCATCGTGCCCGGGGTGCCTCCCCTTGCTCGGCTGGGTTCAGGGGCTCCCTGCGGCCCCGGGGAGGGTGGCCTCCCCACCCCGGGCTCTGTCCTCGGTCCTGCTGCGTGGCAGGGTGCCCGGGACGGGGTCCCGCGGGCCCGGGGATGCTTCCCCTGCGCCTCTGGGCCCGGGAGCCCCGGCTGGGTCCAGGGGCCCCTCCGGGCCCCGGGTCGGGTGCTCCAGCACTGGACCCTGTCTCCCGGCCTGCCTCTATGCCAAGGGCCCGGGACGGGGGTCCGTCGGTCCCGTGCAGACCTCCCCCGCTTCGCCTGCTTGTCGAGGTGTCTGCGGGCCCCAGGTCGGAGGGCCCGTCGGCTCCCCCTCGCAGCCTCCATGGCTGGGGCCCAGCTGGGGCCGTGGGCCCTGGGCCTCCGGTCCCCCGTGCCCCGGCACCCGCTCACTCTTTCATTGGGGCACCGAGCGACCAGATGGCTCCACTTTCGTGCCCGGCCATCTGGTCGCCCCTTTCCCCTCGGCCATCTGGTCTCCCGCAATGCTTTCCTATGGGGCGACCAGATGGCCGGGCTTCCCTGGAAGTCCCGATGAGGGCTCATTTGCCTCCACGATCCCAGCGATGGCTCCAGGAGGTCGGGTACTTTTGCACCTTGGGTCCCCTCTGTCACCTCGTGTGCACGGATTACAAGAAAGGGGGGTAATTTTCCTCCGGATTACTAGGGAGAGGGTCAATCAGACCTCCGTGAGGTCCGGCGATTCTGAAACAGGGGAAGGCAGCACCCGGGCCCGCCCGCCGGGGCCCCCAGAGGCCCGGGTACGCACCTGCCTCTCAGCCCCTTCCCGATGGTCCTTTTTCTCCGAGTTTGCTCAGTCAGACCTCCGTGAGGTCCGGCGATGCCGAGACAGGGGAAGGCAGCACCCGGGCCCGCCCGCTGGGGCCCCCAGGGGACCGGGTACGCACCTGCCTCTCAGCCCCTTCCCAATGGTCCTTTTTCTCCGAGTCTGCTCAGTCAGATGTGAGGTCCGGGGATGCTGAGACAGGGGGAAGGCAGCACCCGGGCCCGCCCGCCGGGGCCCCCAGGGGCCCGGGTACATACCTGCCTCTCAGCCCCTTCCCGATTGTCCTTTTTCTCCGAGTTTGTTCAGGCAGACCTCCGTGAGGTCCGGGGATGCTGAGACGGGGGAAAGCAGCACCCGGGCCCGCCTGCCGGGCCCCCAGGGGCCTGGGTATGCACCTGCCTCTCAGCCCCTTCCCGATGGTCCTTTTTCTCCGAATTTGCTCAGTCAGACCCCCGTGAGGTCCGGGGATGCTGAGATGGGGGAAGGCAGCACCCGGGCCCGCCCGCCGGGGCCCCCAGGGGCCCGGGTACATACCTGCCTCTCAGCCCCTTCCCGATTGTCCTTTTTCTCCGAGTTTGTTCAGGCAGACCTCCGTGAGGTCCGGGGATGCTGAGACGGGGAAAGCAGCACCCGGGCCCGCCCGCCGGGGCCCCCAGGGGCCCGGGTATGCACCTGCCTCTCAGCCCCTTCCCGATGGTCCTTTTTCTCCGAATTTGCTCAGTCAGACCCCCGTGAGGTCCGGGGATGCTGAGATGGGGAAGGCAGCACCCGGGCCTGCCCGCCGGGGCCCCCAGGGGCCCGGGTACGTACCTGCCTCTCAGCCCCTTCCCAATGGTCCATTTTCTCCGAGTTTGTTCAGGCAGACCTCCGTGAGGTCCGGGGATGCTGAGATGGGGGAAGGCAGCACCCGGGCCTGCCCGCCGGGGCCCCCAGGGGCCCGGGTACGTACCTGCCTCTCAGCCCCTTCCCGATGGTCCATTTTCTCCGAGTTTGTTCAGGCAGACCTCCGTGAGGTCCGGGGATGCTGAGATGGGGAAGGCAGCACCCGGGCCTGCCCGCCGGGGCCCCCAGGGGCCTGGGCACGTACCTGCCTCTCAGCCCCTTCCCGATGGTCCTTTTTCTCCGAGTTTGCTCAGTCATACCTCCGTGAGGTCCGGGGATGCTGAGACGGGGGAAGGCAGCACCCGGGCCCGCCTGCCAGGGCCCCCAGGGGCCCGGGTACGCACCTGCCTCTCAGCCCCTTCCTGATGGTCCTTTTTCTCCGAGTTTGCTCAGTCAGACCCACGTGAGGTCCGGGGATGCTGAGACGGGGGAAGGCAGCACCCGGGCCTGCCCGCCAGGGCCCCCAGGGGCCCGGGTACGCACCTGCCTCTCAGCCCCTTTCCGATGGTCCTTTTTCTCAGAGTTTGCTCAGTCAGACCCCCGTGAGGTCCGGGGATGCTGAGATGGGGGAAGGCAGCACCCGGGCCCGCCTGCCAGGGCCCCCAGGGGCCCGGGTACGCACCTGCCTCTCAGCCCCTTCCTGATGGTCCTTTTTCTCCGAGTTTGCTCAGTCAGACCCACGTGAGGTCCGGGGATGCTGAGACGGGGAAGGCAGCACCCGGGCCTGCCCGCCAGGGCCCCCAGGGGCCCGGGTACGCACCTGCCTCTCAGCCCCTTTCCGATGGTCCTTTTTCTCAGAGTTTGCTCAGTCAGACCCCCGTGAGGTCCGGGGATGCTGAGATGGGGGAAGGCAGCACCCGGGCCCGCCTGCCAGGGCCCCCAGGGGCCCGGGTACGCACCTGCCTCTCAGCCCCTTTCCGATGGTCCTTTTCTCAGAGTTTGCTCAGTCAGACCCCCGTGAGGTCCGGGGATGCTGAGATGGGGGAAGGCAGCACCCGGGCCTGCCTGCCGGGGCCCCCAGGGGCCCGGGTATGTACCTGCCTCTCAGCCCCTTCCCGATGGTCCATTTTCTCCAAGTTTGTTCAGGCAGACCTCCGTGAGGTCCAGGGATGCTGAGACGGGGGAAGGCAGCACCCGGGCCTGCCTGCTGGGGCCCCCAGGGGCCTGGGTACGCACCTGCCTCTCAGCCCCTTCCCGATGGTCCTTTTTCTCCGAGTTTGCTCAGTCAGACCCCCGTGAGGTCCGGGGATGCTGAGACGGGGAAGGCAGCACCTGGGCCCCCAGGGGCCCGGGTATGCGCCTGCCTCTCAGCCCCTTGCCGATGGTCCTTTTTCTCTGAGTCTGCTTGCCCTGGGAGCAGGCAGGGATGCTAAGCCAGCATACCCACTGTGTGAGGCCCAGCCAGGGTCTCCGAGCCCACGGGACGCAGAGCCCCCGAGCCCACGGGACGCAGAGCCCCGAGCCCTGTATGGAGAGGCGGGAGCCCTCCGGCGAAGTCTCGGGACGGGCAGATTGGCCTCCTACGGGCCTGGCCATCAGGTAGAGTTTTCCTCTCGGCCGTCTGGTCGCGTGCAATGCTTTCCAATGGGGCGACCAGTTGGCCGGGCCGCCCTCGAATTCCCAATGAGGGCTCATTTGCCTTCCCGATACCAGCGAGGGCTCCAGGAGGTCGGGCGCGTCCGCGCATAGGGTCCCCTCAGTCTTGCGGTGCGCACAGGTTACCAGAAAGGGGGTAGCCTTCCTCCGGATTACTAGGGACAAGGTACTCTGGGACCCCTCTCGGCCTAGCGGTCCTCCGCCAGCAGTTGGACGGGCCAGGATGCCGCCCCAGCCCTGGATATGTCCCTGGGCCTGCCGCGTGGCAGGCTGCCCTGGATGGGGTCCGGCGGGCCCGGGGAGCCTCTCCCTGCTGGGCTGGCTCCAGGGGCTCGGGTGTTCCAGCCCTGGGCCCTGTCCCCCAGCCTGCTGCCCTGCCAAAGGCCCGGGACGGGGTTCCATCGTGCCCGGGGTGCCTCCCCTTGCTCGGCTGGGTTCAGGGGCTCCCTGCAGCCCCATAGAGGGTGGCCTCCCCACCCCGGGCTCTGTCCTCGGTCCTGCTGCGTGGCAGGGTGCCCGGGACGGGGGCCCGGGGAGGCTTCCCTTCGCCTCCGGGCCTGGGAGCCCCGGCTGGGTCCAGGGGCCCCTCCGGGCCCCGGGTCGGGTTCTCCAGCCCTGAGCCCCGTCCCCCAGCCTGCCGCTTTGCCAAAGGTCCGAGACGGGGTTCCGTCGTGCCCGGGGAGCCCCCCTCGCTTGGCTGGGTTCAGGAGCTCCGTCCGGGGCCCTCAGGGGCCCCGGGGAGGGTGGCCTCCCCACCCCGGGCTCCGTCCTCGGTCCTGCCGCGTGGCAGGGTGCCCGGGATGGGGTCCCGTGGGCCCGGGGAGGCGTCCGCTGCGCCTCTGGGCCCGGTAGCCCCAGCTGGGTCCAGGGGCCCCGGCTGGGTCCAGGGGCTGCTCCAGGCCCCGGGTCGGGTGCTCTAGCCCTGGGTCCCGTCCCCCGGCCTGCCGCTATGCCAAAGGTCCGAGACAGGGTTCTGTCGTGCCCGGGGAGCCCCCACGCTTGGCTGGGTTCAGGAGCTCCGTCCGGGGCCCCTGAGGGCCCCGGGGAGGGCGGCCTCCCCACCCCGGGCTCCGTCCTCGTTCCTGCCGCATGGCAGGGTGCCCGGGACGTGGTCCGAAGGGCCCGGGGTGGCGTCCCCTGCGCCTCTTGGCCCGGTAGCCCCGGCTGGGTCCAGGGGCCCTGTCGGTCCCCGGGTCGGGTGCTCCGGCCCTGGGCCCCGTCCCCTGGCCTGCTGCCCACCAAGGGCCCAGGACAGGGGTCCATCGGTCCCATGCAGGCCTCCCCTGCTTGTCAAGGTGTCCACGGGCCCAGGGTCGGAGGGCCAGTCGGGTCCCCCTCGCAGCCTCCATGGCTGGGGCCCAGCTGGGGCCCTGGGCCTGTGGTCCCCCATGCCCGGTGCCCGCTCACTCTTTCGTTGGGGCACCGAGCGACCAGATGGATCCCCTTTCGTGCCCGGCCATCTGGTCGCCCCTTTCCCCTCGGCCATCTGGTCGCCCCTTTCCCCTCGGCCATCTGGTCTCCCGCAATGCTTTCCTATGGGGCGACCAGATGGCCGGGCTTCCCTGGAAGTCCCGATGAGGGCTCATTTGCCTCCCCGATCCCAGCGAGGGCTCCAGGAGGTCGGGTACTTTTGCACCTTGGGTCCCCTCTGTCACCTCATGTGCACGGATTACAAGAAAGGGGGGTAATTTTCCTCCGGATTACTAGGGAGAGGGTCAATCAGACCTCCGTGAGGTCCGGCGATTCTGAAACAGGGGAAGGCAGCACCCGGGCCCGCCCGCCGGGGCCCCCAGGGGCCCGGGTACGCACCTGCCTCTCAGCCCCTTCCCAATGGTCCTTTTTCTCCGAGTTTGCTCAGTCAGACCTCCGTGAGGTCCGGCGATGCCGAGACTGGGGGAAGGCAGCACCCGGGCCCACCCGCTGGGGCCCCCAGGGGCCCGGGTATGCACCTGCCTCTTAGCCCCTTCCCGATGGTCCTTTTTCCTCCGAGTTTGGTCAGTCAGACCTCCGTGAGGTCCGGCGATGCTGAGA
>CAWUFW010003057.1:1495000-1947470 GCA_963921515.1 Calotriton arnoldi
TCCGGGCCCGGGGCTTGAGCTCCGTCCGGCGGGCCCTGGGGTGCGGGAGCCCCCCCATCCTGCAAGCCAGGCCAGGGTCTGGGCGCTGGGCACGGGGGGGTCCATCGGGGCCCGGGGAGGCTCTCCCAGGCCTGGCCTAGTGTTGGGAAGCTGGGACTGGGACTGGGACCGTCCGGCAGGCCCCGGGGTGCGGGAGACCCCCGTCCGGCAAGCAGGCCGAGTGTCGGGTGGCTGGGGACAGGAGTGGTTCCACCCGGGGCCCAGGGAGTCTCTCTCCAGCCTGGCTGGGTGTCAGAAGCAGGGACCGGGCCTGGGGCTTGAGCTCCGTCCGGCGGGCCCCGGGGTACGGGAGCCCCCCGTCCTGCAAGCCGGCCGAGGGTCCAGGCGCTGGGCACGGGGGTCCATCGGGACCCGGGGAGGCTATCAGGGCGAAAGCTCGGGGCGGGCAGATTGGCATCCTTTCGGTCCCGGCCATCTGGTCGCATCTATCCCCTCGGCCATCTGGTTGCACGCAATGCTTTCCAATGGGGCGACCAGATGGCCGGACCGGCCTGGAAGTCCCGATGAGGGCTCATTTGCCTCCCCGATCCCAGCCAGGGCTCCAGGAGGTCGGGTACGTTCGCGCCTTGGGTCCCCTCTGTCACCCTGTGCGCACGGATTACAAGAAAGGGGGGTGTTTTTCCTCCGGATTACTAGGGACAGGGTACTCCGGGACACCCCTCCCGGGACAGGAGGTTCCCAGCCGGGGACCAGCCGGGCTGGGCCCGGGGACCACCTCCCCAGCGTCCGGGGCTCCCTCCTCCGGCCCGCGGCGTGGCAAAGTGCCCGGGACGGGCTCCACGGGTCCTGGGCAGTCCTCCCCCGGGAGTCTGGGCCCCGAGAGCTGCTGCGGGCCTCCCTGTTCCCAAGGCCCGGCCGGGGTCCCCGAGCCCCCGGGAAGCGGAGCCCCCGAGCCCTGCAAGGGCAGGCGGGTCCCGATGAGGGCTCATTTGCCTCCCCGATCCCAGCCAGGGCTCCAGGAGGTCGGGTACGTTCGCGCCTTGGGTCCCCTCTGTCACCCTGTGCGCACGGTTGACAAGAAAGGGGGGTGTTTTTCCTCCGGATTACTAGGGACAGGGTACTCCGGGACACCCCTCCCGGGACTGGAGGTTCCCAGCCGGGGACCAGCCGGGCTGGGCCCGGGGACCACCTCCCCAGCATCCGGGCGCCCTCCTCCGGCCCGCGGCGTGGCAAAGTGCCCGGGACGGGCTCCACGGGTCCTGGGCAGTCCTCCCCGGGGAGTCTGGGCCCCGAGAGCTGCTGCGGGCCTCCCTGTTCCCAAGGCCCGGCCGGGGTCCCCGAGCCCCCGGGAAGCAGAGCCCCCGAGCCCTGCAAGGGCAGGCGGGTCCCGATGAGGGCTCATTTGCCTCCCCGATCCCAGCCAGGGCTCCAGGAGGTCGGGTACGTTCGCGCCTTGGGTCCCCTCTGTCACCCTGTGCGCACGGTTGACAAGAAAGGGGGGTGTTTTTCCTCCGGATTACTAGGGACAGGGTACTCCGGGACACCCCTCCCGGGACTGGAGGTTCCCAGCCGGGGACCAGCCGGGCTGGGCCCGGGGACCACCTCCCCAGCGTCCGGGGCTCCCTCCTCCGGCCCGCGGCGTGGCAAAGTGCCCGGGACGGGCTCCACGGGTCCTGGGCAGTCCTCCCCCGGGGAGTCTGGGCCCCGAGAGCTGCTGCGGGCCTCCCTGTTCCCAAGGCCCGGCCGGGGTCCCCGAGCCCCCGGGAAGCGGAGCCCCCGAGCCCTGCAAGGGCAGGCTCCCCCTGGCTTGGCTGGGTTCAGGAGCTATGTCCGGGGCCGCGGGGAGGGTGGCCTCCCCACCCCGGGCTCCGTCCTAGGTCCTGCCGCATGGCAGGGTGCCCGGGACGGGGTCCCGTGGGACCGGGGAGGCTTCCCCTGCGCCCCTGGGCCCGGGAGCCCCGGCTGGGTCCAGGGGCCCCTCTGGGCCCCGGGTCGGGTGCTCCAGCCCTGGGCCCCGTCCCCCGGCCTGCTGCTATGCCAAAGGTCCGAGACGGGGTTCCATCGTGCCTGGGGAGCCCCCTGGCTTGGCTGGGTTCAGGAGCTCCGTCCGGGGCCCCAGGGAGGGTGGCCTCCCCACCCCGGGCTCCGTCCTAGGTCCTGCCGCATGGCAGGGTGCCCGGGACGGTGTCCCGTGGGACCGGGGAGGCTTCCCCTGCGCCCTGGGCCCGGGAGCCCCGGCTGGGTCCAGGGGCCCCTCTGGGCCCCGGGTCGGGTGCTCCAGCCCAGGGCCCCGTCCCCCGGTCTGCTGCTATGCCAAAGGTCCGAGACGGGGTTCCGTCGTGCCTGGGGAGCCCCCCTGGCTTGGCTGGGTTCAGGAGCTCCGTCCGGGGCCCCGGGGAGGGTGGCCTCCCCACCCCGGGCTCCGTCCTCGGTCCTGCCGCGTGGCAGGGTGCCCGGGGTGGCTTCCCCTGCGCCCCTGGGCCCGGGAGCCCCGGCTGGGTCCAGGGGCCCCGGCTGGGTCCAGGGGCCCCGTCGGTCCCCGGGTCGGGTGCTCCGGCCCTGGGCCCCGTCCTCCGGCCTGCTGCTCCACCAAGGGCCCAGGACAGGGGTCCGTTGGTCCCGTGCAGGCCTCCCCTGCTTGTGAAGGTGTCCGCGGGCCCCGGGTCGGAGGGCCTGTCGGGTCCCCCTCGCAGCCTCCATGGCTGGGGCCCAGCTGGGGCCCTGGGCCTCCGGCCCCCATGCCCCGGCGCCCGCTCACTCTTTCGTTGAGGGCACAGAGCAACCAGATGGCTCCCCTTTCCCCTCGGCCATCTGGTCGCCCCTTTCCCCTCGGCCATCTGGTCTCCCACAATGCTTTCCTATGGGGCGACCAGATGGCCGGGCTTCCCTGGAAGTCCCGATGAGGGCTCATTTGCCTCCCCGATCCCAGCCAGGGCTCCAGGAGGTCGGGTACGTTCGCGCCTTGGGTCCCCCCTGTCACCCTGTGCGCACGGATTACAAGAAAGGGGGTGTTTTTCCTCCGGATTACTAGGGACAGGGTACTCCGGGACACCCCTCCCAGGCGGGAGGTTCACAGCCGTCGACCAGATGGGCTGGGCCCGGACAACACCGCCCCAGCGGCCATCCCTGGGGCCTCCCTGGGGCTTGAGCTCCGTCTGGCGGGCCATGGGGTGCGGGAGCCCCACCGTCATGCAAGCCAGCCGAGGGTCTGGGCGTTCATCGGGGCCAAGGGAGGCTCTATCCGGCCTGGCTAGGGTTCGGAAGCAGGGACCGGGCCCAGGGCTTGAGCTCTGTCCGGCAGGCCATGGGGTGCTGGAGCCCCCCGTCCTGCAAGCCGGCCCAGGGTCTGGGTGCTGGGGACAGAGGGTCCATCGGGGCCCGGGAGGCTCCCCCGGCCTGGCTGGGTGTTGAAAGCAGGGACCGGGCCCGGGGCTTGAGCTCCGTCCGGCGGGCCATGGGGTGCGGGAGCCCCCCCCCGTCCTGCAAGCCAGCCGAGGGTCTGGGTGCTGGGGACCTGGGTCCACCGGGGCCCGGGAGGCTCTCTCCAGCCTGGCTGGGTGTCAGAAGCAGGGACAGGGCCTGGGGCTCGAGCTCCGTCCGGCGGGCCCCGGGGTGCGGGAGCCCCCCGTACTGCAAGCCAGCCGAGGGTCCGGGCGCTGGGGACGGGGGGTCCACCGGGGCCCAGGGAGGCTCTCTCCAGCCTGGCTGGGTGTCAGAAGCAGGGACCGGGCCTGGGGCTTGAGCTCCGTCCGGCGGGGCCCGGGGTATGGGAGCCCCCCATCCTGCAAGCCAGCCCAGGGTCCGGGCGCTGGGCACGGGGGTCAATCGGGACCCGGGGAGGCTCTCCCAGGCCTGGCATAGTGTTCGGAAGCTGGGACTGGGACTGGGACCTGGGCCTGGGGCTTGAGCTCCGTCTGGCAGGCCCTGGGGTGCGGGAGCCCCCGTCCGGCAAGCAGGCCGAGTGTCCGGTGGCTGGGGACAGGAGTGGTTCCACCCGAGGCCCGGGGAGGCTCTCCCCGGCCTGGCTAGGGTTCGGAAGCTGGGACCGGGCCGGGGCTCGTGCTCTGTCCGGCGGGCCCCGGGGTGCGGGAGCTCCCCGTACTGCAAGCCAGCCGAGGCTCCGGGCGCTGGGGACGGGGAGGTCCACCGGGGCCCAGGGAGGCTCTCTCCAGCCTGGCTGGGTGTCAGAAGCAGGGACAGGGCCTGGGGCTTGAGCTCCGTCCGGCGGGGCCCGGTGTACGGGAGCCCCCCATCCTGCAAGCCAGCCCAGGGTCCGGGCGCTGGGCACGGGGGTCCATCGGGCCCGGGGAGGCTCTCCCAGGCCTGGCATAGTGTTCGGAAGCTGGGACTGGGACCTGGGCCTGGGGCTTGAGCTCCGTCTGGCAGGCCCTGGGGTGCGGGAGCCCCCCGTCCGGCAAGCGGGCCGAGTGTCCGGTGGCTGGGGACAGGAGTGGTTCCACCCGAGGCCCGGGGAGGCTCTCCCGGCCTGGCTAGGGTTCGGAAGCTGGGACCGGGCCCGGGGCTCGTGCTCCGTCCGGCGGGCCCCGGGGTGCGGAGCTCCCCCGTACTGCAAGCCAGCCGAGGCTCCGGGCGCTGGGGACGGGGGGTCCACCGGGGCCCAGGGAGGCTCTCTCCAGCCTGGCTGGGTGTCAGAAGCAGGGACAGGGCCTGGGGCTTGAGCTCCGTCCGGCGGGGCCCGGGGTACGGGAGCCCCCATCCTGCAAGCCAGCCCAGGGTCCGGGCGCTGGGCACGGGGGTCCATCGGGGCCCGGGGAGGCTCTCCCAGGCCTGGCATAGTGTTCGGAAGCTGGGACTGGGACCTGGGCCTGGGGCTTGAGCTCCGTCTGGCAGGCCCTGGGGTGCGGGAGCCCCCGTCCGGCAAGCGGGCCGAGTGTCCGGTGGCTGGGGACAGGAGTGGTTCCACCCGAGGCCCGGGGAGGCTCTCCCCGGCCTGGCTAGGGTTCGGAAGCTGGGACCGGGCCCGGGGCTCGTGCTCCGTCCGGCGGGCCCCGGGGGTGCGGGAGCTCCCCGTACTGCAAGCCAGCCGAGGCTCCGGGCGCTGGGGACAGGGGGGTCCACCGGGGCCCAGGGAGGCTCTCTCCAGCCTGGCTGGGTGTCAGAAGCAGGGACAGGGCCTGGGGCTTGAGCTCCGTCCTGCGGGGCCCGGGGTACGGGAGCCCCCATCCTGCAAGCCAGCCCAGGGTCCGGGCGCTGGGCACGGGGGTCCATCGGGGCCCGGGGGAGGCTCTCCCAGGCCTGGCATAGTGTTCGGAAGCTGGGACTGGGACTGGGACCTGGGCCTGGGGCTTGAGCTCCGTCTGGCAGTCCCTGGGGTGCGGGAGCCCCCGTCCGGCAAGCAGGCCGAGTGTCCGGTGGCTGGGAACAGGAGTGGTTCCACCCGAGGCCCGGGGGAGGCTCTCCCCGGCCTGGCTAGGGTTCGGAAGCTGGGACCGGGCCCGGGGCTCGTGCTCCGTCCGGCGGGTCCCGGGGTGCGGGAGCCCCCCGTACTGCAAGCCAGCCGAGGGTCCGGGCGCTGGGGACGGGGGGTCCACCAGGGCCCGGGAGGCTCTCCCCGGCCTGGCTGCTTTCAGAAGCAGGGACCGGGCTGTGGAGCGGGGGTGGCTGGCTTTATCCGCTACGCTGGCGGAGCGGAGTTTTCTGCCCACCCCTAGTTACGATCACTATCACAGTTGTTAGCTATGGTCATGTCGATTACAACTGGCCATAGCCTAAGGTACACAAGAATGTAGTCAATACGACTGGCACCAGTTAGGCCAATGAAGGTTAATTCCCCTCCTCTGTCTGAGCGTGTTCTTCCATTCGTGGCCCACAGCCTATATTCTAGGGTCAATGCATTAATTTTTAGTGCTGAATATGACCACTTCTTTATTGGTGGGAGGTCGAGGGATGGAACTGACCATGCCTTATCCTCCTCATTGACATCGTGAATGCCCTCCTTATCAAGGGGCTCAAAAGTCACGTTAAAATCGCCATCTATTATTAATGGATGCTCTGGCCATCTCAAATCCAACAGCTCATAAAGAACTTGTAGGGTTCGGATTTGCCCCCTCTGGTGCCCCTTGCGTAGACATTAATAATGTCTATAATCTTGCCTGATCTACCCTTTAGCCTAACTGCTAGGATATCTGGGCTGTTAGTGGGAAGCTCGCTGATGGCGCAATTTAATGCAGTGCTGATCAGGATCAGCAAGCCTCCTGATGGTCGGCCCTGTTTGGATGCTGTGGCCGGCTTATGGAATGTCACAAAGCCTGGCACAAATGTGGGTGTAAGGCTCCATGTTTCCTGCAATGTACAGATATCATGCAAGTTGGTGAGCTCGATCCACTGGGGCAGGCATAGCTTACTCCTTATGCCAGCCACATTCCATGAGACCATTTTGTGCTGATGATAATCTACAGGCTGTGGCGAGTCGGGATGAACATGGACATCCTGGGTCTGTTCTCCCTGGGGCAGTGTGAAGTTATAGATATCGATGTCTATGGTATGGTTTACAGCTCCCTCTCCTGGGTCAGTCTGTGTGGTATAGTTTGAGGGTTCTGACCCAACCCGTAGATGTGTTGTCAGTGGTATCTTGGCTGGTAATGGAGCACTTGGATTTATGGACGTGCCATGGGCTCTAGCTATGTCATGTATGGGTGTGGGGCCTAGATGTAGTCAATCGTTTTCAGCCAAGGGAGATGTTAGGGACTGCTTTGTGGGAAACAAGTTAGAGGTGGACCGAGAGTTGTTGTATACCATCTGCCGCTTAAACTGAATATTAGAAATTGGTGGAGGGCATGTCCTGGCTTCTAGGGCAATTAGAATATGCAACATGCTTTCATCAGCTAATGAAAGTTCTATAGCGTCTACTGGACTATTGGTCAGAAAGCATCTCCTGGACCTCAGGATGTCGTCCCTTACCACAACCTGCACCCCCTTTCGTGCCTAATCCAGTGGATGGATTTTTTCTGAAGGAGTCCTCGTTCTCATATTTTGCGAAGTTGCCACTTTTGGGTACATTTGTCATATATATTAAATGGGGATGGGATATAGGCAGTTTGGGTTGGGGTCTTAGCTGATTAGGTGTCTCACCCTCCCACCCCTCCCAGGGCAGGTGATTGATGTCCAGGTGCCCTCACAAGCAGCGCAGGGCCATTCTTGGCACCCATGTCCCCCTCTGCTTGTTTCATCCTTGGTGGTAGTGTGCTATGGTTGCCTGTACTGCAATGGCCTATGATAGTTGTGGAAGATGTATAGGTTGCTGGTGGGACAGGGTGTGGTGGTTGTGGAAGTTGTAAGAATTGTTTCCAATTGGCAGCTGCCCTTAATGATTCTACAGTTGATAAATTATCTAGGCTACCCGGGCCTTCTACTCTATCATGCAGCTTGTGGATAAGCCCGGTGAGAGTCCCGATTGTGGCCTTAAGAGAGAGAATTTCACTGTAAATATCTGTTTTGGTGATTTGGGTTTCTTGGGTCACAGACTCTCCTCCCCCGGCTCACAGGGTGTTGTCTGCCCTGTCCGCCTTGATGACTGCCCTGTCCTATTATTCCCCTGGTTTTTTGCTGGTGTTCAGTGGGTCCAATGGGTCTGAAAGGGGTAGGAATCTGTTGCTGCATGGAAAATCAGCTGTGGTCATTGACTCAACACTACCTGCGCTAGACATGTTTTTGGGTGACTTAGCAGTGGCCTCCAGTAACTGTTTCCTGATAGTTGCCCATTTGAACATGCTCGAAGTGCACCCCGATTTTGAGGGGATAGAAGGTGCGGGTGCAGGTGAGATGGTGGAGTTGGGGTTGGGTACTCTGTCGGTGGCAGTGGGCTCAAGTAGCTCCTCACATTCGGTCAGAAGATCATCAATGCGGTCGAGCGCGCCATGCTCTGCTACCGGGCTCAAACTTTGAGCTTTCTTTTTAATTTTCTTCTTTTTGTGGTTTCCTCCCACCCCTCCCTCGGCTACCTTCCTCTTCACCATTTCACAAATAATCAGAAAATGAGGAGGGAAAGCCCACCAGCAAGGACAGAATAGGGATTCTCAATAATGATCTAAAGAGCACACAGTACCTTTAGGGGTGTAGTCTCGGCAGTCCGCTGGCGCAAGATTTTAGGGAGTGGCCAGCCCAACCTCTTCCGGGCTCTGACGCGCGCTGCAGGGACCAGGCAGCACCTTTGTGGCTGCAGGAAGGCTCCTCCCTTCTCCTTCGTGAGAGCGATGTCATCTGGAGGACCGAGTCTCACCACAGCACAGCCCAACAGGTGAAAGGCGGCAGGCAGGAAAAGAAGACAAATGTATGCTAAAAATGCTGTTTCTAAAAAACAAATATATCTGCATAAAATTGTTTTATAACTGTATGACAATGTTTTCTGGAATCAAACAGATATAAAATCTAAAAAAATGAAAAACACACAACTTTATGTTACTAATATGACTTCATTTAAAAACGAATCCTTATAAAAAATATTTGTGTCATTCTTTAATTTTCATTTGATACCCTAAAATGTAAAGCGAAGCATGGTATTAAACATTTAACAGTTCCATATAAATGCTGCCATGCACTGCTTATGACCTCACGTATTACATCACCCATTACACTTTCTATGACATCATTGATAACATCACTGCAACATTTGAAATGAAATCGTTGATGACAAACTCTGCATGGCGGGGGTGCGAGTCATAGTTACTTTAAGGTACATGTTGTACTATGAGATAACTATAATTGGTGAATTTCAGTGGTTTTGTTTGTTTAACACTGTATGTTTTAAGTGGCATTTTCACCTATCTATAATGTCCCTTTAACCTTTGTTTTTTTCAGTGATTTTTGAAGGTTTTTTTAAAATGTAAAGTAAGATATAAGTCCTTGACCATCCATGATATGTTACAGCAGGAGCAGAGCTAGCCCCAATTATTTGGCAAGTGTCCTTCTTTCATTAAGGAAAATCACATTTAAAAACACAAAAAGAGGACCAGGCAAAAGTTTTAGTTCCACTTGTGGAATTAAAGGAATTTGGCGACTCTGAGTTGCTCTTTTAACATGGAGTTTTGTGCAAATTCTGCCAGTCGCTGTGTGTTGGAATTTTGTCCTGTTCAAGTCACGTGATGACAATGGGAACAATGCGAGGCTCCAGCAAGCAAGGAGGCAAGCGAGATTTGGTGTCCCCTATCACAATTTCCGGTCACTAGGAAGCCTTCTGTCATGATTTTCTAACATGAGCGGTCATAGGAGTGGTTGTGGTAAGAGGGCTGCTTCTTAAGTATATTTTATACTCGAGCGACAGCAAAATCATCTCGAATGCTGCATGCCCTTGCACACTGTGTGTTGCCATGCACAGTGATTTTTTAGAGCTGAACGTCCTACTAGTGCTAAATAGCAGCTCAAGCCATGCAACATCTGTTTTTTCTGCCCGTTGGTGGAACTCTGCGTAATCTTGCAGAGTTTTTATGTAACTCCACAAAATTAAACTGAGTAAATTTCGATGAGTTCCGCCCATGCCAGCACTAGGACACAAGGGATGCATTTTAAAAATTCGTTTGAAAATCAAAATCCTAGTCGAATGCACACAATATGAATTGTAACCACAATGAACACAAATAAAATGGTAGCAGCAACATTTGCTAAAAGTCTGAATAAGGGGAACCACTCCAACATGATTGCTGTTAAAATTTATAGCAAGCCAACTCTCATTGTGCTACTTCTAAGCCCTGATCGAGCTCAAGCAAAAGTGAAAATAAAAATCTATTTTGAGCTTCAGAGATAGTACACACCTGCATACCTGTTTAACCCCTTGACCGCGATCGGAATTCCGCTCGTGTGCTGGACATTCCGATCGCGGGTGTGGTCGTGACGAGCTCAGCTCGTCAAGCGCACAGCGCTACCGCGCAGCATGACGAGCTGAGCTCGTCACGCGCATTGAAGGGGTTAAACTATAGGGCTCCTTTTCAACAAAATAACAAAGTCTGCTGTTCTCATCTCACTAGGCCATTTAATGATAAATCATCGAGCGAAGGCTAAGTACCTCCCTTCCCAGTAGCCTTCAATTGAGACCGGAGGTATGATTCTGTACGGACTGTCCCAGTGTCAACTGATGTGAAGATTCCCTCTATTTTTCATTGTCTGTGCTCAATGTTTATAACATACTATCATTGTTATTAAAACTCTAAGCATAAACAAGTAACAGAAAGTGGTCTGATGCCCTTTCAATTGTTTTCATTCTACAAGACAGTGTTCTTTTGAGTAACAACAATAAAGAAGACACATAGGGGGATATTCACAAGAACGTGCGCTAAACATCTCCAAAAAATGTTAACGCAACTCTACACATCGCAGTCTATCGCGGGAAAATAACCCCGTGTTAACGTGGAATTCACAACACGGCGGAACCATGCGATAGTCTGCCGAAAACGCGGCCAATGTCCGCGATACAACCATGATTTTCTAACATGAGCGGTCATAGGAGTGGTTGTGGTAAGAGGGCTGCTTCTTAAGTATATTTTATACTCGAGCGACAGCAAAATCATCTCGAATGCTGCATGCCCTTGCACACTGTGTGTTGCCATGCACAGTGATTTTTTAGAGCTGAACGTCCTACTAGTGCTAAATAGCAGCTCAAGCCATGCAACATCTGTTTTTTCTGCCCGTTGGTGGAACTCTGCGTAATCTTGCAGAGTTTTTATGTAACTCCACAAAATTAAACTGAGTAAATTTCGATGAGTTCCGCCCATGCCAGCACTAGGACACAAGGGATGCATTTTAAAGATTCGTTTGAAAATCAAAATCCTAGTCGAATGCACACAATATGAATTGTAACCACAATGAACACAAATAAAATGGTAGCAGCAACATTTGCTAAAAGTCTGAATAAGGGGAACCACTCCAACATGATTGCTGTTAAAATTTATAGCAAGCCAACTCTCATTGTGCTACTTCTAAGCCCTGATCGAGCTCAAGCAAAAGTGAAAATAAAAATCTATTTTGAGCTTCAGAGATAGTACACACCTGCATACCTGTTTAACCCTTGACCGCGATCGGAATTCCGCTCGTGTGCTGGACATTCCGATCGCGAGTGCGGTCGTGAGGAGCTCAGCTCGTCATGCGCACAGCGCTACCGCGCAGCATGACGAGCTGAGCTCGTCACGCGCATCGAAGGGGTTAAACTATAGGGCTCCTTTTCAACAAAATAACAAAGTCTGCTGTTCTCATCTCACTAGGCCATTTAATGATAATTCATCGAGCGAAGGCTAAGTACCTCCCTTCCCAGTAGCCTTCAATTGAGACCGGAGGTATGATTCTGTACGGACTGTCCCAGTGTCAACTGATGTGAAGATTCCCTCTATTTTTCATTGTCTGTGCTCAATGTTTATAACATACTATCATTGTTATTAAAACTCTAAGCATAAACAAGTAACAGAAAGTGGTCTGATGCCCTTTCAATTGTTTTCATTCTACAAGACAGTGTTCTTTTGAGTAACAACAATAAAGAAGACACATAGGGGGATATTCACAAGAACGTGCGCTAAACATCTCCAAAAAATGTTAACGCAACTCTACACATCGCAGTCTATCGCGGGAAAATAACCCTGTGTTAACGTGGAATTCACAACACGGCGGAACCATGCGATAGTCTGCCGAAAACGCGGCCAATGTCCGCGATACAACCACCTCGACGGAGATAAAACCACAAACCCCAACACCAAAAAACGTGCGATGAGCCCATTTGCGATGAGGAAAGCAGCGATAAGCAGCGCCAGGCCCGCGACACACACACGGCATGCGGGAATAAGCACAACAAAAGCAGGAAAAAGGAAGACAAACCAAACAGAAAACAACAGCGAAGCACAATGGAGGCAGACGGAGCTAGTACACAACCCCACAAGCCCCATTGGCAACAAAACATTGTACATGGCAGTCCATTGTGGACAAGGTGAATGCAGCCGGAGAGCGGAGGAGGACAATGGAAGAAAACCAGAACAGCTGGAATGATGCGAAACGCACAAACAAGCAGAAACACGCCAATAACCAGAAGGCAGCAATGCACACCGGAGGTGGGAGTCCAGCGCCACACCAGGAGCTGGATGACATGGAGGAAATGGTGTCCACCACATCAGTCTGGAGATGGTGGCAGGAGTCGGGGACCGGAAACTTCTCAAAATCAACAAACACAACAGCAACAGGGAGAGGAACGACCAGGGACTGGGGGGACGGGGGGAGATGGGCACAATGGCACACATGCACAATTAAGCAGAACACAACTGCAGACAAACCATGCCCAAGAGTAACAACACCAACCAAGAGCACAAGTCACACAACTCGGCAATATCACACCACTGAACAAGCACAGAAGTGAAAACCACACTGCCTGAAAGGGAGAAGGGTGAGCCAAATCAGAGCTGAAGGGACATCTCACACACAATGCAGCACACACACATAGGAAGCAGAGCACCCCAACCTTGAACACAATGTGGCACAAACAGCAACATTTGCACAACCGAACACAGGACACAAGTGCACCCGCTTGTGGCCGGTAAATGGCCATAGGCACTGGCAAAGCACGAAACAGGGACATGATAATGCACAAGTACAAACCCACAGCCCTGATGGGGTAGCAATGCATGTATGGCATGGACCCAGATAGGCCGTGACACACACATTGGCATACAAACCAACACTCATCACAGTTGGAGACAAGTGAAGGTGCAGAAACTTTATCAACAATTGCGTGTCAGTACGGCCAAGAGAAGTGCCACGACATGCAGACCAATGCAGCAGCATGTCTGAATGAGGAACGTTGGAAAGCGCCCATGTCCACCCCGGGGGAGTCCATCACCCACACAAGTCAGTGCCAACCCGCGTTGGTTGTCCGCGCATGGATCCGGAGTCCAGGCCAATGCAGCCATTTCCACTGTCGTCTTGGGACATGTGACCAGATCCCCAACATGCAACCAGGCATCGGGACACGTGCAATGGGTCACATTCAGTTGTGGCTGCAGGTACGTTGTCACTCGTCCATGAACGCGAGTGCAGCAGCGTAGGCCAACATTTCCAATGAGAGCTCGTTGTCCACCACATCTAACATGTCGGCGACGTAACCCATCAGCTGTCCCGGACAGATGTGCTGACTCCAACCTCTGGCCCCAATTGGCACTAAAGCCCAATAGGAGAGCGGCTCAATGTGGTCACTGCACACGACGACTCGTGCAATCTCACAGGTCCAGTTGCCAGCATGCATGCCAATCATCCAGGCATGCCACAAACGGGCATCACGGTGACACTCCTGGTCGTGGGCCAACAGGGGGCGCACACACACGTCAAAATCCAGCTCAGCTACTGTTACATTGGAGAGGTAGACATCCATGGTCCACTCGAATATGCACGAGCGACAATGCAACACAGGCTGAACGCAGGTGATGTTGGCAAGGCGGAAGCTTAGCCGGTAACTGATTCCCAGCACCGCCAATGGCAGTGCCCCCAGTACATGCAGCAGACGTGCACGGTACAGGTCCACATGACTGGAGTTGTGCATGTGTCCGGGATGGTCTGCCATTGCGTCAGTGGCTCTGCTTGAAGTGGCACTGTGCTGACCCGTGCCAGTCCTGTGGATGAAATGGCACAGCTCGGAGCAATGAGCAGTGTCTGTGTGCAACGGGTGCAGGCCTGGGGTGGGGTGGGAGTATGTGTGAAGGCCATTTCACGCACGCTAACTACGACCAAGGACTTCAGAGTGTGGGATGTGTAAAAGTTGGTCTTACGTCGGGCAGTGCGTAGTGTGGGAGTCGCCAGCAAATGCTATCGTATCTGTCAGGGGGTGCTGGGCACATGCAAGTCCCAGCTCGGAGCTGCAGATGTGCTACCGCCTAATAGTTCAGACAAAGGACCTTTCATCCCTACAGTAACTTCACCATCTGCTTGCATACAGGAGATGTACAGAGGCCTGTCGTGGGTGGGGTGGGATGTCTGCGACCCAGGGAATCATGGATGATATGCCGAGCACGTGGCACATGAGCGGCCACACTGGGTGTCACATTGACTCACAGCTGCTCCTCCCTCCCACGAGCCCCCACACTTGTGTGCGCTGCGCGGTTGTATCACGTGCACTTCTACGGCACCCCATTGTCATGCCTGTCTGTGCATGTCCAGTGGCATGCCAACAACACTGTGAAGCTGGCCGTTGAGGCTGTGCGGCCACGTGAGTGTAGGCCAATGGTCTGGACAGGGCGGACACTGGTGTATAGTCCATGGCTGGCTGTGATCATGCTGCGAATGAGGCTAGGCATCTGACTTATGCAGCCACAGGACTGATACACATAACACTTGGCATGTATGAGCCAAGACCCCGAGCGGTCTTGCGCTCCTACATTTCCCTGTACGTGCGGGCCCGCCCTCGAGGTGCATGCTACATTGCAACATCGACTACTGTGGCCCCGGTGGCGACAACACTCCAACACAGAGACACGCTTACCGCACTTCCTGCTCAAGGCCAGACCAGAGCCACGCCCTGATCCCCCTGCCGAATCAGCACACCCCTGCGCTGACCTGACATACGCCGGACCAGCACACGCCGCTTGTGCATGCAGGGGGGGGCGGGCGAAGCTACATGTCCAAGGTCTCAGCCACTGCTGAGGTGACATGGTATTGTCCGCTGAAGACAGCACACTGTGATGTTGCAGGGCTCGGGCCCATCATGCTGACATAATGACCACACGGACACACTTGCTTAGATGGTGTGAATGGCTATGGGCACGTGCGCCCGGCCACTTTTATTAGCAGGCTCACATGTCGAGTGACACCTGTGTTGGATGTGTGTGGGGTGTGTGTACACCAGCCGTCATGGAGTGCCTGGTGCAGTCAAAAAACGACAACAGTGTACATCGTTAAGGACACAACCATTCAACCATAAAGGCCCCATGACTTGAGCTGCACAGAGTTTAGTGGCCCCGGATGCACAGCGTCCTGCACGGGCCTACCGCCACGGGCCGCTGACTTGCGGTGCACTGGGGCAGGGTCACGAGAGCAGAGCAGGTTCTCATAGATGACAAAGGGGGTTGTCGCGGAGTGTCTCGGTGGACAGTGGAAGGTGTACCCCCAGGGCATGATGCAGAGTGCAGAACCACGCAGAAACAGTCACTATGGTGGAGATGAATGGAACAGACACATGTTGAACACCAAGTCTGTCCCAGCCAGATGATGATGCAGACAACCCCCAGGCCATGGACTCAGACGCCACCAAAGTCCAACCAGAAAGTGCCCATGACTCATTGCGCACAGAGTTAGTGGCACCAGTGCTGATAGGGGAGGCCGCCTGTGATGAGGCGTGTCCAATGGTGTGGACTCCTCCATATCTTACCCAAGACACAGTTCCACATGTGTGACCGACTGGACCGCAGTGTAGGCCTGAGGCAGCGGTCAGCAGGGGCCATTCACCGAGTGTCGCCGGCTTACGTTGGATGGTCCCACTGGCCTGCGTATTTCAGGTTCAGTGGCACCACGGGACGTGGACTTGCGGTGAACAGGGTTGGTGGCACCAGGTCAGTTGTTGCTAGTGTTCGGTCACCTCCGTGACGAGGATCCGACTTTCATCCGGACTGAGTCACATCTTCCTCTTACTCCTCTCCGTGTGTTCACTGGTATGAACTCTGCCATTCATGAATCACGACTAAGTGCTGGATGTGGGACCTACTGGACCGCAGTGTAGGCCGGGGGCAGCGGTCAGCACGGGCCCACAGACACGTGTTGTGTGCTTGCGATGCAGACTTTGGCCTCACTGATCAGAGGGAGTTCAGTGATGTGGACGCTGCCACGGACTTGGGGTCACTGCCATTCAAGACTCAGGACACAGTTCCACATGTGGGACCTACTGGGCCGCAGTGTAGGCCTGAGCCCTCATCCAAGTGTCGCCGGCTTGCGTTGAACAGGGTTAGTGGCACCACGTGTCGCCGGCTTGCATTGAACAGGGTTAGTGGCACCACGTGTCGCCGGCTTGCATTGAACAGGGTTAGTGGCACCACGTGTCGCAGGCTTGCGATGCAGACTTTGGCTTCACTGATCGGAGGGAGTATAGTGATGTGGACACTGCCACAGACTTGGGGTCACTGCCATTCTTAACTCACGACTTAGTACAACATGTGCCAACAACTGGGCCGAAGAGTACGCCGGTGGAGTATGTCAATGAAAAAGGAGTGCTGTGGGCCAGCGTCGTGGAGGCCAGCGATGGTCTGCGGAGGCTGCAAAGGTCGCGGGACTGGGGCTTGGAGCTTGCACAGGCACGTGGTGGGCCCTCTTTGACACAGGCCGGTGTCGGAAGGTGAGCGGAGCCTCCTTGGTGCGCTGGGGCAGGCATGACGGGTCTGGGGACCAGTGGCCCGGGGTGCAGCAGGCGCACAGGGACACAGGCCCGATGCGCACGGCGCCGGCCTCGTGGCGGGCTGAGAGGCGCCGCACTGGCAGACACGTTGGCCATTCCGAATGAGAACCACGCCCAATGCGATGGGCTTTTCATTCACACCCCTACGCAGGCCTGGCATACGCAGGGCCAACCCACTCCGCCCGTGCATACAGGGGGGGACGTAACGTGCAACATTTCCGCGTTCTGCCCCACAGCCTGTGGGGACATGGTAGCGTCCACTGGCCACTACACTCCATGCACCAGCAGTTAATGTCCACATGGCCATTTCCGGGGTTTGCACACTGAAGTCTGTCCGGCACATCCATGCCACACCTGGCATTGGGTAGGTTCTCATTCATTAGTCACTTGCCGCTCTCGCACATGCCTGCTCCAAGCCTCGCCTCACATTCTGCTATTGTGTGGCTGTGGTGGCATGCCGTGGCTGGGTTGTGTGCATGGCAAGCCCAGGTTCCAAATGGAGTCGTGTTGTTGTGTCTGGTCGGTTGGCATGTTGTGTGGCATGTTGCATGTAGTTCTGCTGCATGCCCATTGCCAGTGTCGTGAGTTGCATGACTGCGGGTGGAGGTGTGTGATGTGTTCATTTGGTACTTACCAACGAGCACTGCATTTCCAGAGGTGCCATCCTGGGAGCGCTGGTTGATGATGGACTGTCGGGTGATGTAGGAATCATGCACTCTGCCTGGGGAGTTGGCCACGACATTGTTGAGGAGTCCCGGGTGGTCCACCATTGCCTGCACATTCATGGGATGCGTGTGCTTTCTGTTGCGGTAGTTGTGTGCAGTGTCGGCAGGGGGCACGAGGGGTACATGTGTGCAGCCGATTGCCCCCGACACGTCAGGGAATCCAGCTATGGCGTAGGAGCCTTGCTTGGTCTCCAGCTGCTCCTGCGCAGTGTGGGTGAAGTGGAGGTGTTGGGGTACCAGGCTGATGATGGCATCCAGGACAGGTGTGATGGACTTGGATGGGGCTGACTGTGTGACTCCTCCGACTCAGGCAGTTGTGGGTTGGAAGGTACCAGAGGCCAACATGTGCAGCACAGCCAGCAGCTTTGTCTGTGGAGGGATGTTGGTTGTCCGCTGTGTTGGTACCGTCAGCAGGTGGGCGATGTGGGTCAGGATGCGGGGGATGGTTGTCCTTTTGGGCCTGTAGTGGGCAATGTCCTCCTCTGGCGTTCGGTCTGTGCGGCTGGTGCGGCTGGTACGTTTACGGTGGGTCTGCTGTCTTTGTGTATGCTGCCTCTGTGGTGGTCCGGGCGGGGGGGGCGGGGCGGGTCCTGGGGGGTGGTGGCGGCCCTGGGGGTGGTGGCGGTGGGTGTTGTGGCCCTCATGCTGCATGATCATTGGCTCCATGGCATCTGTGGGTCTTCAGATGTGGCTCTTGGCTGGGCTCCCTTTCATGCGGCAGGTAGTCGTCCTGCTTAACACTGGCAAAAGGCAGCGGTTAATTCCCTGCTGCTACCGCGGCTTATCGCCTGTTTTTGGTTCGCATCGCAGATCTGGCAGTTTGTTGTGAAAGTGGTGTTGTGGTTTTTTCATGTGTTTTTGCTCGGGAACGCCTACTCTGCATCTCATTAGGGTTAGTTGGTGATGTGACCCGTGGGGGGAAAATTTGCGGCAGTTATCGCGGGAATACTGGCAATGTCTGCAGTTTGCACACGCTTGTGAATGGGGCGTTAAATCTATCTCCACTTTTGATGCGTTAAGGTGGGGATAACTCGGCGATAAGTCCTTGTGAATATGCCCCTTAGTTGTTTATCTTCTAGAAGCGTCTAGTAATCAATAATAAACTAATATAAAATAATGCAGTTATAGTTTAGATTAAATGCTGCACTTATATTCACGTAACCTTGATTATCACGTTGCAGAACATAATACTACAAACCAAATGTGGTTCAAATTATTCAAACATATTCAGTTTTTAGTTTATTGACTGACACATGTATCTCAAGTAGGGAACTACCCAGAATGGAACAGACATGAATCCATAACACAAGTCAGAAAACATTGACTTGACATCAGTTGCTAACACCAGGCTATCTTCCTGCTGAGGGTCTAACATTCTGAATGAGGTAAGTTCTCTCATCAGCGTTTACAATGTGACATCCGCCATGGTTTATTTGATGGACGTCTGCTTCGCAGCCACAGCTTCAGAGAGAATCAGTTGCCTCACATTTTATGCTTGGACATAACGTTGATTAGTCACTAATGCACCTTTCAAATGTGCCTTAATGAATTGCATTGATGGATGGAATGCTTGAATCAATCTAAGCCACTGGTAATTACTCAGGCTGCATCCCAGTCTATTGTTTTTTTGCTCAGAATGTCACCTCAGATTAGAATCAGTCATATTCAAATTAGCCTTTATCCTGCTCCAACAGAAACAGTTCAGCCTGGACTGCTAAGCCTAGTCCGCTCTGAACCAGAAGACAAGAAACCCAAGCTCAGTTTCAGCCTAATTGGGCCTCTTCAGTCAGTTGCAACTCGGTTCTAGTTGCACAGCAAGCATGGGATCTACATCTAGGCGTGATCGTCACACTTTGATTGTAACGATGAAACTACAAAAAAGTGATTGATGGAATGCTTGATTTAATTTCAGCCACTGGTAATTAATCACTGCCACATTACAGTCCACTTTTTTTTGCCCACCATGCCACCTCATATTAGACCCAGCCTGAAGCAAATCAGTCTTGATTCTGTGCCAATAGGAACTGTCCAGCCCCAGCTGCCAAGCTAGAACCTCTCTGAACCAGAACACATGCTACGCAAGACCAGTTTCTGCTTAACTGGGCCTCCTCAGTGGGGAGTAGCTTGGTTCCAGTGGCACAGTGATCACGGGACCCATGTGTGGGCATGCTAGGTATACCTAGGGCATCACAACGAAAATACAAAAGATTGATGGATGGAATGTTTTAATTAATCTCAGCCATTTGTAATCAGTAGATCCACCTCTCTGTCCATCAGATATCCCTGACACACTGTGGATTTATTCCACCTAGTGTGTCTGGCCCATTAAAAGTGAGTTCTATTGATAGGGTGCTGCTCAGTACCTGTATGTACCAGGTCACTAACAGGGTGGTATGGCAGAAAGGGTTGTGCTACCTCCTGAATATCTTTACTGCTATTAAAAGAGGGGTGCATTGCTGTACTCAAGGGAGATGAAATAAAAATGTCCGCTATTGCTGAAGTCATTGGCTATGTGCCAGTGTGTAAACTTCCCAGGATGAGTCTTTCATGGAATGCAGGCCAGTGTGGTGGAGTGTGTCCTATAATTGGCACCAAAAGTGCTTGCATTGGCAATTTGGGGAGCAGGCAACTGAACATAGAATCATGGGCATACTTAGCAGTGTTTCTTAGTGTTTCAGTAGGATCTAGATGGCTAGTATCAGGACAGTGTCTAGGACCTTGTAGCTGCCTACAAATGCTTATGTCCTGACTGAGGAAGAAAATGCAACCCTTCACCTCTCTCTGTTTCTTCCAATGCTGTCCATGGCATTGAGGCTGGTGCTGATATGCTTTCTTCTCATCATATTCATAAATTTCCATCCACTCTGTTCTACGTTAATAAGGGGTTCCAGTGAGGGACCATTTTGCAGATGTCCGCTGTTGATGATGGTGGCTGGCTGTGCATGTGGAAGGCAGACAAATATTACCCTGAAGCCCGACTGGTGTCTATGTCAGCTTGGGAGCTTTGCACATCCCCTGTGGCTGAGTTGTTTATCGACCGCAGCATCCCCTGCGACTCTGCCATGCTTTGGGATGCAATCTGTGTGTCAACTTCAGTGGGAGCTGTTTTAGCGTGTGCTGCAGCACTGGATGATTTCAGACTGTTTCCCTCCCCGTTGTGGTCCAAGTTCGGCCATCCACACAAAGAGACTCTTGCAAGCTGTGAGATGCAGCGGGTGGCTGGGAGGTGCATTTGGAGCCAGGCATTTTATAGGATGCCAAGTTTGGCCTCCAACTGTTGCTTATTTGATGTTGGAGAACGAAAAAAAATCTAAAAAAATATAGTAGGGCAAAGAAAGTAAAGTAAACGAGCTAAAATAATGAAGCGCTTGTCAGGAAAAAAGATTATAAAAGACAAATCAACAACAGAGCGTATAGTGGGCAATAATGAAAATCAGATTCCTTTACAACTACTGGAGATATTTATTAGTTTAAATATTTTCTTTCTGTGTAGGGGCTATTCTCTTTATATGGGGAATATTCTCAAGAACGTGCGATAATCATCGCCAAAAAAGGCTAAAGCACGTTTTCATATCGCCGTCTATCGCAGGAAAATAACTGTGTTAACGTTGTATTCTCAACACGGCAGTAACATGCGATAGTCTCCCAAGAACGCGTAAAATGTCCGCGATACAACTACCGCGACGGCGATAAAAAAGGAAACCCGAACGTGAAAAAAGTTGCGATGGGCCCAACCGCGATAGAAAAATCGGCGAAAAGCAGCGCCAGGTTTGCAATTCCCACGTCAGGCGGGAAAAATCACCATAAAAGCAGCAAAAAACCCAGAAATAAATAAAAAAAACATAACAACTGCGAAGCACAATGGAGGGATCTGGAGCAAGTACAGAGGACAACCTGAACCCCACAAGCCCCACGGAGGACCAGCCTGGGACCTCGGGCCAGGGAAGGGCAAGGAGAAGAAGAAGAGGAAGACGCAGTTCAGTCCGCAGGAAAAAAGGATCCCGATAACGAGGTGACACTCCCACAATCCAATTGCCATTGGTGAAATTGTCAGCACTAAATGTTGCACATACACTTGTCAGAGCGATGTGCCAATGCAGAGGAGTGACATGCACACAGGGAATGTGTCTTGGAATGAATTTATTTGCACATGCTGTGCCTGTGGTCATTTTGACCTGTCCCATGATTGCTAAGGACAGGCCCTATGTGACGTGCTTATGTGAAGAAATTGTGAATGATAGTGTCCCTTCGGGCTATTCCAGCTGCTGCTGCACTGGGGTGTGTCCACCTGCCTCATCCTCATCATCATCGTCCGGTGCATCTGGCACATGGATCCATGGGGCATTGGTGCGTACACATATGTTGTGAAACACACAACATGCAATGATCATCTTGCACACTATTTGCGGGCTGTACAGGAGTCTTCCACCTGTGATGTCCAGGCACCTGAAACGTGACTTCAACACGCCAAATGAGTGCTCCACAATGCCCCTGGCGCGTATGTGGGCCGCATTGTACTGCCTCTGGGCCTGGGTGTTCGGGGCTCGGAGGGGTGTCATCATCCACGGGCAGAGTGCATATCCTTGATCACCTGTGACAGGGGAGAGAGATGTGTCAATCGGTGGTTCGGCATTCTGTGTTAGCAGGCTTATTAGTATATTGGTGTGTGATGTGTGGGACTTTGGGATACATGTCTGACATGTCTTGCATGTGGCAAATGAGCGGCATCCATGTGTAGTACGTTGCCTCACAGCTGCTCCTCACTCCCCCCGAGCCTATTTACTTGTGTGCACTGCGCGGTTGCATCACTTGCACTCCTAGGACACACCATTGTCATGACTGTCTGCGCATTTCTACAACCCTGACAACGACACTGTGATATTGGCCGTTGAAGGTGGTCGGCCACGTGTGTGTAGGCCTATGGTCAGGATATGGCGGTAACAGAGACACACGCAGTAGTTGCCTTGGTGGCCATCCCGGAAGTGGACCACGCCCTGAGCCCCGGGCTATTGATTCCCACTCCTACGCTGGCCCAGCCCACTCCGCTTACGCTTACAAGGGGAGGGACATAGCTACATGTCCAGGGTCTACCCCACTGCCTGAGGTAACATGGTTGCGCCCACTGTCTACGACACTACAAACACCAGCAGTATATGTCCACATGGACATGTCTGTGCTGTGCATACTTAAGTCTGTCCAGCACATCCCCGCCACACTTGGCATTGTGTACATTCTGATTCATGGGTCACTTGCCTCCCTCGCACATACTTGGTTCCTGCGTCTCACCACATCCTGCTATTGTGTGGCAGAGGTGCCATGACGTGGATGGCTTGTCTACATGTCTGGCCCCTGTTACCACAGTTCCATGTGTTGTCGTGTCTGGTAGGTGGGCATGTTGTTTGGCATGTCGTATGTGATGTTGTAACGTGTGCATTCCCACAGTTGCAAGTTGCATGATTGTGGAGTTGAGGTGTGTGGTGTGCTCCGTTGGTAATTACCAACGAGCAGTGCATTTCCATAGGTGCCATCCTCGAAGCGCTGGTTGATGATGGACTGTCGGAAGATGTAGGAATCATGCACACTGCCTGCGTAGATGGCGACGACGTTGGTGAAGAGTCCCCGGTGGTCCACTATTGCCTGCACATTGATGGAATGCGTGTGCTTCCTGTTGCGGTAACTGTGTGCAGTGTCGGCAGGGGGCACAAGTAGGACATGTGTGCAGTCAATTGCCCACAAGATGTGCGGGAAGCCAGCTATTTCGTAGAAGCCTTGCTTGGTCTCCAGCTGTTCTTGCGCAGTGTGGGGGTAGTGAAGGTACTGGGGTACCAAGCTGATGATGGCATCCAAGACAGGTGTGAGGAACTTTGATAGGGCTGGCTGTGAGACTCCTCCGACTCTGGCAGTTGTTGGTTGGAAGGTACCAGAGGCCAACAGTGCAGCACAGCCAGCAGCTTTGTCTGCAGAGGGATGTTGGTTGTCCGCTGTGTTGGTACCGTCAGCCTGTGGGCAATGTGCGTCAGGATGTGGAGGATGGTCGTCCTTTTGAGCCTGTAGTGGGCAATGACTTCCTCTGGCGTTAAGTCTCCGAGGCTGGTGCGTTTTTGGAAGGACAGCTGTCTCGGTGGTAGTCCGGGGGGGGTGGTCCTGGAGGGGTGGGGGGCCTGGGGGGGTGGCGGTGGGTGTTGTGGGCCTCTTGGGGCTCTGAGCTGCATGATCAGTAGCTCCATGACATGTGTTGGTCTGCCGATGTGGCTCTGGGCTGGGCTCCCTTTTATACTGCAGTTTGTCGTCCTGCTTAACACCAGTAGAAGGCAGGTGTTAAATCCCTGCTGCTAACGCGCCTTATCGCCTGTTTTTGGATCGCATCGCAGATCTGGCTGGTCATTTTGAATATCGCGAAGTGGAGTTTTCGTGTGTTTTTGCACGGGAACGCCTACTCTGCATATCATTAGCGTTAGTTGTCTCTCTCATCCGTGGCGATGTTTTTTGCGGCAGCTATCGCTGGTATACTGGCGATGTGGGGAGTTTGCACCAGCTTGTGAATGGGGCGATAATTCTTTCGCCACTTTTGCTGCGCTAAAGTGCAGTTAACTCGGGGATGAGTCCTTGAGAATATGCCCCAATGTGTCTTCACCTCCTGGATTCAGAAAGAGAGGAACACAAACTGGGGATCCATGCACATTATTTTTTTATTCTGTATGATACAAGAAAATGTTCTTTATATCACTTAAACACAATAAAATGATCTCTTTTATGTAATCTAATTGTTAGAAATGGGATCTTACTTCGCAGTGGGTTGCACCCTGTCTAAGTAGGGGCCCTTACTCTAGTCAGGGTAAGGGAGTCACACAGCTAAGATAATCCCTGACCGCCCCCTTGGAAGCTTTGCACGAGCAGTCAGGCTTTTCTCAGAGGCAATGTGCAATGCATTTGTACATGCACACACAGTGAAAACACTAAAAATGGAGTCCACACCAGTTCAAGAAAACAGCCAATATTTATCTGAATAAAATAAGACCAAAATCACAAAAATTCAACATACACAAGTCAAGATATCACTTTTAAAAGATTAGGCAAGGTTAGTCTATAGAAATCAATGAATGCATTTCTTTTAGCACAAAGTACTTTGGATGCGTCAAAAATCAAAGGTGAAGTAAGAGAAGGTTAAGTGAGATGCCGGAAAATCAAAGCAATGTGTCTGCTCCTTACTCCTCAGAGGAAGTGATGCGTCAGTTCCTTACTGCCAGGGGAGGTGATACAACATTTCCTTACTGCTAGGCAGGGGAGGTGATGCGTTGGTTCCTTACTGTCAGGGGAGGTGATGTGTCGGTTCCTTATTGAAAGGGGAGGTAATGTCTCAATCTCCGGACGCGCAGCCCCGGTTCTTTACTGCAGGGAAGCATCGATGATGTATCAGCATCGAGGTACGATGCGTTGAAAATCCAGATGCGATACGTTGTTGTAACAGCGGGAAAGCAGGCGTTGCGTTGATTCTCCAACTGCGAAGCAGGCGTTGCGTTGATTCTCCAACTGCGAAGCAGGCGCTGTGTTGATTCTACAGCTCCCTACCAGGTGCTGCGTCGGAGTTGGAGTGGGTGTCATGGACATCGTTGACACAGTGTTCGGGACTCACATTGCGGAAATCTTTCAGATGCACTGCAATGGCCAGCTGGGACCTGCGGTGAAAGCTGGGGTTGATGCGCCGAGAGAACAGGTGCTGGGAGTCGATGCATTGATATTCTCTTTAGATCACCAGATTATACTTCCAGGGGCCCAGGAGCTGGATTTGGTGCCACTTGGCAAGTCAGGGCTCTCAGAAGAGCCTAGGCACTGGTAGGTGAAGTCTTTGGTGGCCCTGAACCTTCTTAACAAGAGGCAAGCACACACAAGCCCTTGGAGAACCTTGGAATCAGGATGTAGGAAGCAAAGTCCAGTACATTCACCCTCAGGACAGAAGCTGCAAGCAGCAGGCCAGCACAACAAAGCAACAGGCAGTGTCGCAATCTCTCCTACAGCATCCAGCTCTACTTCCTGTCAAAATATCCTCAGTCCAAAAGTGTTCTGATTTTGGGGTGTCAGAGGTCCAGTACTTATACTCCTTTTTGCCTTTGAAGTAGGCAAGCTTCAAAAGGCAGTCTTTGTAGTGCACAAGACCCTGCCTTTCCCTGACCTGGCTCCAGACAAACTACAGGGGGGTGGAGAAAGCTTTGTGTGAGGACAGGCACAGCCCTAATCAGGTGTCAGTGAAAACCCCTCCCATCACTTTAGGTCAGGAAGGCTCATAAGCATGGTGATGGGCCATCAGGATATGCAGGGCACACCTCAGCTCCCTTTGTGGGACTGTCTAGAGCAGCAGCAGTCCATGCAGGTAAGCGTGGTGAGGTGGGGCGGGGGGATGTCTACAGACGACGGAATAGGATTTATTTATTTAATTTTCCCTGTTCCGTCATCTGTCGACTCCTCCCCTCCCGCCCTGCCCCGCTTACCTGCATGGACCGCTGGTCTAGAGTGAATGCACAAGACCACAACTGTCAGCCAACCCAGGCGTGGATTCTACAGACTGGCAGAGGCACAGAATGGTTAAGCAAGAAAATGCCCACTTTCTTAAAGTAGCATTTTCAAACACACAATTTAAAAACCATCTTCACCAAAAGATGTATTTTAAATTGTGAGCTCAGAGACTCCAAACTCCAAATCACTATCCACTCCAAATGGGAAATTACACTTAAAAGATATTTCAATGTGGCTTGGGAGCCAAGCATGAAGGACGTGCCTCGGTAGAGCTCCAACAGTCTGAGCCTGTTTTTGCCATCATCCGCCACTTATCCTGACCCCAGTCATCGCCAAGACCGTGGGATGCTTGGGGCGGCTACCAGCACCCCCATCGAAGTTCAAATCTGGCAGCGGTGAACAGAATTGGCCCGGGCCCGGCGCTGACGTGACTGCGGCCTGGAGGAGGCGGTGGCTGAGCGCGAGGCGAGCCGTGGCCGTGCTTGCCTGTGACAGCGTGGATCGGAGGCGGCGTTTGCTGGTGGCCGCGCTGAGTATGGGGCTGTGCGGGGGCTGTGGTTGGAGGCTCCCGGCCAGTGGACCCCCCCTGGAGTGACTGCCATTGACCATCCCGGCCTGCGGCTCCTGATACCGGTAAGACCTTGGGGCCGGTCGGGGTCTGCCGGTGGGCGGGCTTGGATCCCTGGACCTTGCCTCACCCGGGGCGCCCCGAGAACAGGCCCGCCCTCTCTTCCCTTGGTTCACCGAGGGATGCCACGGCCCCCCCAATTTTTGAGAGAACCCTGTGCGGGCCCGGCACCCTTCTGGAGCAGCAGCGAGCTGTGGGAGTTCTCGGCCCCGGCGGGGGCTCTGGGACCGGCGTGGTGGCCCCCATCCCCCTGTGTACCACATTGCCGGATCGCATTGGCAGCTGAGCGCCCGCAGCACCCTGGGTCGGGAGTGCGCTGCTGCGGGTCGAAGAATTTGCCTGCCTGGGCCCCAGGGCAGAGAGGTAAGGGAAAATTCCAGGCGGCCATAACGTTGGTTCCTGGGGAGTCGGATTGGCCAGCCTATGTGTGAAGGTGACGGCGCTGTGAGACAGGCTCTGACAGGCGAGACCAGCCATCTCTGTCAGTGCGAGAGCAGTGTATTTGACTTGGGTAATATCTCGGTTGCCCCGAGGCTCGTGCACCATGGGCCACCTCCACTTACCGGTGCCTCCCTCCTCACCACAAGCCTCGGAGCTGCTGCGCCTATAGAGACATCCCGTGCCCAAAGGAGGAGGGGTTCCGGTGAGGCGCGCAGTGGTGGCACTGGCATTGTCCTGAGGCCTCCGGCTTCTGCATTATGCTGGCACCCAGGAAAAGCTGAAGACGACCTCAAGTGTGGTGCGATTGTAGTGGGGTCTGCTATTGGGTGATCCTGGTCGCATTCGGCCGGGGTGGACGTCTGGGTCGGGGGTCCGGCGAGTCTGGTCCCTGTAGGGGGTCTACTTGGCTGTCCTTTCTGAGTGGCAGAAGCGGATAGGCTAGGCCTGGTGAGGCTTGCTGTAAGGGGAGTCAGATTCCATGAGGCCCGGCCTGGAGTCCTGCCCTGGTTCGGTCTGAGACATTGCCCACAGCGTGGTGGACCCCGCCCAGAGGAGCCAGTCCATCTGATACGGGCAGACGGCGCCGCAGAGGGGTGTAACATCCTGCCGGACCTACCTGCCCTTGACGTCAGTCCTTGTCTTGCATCTCCACCTGCCTCCTCTCCTCACAATGGGCAAAGACAAACATGGTACAGCTGCCCCCAAACAAAATACGATAGATCACTATACCACCACATCTTTGGGGAAGGAGGGTGCTGAGGGCCAGGACGCGGAGGGTAGGGCGCGGCACAACAACATCCGCCTGGTGGGCTTTCCAGAACGATGCGAGGGCACATCTATGGACGATTTCCTCTCTGGCTGGCTCAAATCGCTGCTGCCACCCGAAGCTATGTCCTCTTGTTTTGTGATTGAGAGGGCCCACCGCGCCTTGACTAAGAGGCCACGTCCCGGGGAGCGCTCCTCAACTATGCTGACCACGATGCCATACTCCAATTCGCCCGGACTCACAAGGACAAGATGATTTACAACTCCCACACAATCATGGTCTTCCCCGACTATACCAGGTTGGTACAGCAGCAGCGCCAATCCTTTGTAGTGGCTAAACGTAGGCTCCAGGATCTGACTTTATCCTATGCGTTATTGTTCCCCACCAGAATGAATGTGATTTTCAACGCCAAGACCCACTTCTTTGACTCTCCTGAGGAGGTATTCGCTTGGACTGACGAGAGGCGTAACCTCAATCCGCACTCGCCGCCACCGCTGGACTCCGACTCCTCGCAGGGGTCCCACAGGAGCGGCCGGCAGGGCGGAAGCATATCACAAAGACGGCACAGATCCCGGTCTAACTGGCGAGCTCATGATCAGCCCGAGACCGCTGATTGAGGCAGATTCTGTTGGGATCTTGGCTCCATGCCGGTGTTGCCGGCCCTTCCCTGGGGTTTTTGGAACTTAATGTACTGGGGTCATATATATCGGCTCTAGGCGACATCGGACAGTTCATGCCCCTGGACATTTTGTGTTATGTTTTGTAATGTTGGGTTGGGTGGGCTCCACTGGTGGGTCTGCTTGGGTCTTCACGTTTGGGGCCCGAGACATGATTCCACCGCAACAGGTACTCCTTGTTTTTGGAAGTATGGGGGTGGGGGGTGGTGGGCGGGGGTTGCTGGGTTTCTTGTTGTTGTTCTTTATGTTCTGCGCACCAACCACACGATCACATATTATGCCACGGATCATACACCAACCAACATACACTCTGATGCTGGGTGATGACGCACCATACGAATAACTCTCCACTGGGAGAACTAAATATCCTTTCTTGGAATGTACGGGGACTGCTGAATAAGATTAAGCGTGGGGCAGTATTCCATTTAGCGAAGCGTTACGCTGCTGATATCCTGCTGCTACAGGAGACTCATCTCCTAGGCAACAAAGCCCCTTCCCTTCATAGGTTTGGGTTTACTACTATCTATCATTCCGGATTCACGAGGGGCGCACGGGACACAGCGATTCTCATCCACCGCCGGGTGCCGGTCCACATCACGCAACACTGGCTAGATCCTGGCGGGCACTTCACTGTAGTCTCAGGCACAGTGGCTGGCGAGCAAATGACAATTGGGAGTATCTATGCCCCTCCCCCGTTGGGTCAAACATTCATAGACAAACTTACGCAGCTCTGGGGGGACCTTCCTGGCAGCCTGATGATTCTAGGTGGTGACTGGAACGATACCATGGCCCCCCACGATAGATGGCGGGCGGTACCGTCCGACGGACCCCCCCCCTTTCCAAACTGACTGTACTAGCGCATACACTGGGTTGGTCTAATTCCTGGCGTGTATTTCATCCCACGGAGTAACTATTTACAGGTCATGTTTACTCTACATTTTCTCCGCCTATTTCTTTCAAATACTCCTGCGCTCTGGAAAACTTTGTGTTTGTCCTTTATAAGACACTTTTAAGCAAGCAAGATTTAGGAGAAAAACTTCTGCTCCATGCTGCTGGAAAGGGTTGAACAGCTGTCGCATCCACCACCGCCTCTCCACTGTAGCATGCGCAAAGTCTGGTCTTACGAAAAACAAGATATCTCCGACCGCCTTCCTTGCATTGGGACGGGCTTGATCGTATATTTCTTGCCGCAAGAGGAAATTTCCAAAATATACCAAGATCGCCCTAGGTCTTTCAGTATCGTTAGATCGTGACTTCTTTATCATTAGGGGGAGCCTGTGGGCATGCTGGATCTCTGTACTCCAATCCCAGTGAGTTTTCTCAGAGAAGGTGCCCTTGAAGAGAGATATGATATAGACACATACATCAGAGCCTTCCACCCCTTCGGGATTCCCCAGGACTCTCAAATTGTTGCGTCTCTGACTATTCTCGTACTCTTCAAGTTTCCATAAGACATCAGCCATCGTTGCTACCTGTGAAGCTTCTTGCATTTTTAGAGTCTTGACATCAGATTCCAAATGCTCAGTGCATTCCTCCACCATGGACAATCTTCCAGCGATATCAGAACAGGTTTTATTGATCTTTTTCACAGTCCCATGTAGCTTCTTGGTGGCAAGTCATGCCCGGCGACTCGAGCTCCTGGCTTCATCTTGAACTTGTCTTATGGTATGAAGGATTGTCGCCAGAGACCCCTCTACCGAGGGGGATTGCGGTTGTAGATCGACTGTACCCGTTGCACCCTCTTTGACAGATCTTTCAGGTTCCCCTCCTGAAAATGCCAGCCATGAAGCAGAATAGTCCCATTGAAGATTTCCCAGGGAACCGTTCTCGCTACCTCCTTTAGAGCCTTCTCCGCTTGCTCGCCCTTTCTTGTCACTCCTCTTCTTTCCCCGAGATCCTCTTCCTGACCGCCTCCATTGGGTTGCATAGGCAGTCTCTTCTGGGGCCTCACTGGAAGAAGATTCTGAAACAGGATCATCGGTTAAGGAGGATGACGATTCTCCAATATTCGAAAGTTCTGACTCATCCGTCAGTAAAATAGAACTTATCTCCACCATCGGGAGATTTCGCTGCGGATGGGATTAACTCATCTGCCGTCTTCCCAAGATCTAACGCCGGATCCGAGGCAGCCTGGAAGCTATTTTTATTAAGGACCTTGAGGTAGCTAGTATTTGCATTGGGTCAGGCATTGCGCTTCCTTATGTTTCCCGCTTGCTTGCGTCTGCTTGCTTCTGTCTTGAACCTGGCCCCCATTATCATTCCCTTTTTCAGACCCCTTTCCTCTAGTATCCTCTGGGGTCACTATAATAGGTGTTGCCTCGGCCGGCCCTCCTACACCAATAGTAGGATTTAAGGTCTCACTCTGCACAGCGCTGATATTGTTCACAGTCCCCAATGTCAAAATAGCCTCTTGGGAGGGGATATCTGCTTTTCCCACCACTCCTTCTTCGGACTTGCCAGCTAGGTCTCCCCCTTGCCCCTTACTTCTTTTCTGGTCCATTGCCTTGCTGCTACCAGAAAACAGGGTAGTGATTAGGGACTGTCCATGTGCCCCATATGTCCTAGTCTTCCCTGGCTGGGTCCTGGTACCACCCTCCAAGCTGTTAACTTTGGTCCCCCCCTTTATCGCCAGCCCCGCCGCCATGCCTACACAACAACGGACCCAAATACCTCCACAACAGAATCAACTTCCACGTACCCAAAAGAAACCTCTGATCTTCCAACCTCGCACTTGGCCGAAACCCCGCGCATCCACAGAGCCAAAGCAGGCGGAAGATCCTTCTCTCACATTGCAGCCAAGACCTGGAACGAGCTACCGGCAGACATCAGACGCGCCCCCTCACTGAACACCTTCAGGAAGACCCTCAAGACCTGGCTCTTCGGCTAAACAGATCTGCGGACCCCACCCCTCAGCGCCTTGAGACCCTCATGGGTGAGTAGCGCGCTTACAATTCCCTGATTGATTGATTGATTGATAAGACTACATCCTCTCCTCAAGATGAGTGATACTATAAGATAGCGAGTATTCTTTGTTAGCACTCACCTATCGGGGGTTTTCAGAGTTTAATATTGGGTGTAAGGCCGTCTCCGGATCAAAACGAAATCACAACAACTTTACTAAGTCATTCTCTCACCTTGAAAAAATAATGCCTGAATTCCACAAAATGTGGACAAGGCTTTTTTTCATCTCTTATGGTAAACAGTGCCCATACAATCACTTCTATGCTTCCCATTGTTGCATGTTAAATACATTATAGCTTCGAACCAGATTTTAGGATACACAGATTATATTGTCTGTTGGCCATGTTAACATGCTTAAACTAATTCTGGAAAGCCATGGACTCCCACTCAGGTTGGACACAGAATAAGTAAATGAGCCAGGGTCACTAGGTGTTGTGAGGTACATGGAGATCATAAGGGCAATGTTCTGGTATCACAGAAACACTAATTCTCCCACCCAAATATAAAGCTTGGATACCTTTCTATGCATATGTCCGGCATTGAACCTAAAGCCATCCAGAATCTGGCCAATCAGCAACCCAACAATCACGTTCCAAATACAGGAGTGGCCGGGCGTGGTGGGTTAGTCAAACTCTGCTGCACATTGCCTTCGGCTGTGTGCCAAAGGGCTGGCTTTATGGCCTTACCTACAGCAGGCTCTGAGGCAATCCACCATGGAAGCCCATGCCCTGTTGCATATGGTGTTTAGCCAAGCACAGAAAGGGTTGGGCATACAGCGTACCTTCGGCCAGAACCTGCACACAAACCACCATGAGTGCGCAACCTGCTTATGCACAGCCTTTGACTGTGCACAGCAGAGGTTGGAAGCAGGGTTTCATCTATGGCCAGGCCATCCACCCAACCCTCCATGGGTGGGCAATCCCAACTATTCACAACTTTTTGCAGTGTGCAGCAGTGGTTTGCCACAGGACCTCTCTTCAAACCTTAAAACGCACATGAGCTGGCAACACATGCTACACACAGTTTTAAGCCGGGCCAGTGGGGGGTTAGCCACAGGGCCTGGCCTAAAGCCCACCTCTTTGGAAGCAGACAATTCCCTCTGCATACTCCATTCAGACATGTGCAACAGGGACTGGCAAGTCCCTTCATCCATTTATCTGTTGACATTAAAACCCAACTACATACGCCTGTAAGTTAATTTTATTCCTTCTTTTTTTCACAGTTCACAGTCTAATCTCAACAGCACTGTCATACATCAAGTCATCAGTGATGCTAACAAGGATGTCATCAGTGATGCTTTCATTGATGTCATTTAGCAAGTCATGAGACATAAGCAGTGAATGACATGGGTGTGAATTGTGGTCAGTATATTTAACCTTACTTGGTGAATTTCAGTTATTTTTAGATATTTTTTGTAACCATAACTGAACTTAAACAGTATTTTTTCAGTGTATTTTCCAGGTTATTTAAATACACCTCAAGGTCTTATAACCAAAGGTAACCATAACTTCACTTTATCCTTTTTGTTTTTTCACTGAATTTCTGGGGTTTTCTGATCATATACCTCATATAACTGGTCCGTGAGCATAACCTTCTATTTACAACCAACCCCTAGAGCCTGCTGCCAGACGGCCGAATAGGAACAGACTGGCCTTCACTCCTGGTTTATGATTACACATATTCCAAGTCACGCCTAAACGGTAGACGTGACCTTCCAATATTAAAGGAGTGATTTTCATTTTGATACTTGTTCTTTCGGAAGACGATACATCGTACTCGACAGTGAACTTAATAGATCCTGCATTGCCCTGATGAAGCCTTGTTGAGGGTGAAACGCGTTGGCTGCACAAGCTTTGAATCAACATTATTAAAGAAGTACACAGCTATAACACTGAAGAGTCAAGATTCTCTTTTCTTTTTGTTGTCTGGTTGTTCCTGTTGCCTCTCTGTTTTGGAATTGTTTGTTGTATTGTATGGTCTACAAGCAGCAGACCATTGCGGTGGGCAACATTATTCCTCATTATATGATTTATCAATTGTGTGACTAATTAGGCAGTGCGCCCGTGAATCCCTTGGCTGCTTGTTGTGATTTAAGTTGTGTTTTTATTTACTTTTATAAATGCTGTGATGTCATAAGCATTACGGTTTTCATTGCTGTTGTGTGAGTTTTGGATTGTGCTCCTAACCATCACTTGTGAATTCAATTTTTTCGGTTTCAATTTGTAATTTAACTGAATCTTAACTGTGGTTCTTAAGTGAATTTTTGATGTTTGTTTATGTTGACCTGGTATAATAAAAGCTAACAATAGCTTCCCTTTAATCTATTTGTTACCAATTTATTTTTTTGAGTTTGTTGATCATATACCTCAACTAACAGCTCCCTCTGTCCAACCCATGGTTAGCGGCAAACTGCTGCTGCACACAGCTGAAGCCCACATACAGCAGGAATTGGTTTGTTTCAGCTATAGTGCACTACGATTTCTAAATTATTTTTCACAGGATTTGCACATTCTGTGCTGGATTCACAAATCCTCAGACCTCAGGAAGGCCGTGGGACCAAGGAAGAGCAGAGGATTTGTAAATTAATTTAAGTGCCAGAGCGGTCTCTTTGGCCCCACACATGGACCTGTGGGTCAGTGTAGCTCACCCTGCTCCCTTATGCCTTTTTTTGATTTTGCGAACGAGGCACTCAATGCACTGTGTTGGGTATTGATGGCTACAACAGAAACCTTTCTGTGATGGCCAGTGAATTAGAAAGCGGCGGGTGTCCAAATCCACTGTGGACGAAGAAAGAAAATGCTCTCTAGTCAAATTGGGTGCCTTTATTTTGTAATTAAATTCGTAATCCTCTGTTGGTTCTCAAATCCAGGCAGGATCCATGGACGAAAGGTCCAGATATCTATAAAATGTAACCTTCTTATGCCCAGAACAGAACACTTTTCGAACGTATTTTATTTATTTTCAACATTGGAGGGGAAAGAGCAGTTTAGCATAAACCAAGGTATTCACATTCTCAGCAGCCAATCAAACATGCCCCCTATCCACCTTCTAAAACATTCCTCCTCCAAACTCTCCAGCCCAAAGTTGTTAGTGTTTCCAATCAATATTTCCGAGAAACCAAGCATGTTTAATATCCCCCTAGTCTTCAGCAACACACTCCTCACAATTTCTGATATCATTTTTTATATAAAAAGCGCCCAGCTTCCATCTTAGTGGCAACATATACGCTTGAGTGGACTTCAGGAGATGTTTCAGCAGCAGTCCCTCCCCCCTGTCCTTCAAAGGATAGGTGCAGAGCCTCTAGTTTGCTAACAAGTTTCTCCATGGCAAGCATTGATCACATTCTGGGTGACCACTGGAAGGCTCGGGTAGCTGTTTTTCCATTGAAATGTAATTGCAAGCTTCGCAGCCCCCAGACATTGTTAGGTCATATACTAGTCTCTCTTCGAGATGTCATTGTACCCAGCTGAACTCTGCCCTTCAAAAAATACTCCTGTATTAAAGAGGAAAAGGAAGCCCACTACCTCCTGATGTGCTCTAGTTACCTCCCACCAGAATGGATGAAGTTTAGGGCAGCTCCCAATAATATGTAAGTACCCTCGTTACTCTGCAACCCTTCCCAAAGGCTTGTGAGGCAGCAGTTTATTTTTACAGGGGTGGAGGGCCAGTCACAACTATTTTGTAATGACTGTCTCGTTTTTCTCAACAAATGGAGCTTTTATGAATGACTCTTCTTAAGGTGTCCCAGTCTCAGTGTGGGATTGATGTTTCGAGGCATTTCTTCCACATTTTATTATGGGGCCACTCCCTGGCCGGTAGAGCCTACACAAATAGCATATATGATTTTGAAATCACCCCTTTGTCCCTATAAGTTTCACAAGCATTTTATTACAGGTGGTTTTGACACTTGTGGCCTCATTTGTTGTGCTTGGGTGTGATGCTCATTAGTGGAACCAGGTACACTATACCCTTTCTGTTTCTTTAAGGTGAAACTTTGCATTATTCAAAGGACTTTATAGTAGAGTGTTGAAAGAGGACAAACGCAATGCAGCATCCACCTTTCCTCCAGTGATTGAAGGGAACTCGTAGTAGAGCAGGGGTAAAGTTCCTGTTAAAGGGAAAAGTTATAAACGGGGAGGAGAATGTGGCGAGACCAAGATACTCAGCACTGTACTGTATCCTACACTGTGAGTGTTGTATTGGCTCTTATGGTTTTTGTGCACCTCACTTTTACTAAGCCAGATGACATCCCACAAGAGTTACCCCACTATTGCATGATCCATGGTTGCCCATGGTTAATCTGTCTTTAATTTGGACCACTCAGTATTGATTCTCATCTGTGCTGCCACATACGCTGTATAGAAGTTTGGAAGAATGAAAACACCATCTGGGGATAGATTTACAAGTTTTTCACAAAATTAAGGGCAGCAAGCAAAGTTGCTGCGCTGCATTGCATGAGAGGGAGACAGCTGAAATGTACCATAGAACTCCTAAGCCTTAGTAGGCGATAGAGAGGTGCAGTCCACAGCACGTCATATTCCGCATAGGCCCAGGGTGCACTACTTTGGATATGCCCGGGTACCCCCTTTCAATTCCAAAACATAGTCATTGATAAAGAAGGCAGATATGAACTTGTTGAAGGCCGGTTAGATGGTGAGCCTGTCCTTCTAGGCTATATTTATGCACCAAACTCAGAACTAAAGGCATTCTGAACGACTCTATCAAAAGTCCTAGCCCAATGAGTTTATATCCCTTGGATACTAGGTGGGGATTATAGCAGCATACTATATGTCTCCTCTCTCTTGACTGTTCTCACCCCCACTCCCTCATGCACCAGCTCACCAACATTCTAAACAGTTTTCTGATTGGACACAACAGTGGTCCCTTCTCGATGTGTGGAGAACACATAACCCACACCTACGCCTTTATTCTCATTACTCGGCCATACACAATATTTATGTCTGTTTAGACCATTGTATGTGCTCCCAGACTAAGGCTCCTATTAGGATGGCGGGTGGATCGCCACCGCCTGCCATCTGTTCCTGTTTCACCCCCGCCATATTAGTATGGCGAGGGGTACCGCGGCGGACGGAAAGACCGTCCGCCGCTTTTCCGCCGGTCGGCAATCGTTACGATTGCCGGCCGGGCGGAAAAAGGCCATAATATGGTGGCCATCCATATTATGATGCCTGCGGTGGGAATGCCTTTCCATGGCGGAGACTCCGCCATGGAAAGGCATGCGGGAAATTACTTTGGGGGCCCATTGCGGGCCCCCGCGGGGGTGGGTGGCTGCACTGGGGGGGTACCTATGGTACCCCCCTTCATTGCCATGCAGAAGGTGGCAGTCACCTCGCGGTGCCTGTCACGTTGTGCATGGCAATGCACAACATGGACTTTAACATTGCGGCGGGTGCTGCTTACAGCACCGCCCGCCGCAATGTTAAAGTCGAGGATGCGCCCGCCAGTGTGGCGGGCGAATCCTAATTGGCCTGTCGGGACCGCCGCACCTCTGGCGGTCGGTCCCGTTTTCCGTTACGGTGACGGGCGGACATAGTTCGCCCGCCATCGTAATAGGCCCCTTAGTTCCACGACTTCCCCACTCAGACTTCTTGGGTTGTGTGTTATCAGACTATGCTGCACATATAGTAGACACAGAGTGTGGTACTCCTCACCCACCGGTTCCTACCTGGAGGTTATCAAAAGATACACTGGATGACCCGATATTTTTTGATACCCATTTAACCCACATAGCCCAGTACTTTGAGGAAAATCATGGCACAGTCACCAACCTTGCTTTTGAATGGGATTACTTTAAAGTGGTCACTAGGGGCTCCTGCATTCAAAACATAGCAGGGGTTCGCAGGGAGTTGACTAGGGCGCTCAAAGGCATGGATCAGGCAGTGACTGCATTGGATAACCGCCCCCTTCTTGATGACATGATGCGCCACGCATTGATAGACACAAAAAACATCAAGCCGCCTTAATAGAATGCCTCCACTGTTATAAATACACAGAATACACAGCCAGTGTACATGCTGCAGGGTCGTCAACTGGCATGGCTAGTCCGACAGGAAACATCCTTAGTTATGGAAATTGCCCCAGCCACAGGCCTAATTTTGAGATCCCAATCAGCTATAATACAAGCATTTAGCTCATACTTTGCCGAGCTATACAAGGTGCCTCCTACTCCACCCCCAGGCATAATTAGACATTTCTTAGCCACCCTTCCCCATGCCCACCATCAGTGCTTTGCTGCGAGAGGAGCTAGATGAACTCATCACTGCGGCTGAGGTAAAGAAAGCATTACATGACCTCACACGTAATAAGACCCCAGGATTAGACAGGCTTCCAACTGAATATTATGATTGATTTTTGATCCGCCTGGCCCCATGTTTATTCGAGGTGTACAATGAAGCTCTTCCCACCAGTGTGCTCCCAGCTTCCCTCCAGGAGTCTCTCTTAGTGTTCCTACTGAAGTCTGATAGGGAGTCCATTCATCTCTCCTCCTATTGCCCGGTGGCCATATTGGACGCTGATTATAAAATACTCTGCAAAGTCCTTATGGATTATTACTTGTGAGTACTTCCTGTCCTCATGCACCCGATCAAAATGGATTTGTACCGGGACGCAACACATCTAATAATATTAGCTGACTCTTCAATGTGATGGATCAGACTTCACTGCGATACCACAGGCAGCATGCCTCATTTGGACCTCGAGAAGGACTTTGATTCTTTGTCTTGGGAGTACCTCTTCGTGATTCTATGGGCAGCAGGCCTGGGTCAATGTATGCTAACCTATACAAAGTTGTTGTACACAAATCCAATATTTAGGGTGCGCATTGGTCACTTGAATTATCTTCCTTTCCAATAGGCCTTGGTATACGTCAGGGCTGCCCTATCTCTCCTATCCTATTCACAATTACCATGGGACAGCTAGCTCATCGCCTTCGGTTGGAGGGCCAGGAGTGGGGGATCCCCCTAGATGAAACCACATATGCAGTGTTGTTCTATGTGGATGACTTGTTATTATATATTCGAAACGCTTCAGCAGATATGTCTTCAATATCAACTACTTTTCAGGACTTTAAGGAAGCAGCTGGCCTCTGGGTGAATTGGGAGAAATCATGTGCCTTTCTGTTTCGCAGCGATGCTCCTCCAACAAGTAATCCAAATGGGAGATACTCCACTAGCCTGGAGGATCGCTGCGGTCTGATATTCAGGGGTTTGTCTATATCACTCCCAAAAAGACCTGTTTGAAGGCAACCTGAAATGAGCCTACTTAGCTCCTAGATGTCAAACCAGCTCCTGGCAGCGACTCCCCCTTGCACTCACAGGCAGGATAGCACTTTCTAAAATGATCATCCACCCTGCCTCCTTTATTATCTTGTAAATGTTCCTCCTCAACGCTGCTTTTTCCATGGTTTGGATCACTTGTTGGAGGGGCCTATTGTGGCACAATGAGAGGCAATGTGTGGTTCTTCAAAAACTTCAACTGCCGATGGGTCAAGGAGGGCTTGGGGTGTTATCCTTTGAAACATATTACCTAGTGGCAGGGCCAGACTGGGAACCGAAACCGGCCCTGGCAAACTGCTCAGCCGCCCCCCTCGGGGGAGGAGGGGGGTGCGGCCGAGCTGTTTGCTGGGGCCGGTTTCGGCAGATTTTGTTACAGGGGGCCGATTTTGCCACCCCCCCCAGTAACAAAAATGGCCCCCCAGGGGCCTAAAACCGGCCCCCACCCTGGCGGCCCACTGGGGAAATGCCCGGTGTCCCCTACGGCCAGTCCGGCCCTGCCTAGCGGCACAGGTACAGTGGGTATCCCATTGGCTGACAGGAATTAACATCTGTGAGACAAGCACAGGAGACGGTCCTCTCCCCTCCTACATAATGCACCAGCTCCTACACCCCATTATCAAGATATGTCGCACCTGGTCCCTACATGCGTTGATCGCACGAAAATATCTAACTAGGGTTTTCCAGCTCTAAAGTAAAATCACCCCATATTCCCCCAAAATACCTCTCTAGGGCCTACATGAAACCTTCGGTACACTAACGGAAGACTAGCTGTCGGAATGGCACGCACTCGCCTTTGAAATGGTGGGAGGCCTCTTCCAAGATGCCCACATCCTTACATTTGAGCAAATTCATCAGGACTATAATACCCCCCCAGGACAGTTACCAACATACGAACAATTGCTGGTGGCCCTTCTATCACTATGGGGAGCACTGGACGAAGAACTGCCTACCCACACGGTGATACATACTCTGGGCCTCATTTATGAGATGTGGCGCATCGCTGCGTGAAAGCAGCGAAGCGCCACTTCTTACTGTGACCTCCTTGCGACACCAATGATGCATCATATTTACAGTATGACGTATCATGTCGCAAGGAATGACAGATACGTCAGTATTACTGACGTATCTGCCGGCGCAAAAATTGGCGCATTGCTGGAGTTGTGGCGGAAGCCTGACGCAACTCCAGCAATGTTCCTTTCACATGAGGCACGCCCCATGTGAAAGGGCCTGCATCACCCTTACGCCTGCCATGAGGCAGGCGTCAGGTTTTGACGCATTGGCATCCTAGAAGTGGTGCAGCGAAATCTCATAGATTTTGCTGCGCCACTCCTACGACCCTTTCTTGCGGGGGAACGCCCACCCTGCATACATTATACCTGACGCAGGTATAATGTAGCGCAGGGGTTTACGAAGTGACGCATCTGCCTAGATGCGTCACTTCGTAAATATGGCGCAACATGGCGCATTATTTACGCCACCGCTGCATCACTAAAAGTGACGCAACGGCGGCGCAAAACTGGCGCAAGGGCTCATAAATAAGCCCCTCTATACCTTATGGGGGGAGGATTGACACCTCGTCATATGGTTATACCAAGCCATTGGGGAACACACAGGCGTTCCTCTGGTTCATATTCGATGCCTCTGGGGGAGGACTTAACAAGACATCTTCACCACACCGAGTGGTCTAGAGCCCTGGAGTCCCTTAAGACTATTTCGAGGATCCCTTGTTTAAAAAACATCTAGTATATGAACCTTCATAGGGCATATCTTTCACCCTCTCAACTAAATTGTTTGTTCCTGGAGCTAATTGCTCCAGATGTCTCACCACGGTCGGCGACCTTCAGCATTTGCTCTGGTCCTGCCTCAGCATAGCAAGCTTTTGGCATGCAGTGCATGCTTTATTAACACAGTCACCAAACTCACCACATTAAATTTATGGGAGGCTTCCGCTTCAGGTATGTTCCCCAGACAAAAAACCACAGGGTGCGTATAAGCTTTGCCAACCTTGCCTTCCTGTTGGCCAAGCATCTACTAACCATACCCTGACTGGCACAACACCCCTCGTCTTTTTCCCAATAGCGCAAGGCACTACTCAGATGGGGTGAGGCAGAAAGCTCTACACTGCATTGGGAGGATGCCCGCCGTATACGCCGACGCCTATCGATGCAGCCTGGGATACCATGCTCATACAGTACATGAACTGACTGAAGAGGACCTCCAAGAGGACCCCCTTCCCTCACCATTCCAATTTTTAGGGCCTTTGGTTACCGGTTACCCTCCTCCATCATAATATGTCAGAGTTCATACCTGCTTTACACACCCCCTAATTCTGCTCCACATCAGTATGCCATTATCACTCGTTCAGTCCCTGGTTTCATCTTTCAAGTTCTGTAACCCATCCCCCATTATTCATTGTGTTTCCCTTATCCTTCTAGGACACATAGGGAGACACGACAGCACGTTGAAGTAGGATTGTGAAATGTTTTATTGTTACGAGCTGCTGCATTTCATTCCTATTCAAAAACAAAAAAGGAGTTTAAGAGGAAAATCAGGTAGAATCGTCCTCCTAAAATACTGTATATCAACAAAAGGATTCTACCATTGCATTATATTACGCCTATCAGAATAGGAAGGCTGTAGTAGTAACGATGGTGTGAAAGGTGTTACTACGGGATACCTTTCTGAAATTGATCAGAAGGAATCTCTTGCAATTTTTAAGATGCCCCTCACACACTGATACCTAATTCAGTGTCATGCTTCATCATTGGGGCCTTCCCGTCCCTCTACGGGGCGGGGCGTGCTACGACCTACGTAGACGCGGGAGCACTCAAAATTATGAAAGATGTTATGTGTAGTGCAAGGGATAGTAGGGTCATGAGGAAATAGTGGTGTATGTGTTCTAAAAATTCCCTGGCTAGTGGAAAAAATACACTTTATTGTCTTCCCTAGCTGGGAACGTTAAAAATGGGGAGGTGTAGAGGGTATACTGTGATGTGTCACCTTCTACAGGGTCAACATGTTTCGAAAGCCATCCCCTGGCTCTCATCATCAGGACCAAGAACGATCCCTACTTTACTTAATGGAGTATTAATTTCCAAAAGTTGTATATGCCTAAAGTCTTATGGTGCACACAATGATGCTACCAAAATGCATATCCTGCGATACCCTATTGGTATATTTGTATCATTTTAGATTCAAAATGCGATAAGCCCCTTGAGCTGTCACGATAGGTGAAGGCGCATGCGGTCAGACAATGCTGGATGCTGCCATCACAACCTGGTATTACCTTCTCGTGGCTCGTGGGAACAGAGACTGAGCGTGAGGGTTCTGTATTTCAGTATACACCAACATTTTTTAATTTTAATTTTCGTTTCTACCACATTTGGAGTAATCATGCAGCTAATAATCCATGTTTTTCATAAGAAGTCCGGAAGGGGCCATATATATATGCATTTATGTATCAGGCATATGTATATATATATTTTTTTTTCATTAAGCGCGTTTTATTTGCCACTCATGCCCTTTCTTCAGAAATAACCCAGGTGTCTATGAGGACAATTTCTTTTTAAATAATTTTTCTTTTTCAGACAAATCCTTTTTTATCCGATTTAACTGGGATCACCTTTTTACATCCAGACAAGTAATGTTTTCAATGCAGCCTCTACTTAAATCAAGAATACCAAAACACAGGAAGTGCGTTTTTTAGCACTAAAGAAACAGCACTTTTCAGGAGGCCATTTTAATTTCTAGAACGTTCTAGTGTTTCTGCTACATCAAATTTCTCAGCGCGCCAACCATGAAGCGTGTATACTGAAATACAGAACCCTCACGCTCAGTCTCTGTTCCCACGAGCCACGAGAAGGTAATACCAGGTTGTGATGGCAGCATCCAGCATGTGAGTAAGACGATGGCAAGTCTTGAAAACAGCCACTTACTGAGGCACTAAAATACGAATTACCGTAACTCGTAACCGGCTTGTTTTATCTACCTTTTTTGCAGTGTCTGACCGCATGCGCCTTCACCTATCGTGACAGCTCAAGGGGCTTATCGCATTTTGAATCTAAGTATGTACTTTAACTATGCCTCGTTTTTTGGCCTCATAAACGTGCGGTTTAAAACCTAACGGCACAAAGCACTATAATGCGTGTTTTTGAGTTACTAGTGAATGTTTATTTGTTTTTTTGTTTTTTTGGTTTTTAGCTTTATCTTTAAATATCGGGCGTTCCAAGGACCCAATATACACGAACGCCGCTAATAACCCAAATAACCACGAGTATGAATGTGAATAGTATGTCTGGCACGAATGAATGGAGGAGCACCAATAATCGATCGTGAACTGTGTTTTTAGATCTTGTGATTTAGCAGTTCTGCCTAAGTAAGGTAGAACACTTTTCTCTCTCTCCCCCGTAATGAGCCCAAGTGAGAAAAATATATCACGGTGGTATTTACCACGATCTCACTTTTTGTCTTACATAAACAGTGAGTCACTTGAAAAATATATCACGGCAACTGGCCATACGCCGCATTGGTTCGTATGATGGTGAAGTCAAAGTGTGTGCAAATGATTTAAAGTAATGTCATTTCTCTGTTCCTTTTCCTTTCCAGAATGATACAAATATACCAATAGGGTATCGCCGGATATGCATTTTGGTAGCATCATTGTGTGCACCATAAGACTTTAGGCATATACAACTTTTGGAAATTAATACTCCATTAAGTAAAGTAGGGATCGTTCTTGGTCCTGATGATGAGAGCCAGGGGATGGCTTTCGAAACATGTTGACCCTGTAGAAGGTGACACATCACAGTATACCCTCTACACCTCCCCATTTTTAACGTTCCCAGCTAGGGAAGACAATAAAGTGTATTTTTTCCACTAGCCAGGGAATTTTTAGAACACATACGCCACTATTTCCTCACGACCCTACTATCCCTTGCACTACACATAACATCTATCATAATTTTGAGTGCTCCCGCGTCTACGTAGGTCGTAGCACGCCCCGCTCCGTAGAGGGACGGGAAGGCCCCAATGATGTAGCATGACACTGAATTAGGTATCAGTGTGTGAGGGGCATCTTAAAAATTTCAAGAGATTCCTTCTGATCAATTTTAGAAAGGTATCCCGTAGTAACACCTTTCACACCATCGTTACTACTACAGCCTTCCTATTCTGATAGGCGTAATATAATGCAATGGTAGAATCCTTTTGTTGCATTTCATTCCTACCCTGCAAAGTGTTGCGCAAGCTGAAATTCACATACTATTGCTACTTTCTATTTGTTTAACATGTTATTTGCTCTGGTACTGTTGAAATGTATCGGTAGAATGCTACCTGTTTTTGTTCTTATCTTGCTATAACTGTTAATGTCTATAGTTGATAAAACCCAAGAAAAATTGTTTTACAATCAGGTAAGATATGGTGCATTTTTGGTGTCTCCCAGCACTGGCTGTCTAGCACCAACGCAGCACTCTTGCACTATGGCACAAGAGGCCACTTTTCTGCACAAAAACAATCCTTTAAGGCATTTTCCTCTTTCTAAGGGGCATATTCTCAAGGATCCATCACCGAGTTATCGGCACTTCATCACAGCCAAAGTCACGATAAATTTACCGCCCCATTCACAAGCTGGTGCAAACAGCGGACACCACCAGTTTACCTGCGATAGCAGCCGCAAAAAACATCGCCACAGATGACCCCGGCAACTATCGCTAATGAGCTGCAGAGTAGGCGTTCCCGTGCAAAAAGCCGCGACAACACCACACCTCAACATTCTCAAAGACCAGCTAGATCGGCGATGAGAACACAAAACATGCGATAAGGCGTGTTAGCTGCAGGAAATTAACAACTGCTCTGACCTTGTGCAAAGTCAGACTACAACCTGCACCATCAAAGGGAGCACAGCCCAGAGCCACACCTGAAGAACAACAGATGCCATGGAGCCAACGATCATGCAGCTCGGACAGCCAAGAGAGCCACAACACCCACCGCCACCCACCCCCGTACCACCCCGCCCGGGCCCCACCCCGGGCACCCCCCACCTCCCCTGGACCAAGAGATTGCACATCAACGTCACAAAATCATGAACAAAATCATTCGACTGATGCCGCAGAATCACAACAACTAACAGTCATGTGAGTACAGAAAAAGCAGAATCAATCATACACCATTGAGAGTTCAAACAAAAAATCACAATCAAATTTCACACCAAACAATCATTTGGAAGAGTCATGGCGGGTCATCCCTGGACAATCTGAAAGTGACAGCCTGCAAGACAACATCCCAGATAAGAAGGTGTGTCAGGCACTCATCAAAGGACAGAGAGAGAGAGAAAGAGAGAGAGAGAGAGACTGAACAAGGAGCGCAAGGACAATCGGGCCCTTGGCACATACATGCCAACTGTTGCGTGTGTCTCGCAATTGGTGCACCCAAAATCTAAGGCCTGGCAACAATTTCAGCGCGAAGCCACATCACATCTCAGAAATGCAAGCAGTAGTCAGACTAAAATCAGGCATGAAAGCTCCTTTGTCTCAATACACAAGGCGGAAGGACATCCGAACCTCCAACCTTGGTCTCCAATGCGCCCGGCACCCCCTGAGTGAGATACCATGCCAGACTCTGGCGACTCCCACACCACGAACTGCGCTAATGAAAGAGCAATGTGTCCACACCCCACACACACTTGTCCCTGCCCGAGCTACACCTGCAAGGCATGCCCCCAACACATCGGTAAAAAAGACAACCCATACGTCCAAACGTTGAACACTCATACGACTCATTACTCCGAGCTGTGGCATATCGTCCACAGAACTGCCGCCGGTCTGAGGAGTGCCGGTGGTACGAGACCAACAAACGCAATGGCAGGCAATCCCGGGCACATGCACAACCCCAGTCACGTGGAACTGTACCGTGCACGAATGCTACATCTGTTGGGAGCTCTGCTAATGGCAGTTCTGCGAATCAGTTATGGTCTGAGTTTCCGGCTTGCGTACGTCACATGCGTCCAGCCATGGTTCCACTGTCGATCATGCACATTCGAGTGGCCCATGGAGGTCTGCCTATCCAACAAAACGGTAGCTGAACTGGATTACGACTTGTGTGTGCGCCCCCTGTTGGCCCACGAACAGGAGTGCAACCGGGATACCCGGGCATGGGATGCCTTGATATGTGGTGTCTGTGCCGGCAGCAGTGGATGGGATATTGCACAAGTCATCGTGTGCAGTGACCACATCGAGGCGCTCCCCTATTGGGCTGTGTTGCGGATTGGTGAAACTGCGTGGTCGGAGCACATCTGTCCGGACCAGTTAATGGATTGGCTCTCCCTCGTGTTTCTTGAATTCGAGAACGACATACTCCTGGAACTGATTGCCTATGAAGCAGCGCTCGCATTCATGGACGAGTAACTACCTTCCTGCAGCCACAACTGATTGACACCCAGAGCACAGGTCCCAACACCGTGTTGCATCGTGGAGGAATGGTCCCATAAGCCAGTACAACAGTGGACATGTCTGCATTAGCTCGGACTCAGAATGCATGTGCGTGCACCTACGCGTGTTGTAACACACCTGTGCAAGGTGCTGCAGCCCCATGGGCGGAGCTGCACAGCGTCGTTTGGCAAAGTTCCAAAATCTGACATACTGCTGGAGGGAGACTACACACATGGCAATGTAGCACGACATGTGACCTTGTTGATCCCTTCCACCTGCTCACTGTCAGCAGAGCACACAGTCGGCGCAGTCCGGTGGTACAGCTCCATGCAGATCCCATGGGCTGTGAGTTGTGTCCCCTGACACGGGGCAATGAGCAGACGCCAAACATCACATGACTCGACCAGCAAGGCAAGGTGGGCTGAGACCGTTGCCAACCGTAAGGATATGTGTTCATTTTTGCCACCCCATTCCTTGCACCTCGACACGTTCCCATTCTGCCTGTAAGTGTCTTAAGCATTTGTCTGCCTGTTGTGGCCCATCACTTGCCCGTACTGACACGCACATGCTAATAAAGTCTACGCAACTTCACCAGTGTACAACTGTGATGAGTGTTGATTAGTATGACAAATCGTGTGCCTCAATGAGCATTGTCCGTACACAGGGAGGGACAGACTGCCTCTGGTACATAGGTGGTGGATCCCTGTTGGCAGCTCCACCTCTGTGAGCCAGACATTGTGTTTGGGATAGTTGCTGGTAGACCTGTGCTCTTACGTGTCTTCAGCAATGTGAGTATGGTGTCCAACTTCTTGCCATATGGATCAACATGATCCATTCAAACAGACTGTGTCCACACTGATGTGTGTGAGTACGTCATGCGAAGAGATGTTCTGTAGCCACATGCGATGGGGGACACTACTTCAGGCGGGCTACCGATTCTGACATTTACACACACAGCCCTATATGATACATGGATGTGGGGCTACGTTGGGGGATGCGAGATTGTTGTTCATGTGCAATGAGGCCACAGCTAGTTCACACCTTCACATTCAACTAATTGGCCATGTGGGTCAGGCTCAAACATGCGCATTGATGACATTTACCAGGGTGTTCCTTTAAGTGCGATCAACGTCCCTATATTCCTCCGTACTTGTACACGTGAGTGGACATAGACATGACACATCTGTGTGATTTGGAATGTTTATTCACATTCTGGGGAGTCTCGGAGCTGGAGGGGTACATGGCCAGTTCAAGCCCACATTAAGTGGTTGCCCAGTGGTGGGCCAACCAGAGTCCTTGGGGGAATGCAAAGTTAATCTGAAGAGGAGGAGTACAGTCCTCAGCCAGATTGCTGTGTCATTGGTACAAGAGCAGATATGGCAGTCCATGTCGGGGTCCAGGTGAATGTCGCAGAGTGTTCCGGGGGACAGTGGGAGGTGTTGTTCCAGGGCATGATGCATAGGGCTGAACCATGCAGGGACAGGCCATGTGGCGGGTACGGATGCTACTGCCTCCTTCCTCACACAGTCATTACCCTCCACATCTTACTCCTCTGAGACGTCTTCTGTGTCCGGTGTGTCAGGTGTGTGTGGTGGTGTTATGGCTGCATCACTGTGGGCCAATGACACATCAGGGGTGGAGACGTGTGTGTTGAAGTTCCTGCAGCAGTCATCTGGTACAGGCTCTGTGGCAGCAATGGTAAGATGAGGATCTGCAAGGCCTGAAAGATCCCAGATACATGTCGCTGGTGTTCAGCCGTGGCAGCCCTACTTCCAGCCTGCATCCGCTCCATGGTCTCCATTGTCCTCCGCATCTGTGCCAACTCTGTGCTGTCATCGCTGGAGCCTGTCTGACTAGGCAGTTCTTGTATCCGAGTAATGGCCCCAGCGAGGTCAGCCAAGGATTGTCGGTGAGCATGGTGCGGACAGGGGGTGTTCGTTAGGGACTGTATGTGGTCCCTGATGGGACTCAGACACCCACGCATGGCATCGAGTTTGGCTGCCACGAGGTCGAAACCCACCCACAGCAGATCAGCCAACTCCTCCTGGCACGCTGACACACGGCGTTGGAATTCCATGTGTTGGTCGTGTGGGTCCTGTGGGCCAGCCGTGGTGGTGTGTGCTTCCTGCTGTGTGGTCTGTGCAGGGTGTGGGCTCACCGCAATGAAGCTGGGCTGCCCTGCTCCTGGGGATGGGGTGCGGAGGCTGTCCACGAGCCGTTGGAGGGTGTCTGGGCAAATGTGCAGGGTGTCCTCTTCATCACCACTGTAGAGATGTGTGGTCTGCTGTGCAGGAGGTGTTGATTGTCCCTCTGCAATGTAACGGGGAGATGCAGGTTAACAGTGTGTTCCATGTATGTTCCCGCATTGTACATGTTTACATACAGACTGCATGACAATGTACATTGTGACTGTTTTGGAGGAACTGGCTATTTGATGGGAGACAGTGGACATTTCGACTACATGACGGATGTGAGGTTGTACTCGTACATTATCATCTCACAGTGTCATGCAATGCCAGATGTGATTGGCCATTTCCTACGCACGAGCGGCACCAGTTGTGTCTCTGTCCTGTGGTGTGAGTGTTGCACTTTGTACCACATTGTCGTCGATGTTGGTGTGCTGTGATTGCTATGTGTGTGTGCTGCATTGTTGGCGAGTCGGCCCTGCAGCTCTGATTTGGCGGCCCCTCATCCCTTTGAGTCGGTGTGCCTTTGACTTGTGTGCTTTTCGGGTGCTGTGATGTTTGCGACTTTGGTCATTTGTGCTCTTGGACATATTTTGTACTCTTGTGCATTGTTTGTCTACAGATGTGTTTTTGACGTCATGGGTTGTAGGTGCACGTGGATGTGTCAGAGTGCGACCTGCTCCTTTACGGATGTGGTCCACACTCAGCCACCTCAAAGTCATCTCGTGCACCATGTCATGTATTGTGACTGCAGCCATGCTATCTGTCATGCAGTGTAACTTGCATAGTCCATGTGGCTCACAGAGCGGCTGCTTTTCTGGATTCAGCACATGTGCATGGGTAGGTTGTGGCATTGGTGATATGGAGGGGGGCCCCTTTGTGCACATAGTGGACGGGGGCCTACTTGGTGTTTCTATGTGTGCTGCAGTGTGCCAAGGGTATCAGGGACATGTTCCACACTCATTGTGGGTGTGCAGTGTGCTGTGCATGATTGTGCATGTGTGCCATTGTGCCCATCTCCCTCCATCCCCCCAGGCTCTGGTCGTTACTCACCCTGTTGCTGTTAGGTCAGGTCATATCGAGCTGTGTCCAGTCCACCAACTCCTTGCACCGTCTCTGCACTGATGACTGTGGCCACCATTTCCTCCAGCTCATCCAGCTCCTCCTGTGGCGCAGGAGTCCCACCTCCAGTCGCCTTTGCTGCCTTCCTGTTGGCAGCGAGTTTCTCCTTGGTTTGGCTGTACACTTCATGCCAGCCCCTCTTGACCTCCTCCATTGGCCTCCTCGACACTCCAACTGCATTCACGTTGTTGACGATGGACTGCCATATTTCCGTTTGTGTTGCCAATGACGTAGTGGAGGTGAACAGTTGTTGGCAGTGTTCTATCACCTCCGTGTCGATGATCCGGACTTCCTGTGGACTGGACCCCGTCTTCCTCTTCCTCTTCTCCTTGCCCTTCCCTGAGCACGGGGTTCCTGGCTGGTCCTCCGTGGGGCTTGTGGGGTTTGGGTTGTCCTCTGCACTCGGTCCGGGTGCATCCATGGTGCTACGCAGTTTGATTTGGTTTTGGTGTGTTCTTTTATTTTCCTTTTATAGTGCATTTTCCCGCATGACGCATGGGAATTGCAGGCCTGTGGCTGGTTTTCGCAGATTTTTGTATCGCGCTTGGCCTCATCGCTGCTTTTTTGGCGTTCGTGTTTCGCATTTTTGTGGCGTCGCGTTGACTTCATTGCGGACATTTGACGCGTTATCGTGAGCCTATCGCATGGTGCCGCCGGCTTGGGTATGCCGCGTTACCACGGTGTTATTTTCCTGCGATAGACTGCGATGTGGGGAGTTGCGTTAAGCTACTTTTGCGGTAGTTATCACACGTTCTTGAGAATATCCCCCAAAGTGTGCTGCACAATGCAGCATGCATAGAAAGAGAAAGTAAAGAGGAGGACTAAAGATATTTCTCCTTGCTATGCCTGCTTCAGAGAAGCAGATCTTTTAGACACATTCTCAGGTTTATAAGCTTTAGTAAGTCTGGGAATGTGTCAAAATCTATGGGTGGATGCATGGAAACGCCCATGCTCCATCCATGGAATGCCTCCCTAACACAAAGCAATGCAAGGCAGCGCTAAGTGCTTCCTTGTGTTACTTCTTGGGAAAAATCTCACTCAAAGTCATGCAAATCTGATTTGCCTAGCTTTGTAAATCACAAAGATCAATTTGCATTGTGGTGGCACAAAAAAGTGGCACATCTATGATGCAAAATGTTACTAAATCTGTCCCCTGGTCTCAGTTTGCTGTGGGAGTTGCAGGGGGGTGGAGCACAAAGGCCAGCTTTATCACAAATGAATTTTGCCATTACCTTTCATGCTCAACTAAAGAAGTTATGGTCTGCCAGAATCAGGAGTGTTTGAAACAAATAAAGAAATCTTGGGACAACATTAATTTTGGTCGTGTTTATATAGCCTGTCCAAGATAAGAGCAAACAAGTCCACAAGTTAAGCTCTTTTTAAATCTCCGCTAGGAGAGAGATATAGTTTAAGCTATATAAATGACATGTCCAAGCAGTAATTTTGATTCTTAAATAGTGAAAAACCTCCCGAAAGTAAAGTTATCCTGCAATTCTTGAATCTTTCGGGACAAGAGCATAAGATTCAGGGCCTGATTTAGATCTTGGCGGTTATCCCGTCTGCCGAAATATAAATCCCATAGAATATAATGGGATTTATATTTCAGAGGATGGGATATCCGTCAACATTGTGGTGGAGTAACCCAACCGCTGAGACCTGAATCAGGCCCTAAGTGTCCACATTAGATGGCTATCCAGAAACTACCTTAAATTCAGGCAGGAACGACTCTGGTTCTTTTAATGTCCGCACATCACCTGCTTAGAGGGAGATTTTGAATTCATGCAGTCCAAACGGTTTTCCCCATATGACTACAGTGCTGTGATTATATCCTGAGGCCAAACAGCAGGTTGAATATTGAGCAGCACTGGTGGGTGCTGCTTCTTGAAGAAAATGCCCTAGATCTCACTCTGTTTAATGACATTGTAGTTGTTGGATGATTGTAAATGGTCATGGTTATAGATATATAGTGTCCTTCTAAGGTCCGTCTAATGTTATTATGGGTTTGCCTGGAAGCAATAAAGCAAAATTGATCAGTGTGGATTAGGCTTGGTATAATCTTGTCTAATCTGACAGTCAAGAAGATAGGATAGATCTCTGTGTCCATATATAAAAAAGGCAGTAGGCCTACAAAAAAGCATGGTTGGAGGCATCCTTGCTCGGGTGAAACTGTTAATATGGCTTCGCCTATAGAGGGAGCAACTTTGCCATGTTCAGTTATATAACTAAAGAGATTCTGGAGACTGGGTGTCACTGTGGTCATTTTGGTTATATAAAAGTTGCTTTTGAAACGATCTGTCCTATGGCTTTATTAATTTTTAAAGATGTTATTGCTGGTCAAATTTCGACACTGGTTATTAAGGCTTCCAGAGTTTCCCTACTATCTATAGACAAAGTTGGCAAGGACATTTCTTTAAGGTGATAGGTTTGTTGGACTTGAGGACACTCAACCCTGGAATAGAATAATTTGTACTATTTCTAGAATTCCCCTAATGTGTCATTATCATTCTGTAGTGTTTCTCCCATTGAGGACATGATTGCTCTAATATACTCCTTCTCCCTTAGTTGTCTGGCTAGGTGGGTCACTGCCTTATTCTCTACAATAAGGCGTTGTTTTTTTAGCTATAACAAGAAGAGTTCTCATTTGATAGTATGAATGGTCATTAACTGTTGCTACGTTGTGTCAATTTGTGCGTACTGGTGACAGAAAAGTTGTCTAGATATTCCCTGTGAGAAATTGGGTTGTTGGTTGAGGTGGCTGTAAGCCCTTCTCCAGCAACAGCCACAATCCCTGTCAGGGTGAAGAACAAAAAGTCACAAAATTAATTTGGGCTTAACCCTCTGGTAGCTTGGCAGAAAAGCAGTCAGGCTTAACTTAGAGGCAATGTGTAAAGTATTTATGCAGCACACAAACAGTAATGAAGTGTAAACACAACACAATAAAAAGTTCACACCCATTTAGAAAAATTATTTGACACCAAAATGACATAAATCCATTCAGTAGAACCGGGGTTATGAATTTTGTAAGTTTGCAGTGACAAATAGCGCCTAACAGATCGAAGCAGCATCCTCGGGCATCTAGTGGCGCAAGACGGAGGCGAAGTCGAAAGTTATAGCAGACTGTGATGGAGCACAGTTCGGATGCACAAAGTGGATTGGGCCCGCACTCCTCTTACCTTTGGACTTAGAGAAATTATCAAGGAAAAATGTCTGAGAAGATAAAGTTCAGTGGGACAACACAACTAGCGGTGTCCAAGAAGAAGGCATCGTCATGGGGGAAATGCTGGACAACGTCACAGTGAAGGTTCCTACATTCAAACTTAGTTTCTTTTTTGGAAGTTGAAAATCTCCAGTGGGATGCAGCTGCAGTCTGTAGCCAATGTGAGCTCCACGAGGCCGAATACCCCTTCTGCAAGGAGCCACTGAACAGGATTAGCAGCTGCACAGAAGAACATTGCGGCATTGCTGCAAAGATAGGCTGAGACCGGCGATGCACCAAGGTGAAGTGCTGGGCTCAAGAAGCAGAGCAGACCTCTGCGGGTGCAAAGCAGATTTGAGGCAGCAGGGTAGTCTTTTTGGTGCAGCAAAGCAGTCTTCTCAAGTACACAGCAGGCCACAGCGGGAGGCAGTCCTCAGAGAATCCTTCCACAGGTCCAGAAAGTGAACTGAAGAGTGGAACTGAGGGTCTTCTTTTTATACCTGGTACCTACTTTGAAGTGGGACAAACTTCTGGAGGCTTCTCCTCACAGAAGTGTATGGGATTATCTGCCTCCCTTCCCTGGTTCCAGCCTGGCTTCCGTTACAAAAGGCTACTGTGAAGTTCTTTGTGTGAGAGAAGGACACAGCCTATTGAAGTACAAGTGGGGCTGCTCCCGGCTCCACAACCCCCACCCTTCCTGAGATGGCCCATCTAGGCACACCTAATCACTCTATTTCGTGGGTGTCTAGTAAGAAAACACAAAGCCGAATTGCCATTCACACCTTTGCATGTGACCCAGGAAAGGGCTGCAGGCACCAAATAGTTAGGGCACAATAAGGCCAACTTTCTAAAAGTGGTATTTTTAGAATTGTGACTTAAAATCTGATTTCACCATTAAAGAAGGTTTCAAATTACAATTTCTCAGACACCAAACATTACTTTCCTACCTGCTCCAAATCACAAGTTAGTTGCTACAATGTGTTCTGTCGGGTCAAACAATTGCTTAGTATCAAGGATAATGAAACAAATTCAATAAATTAATCAAAAATAAAGGGATAAGTCCAAACACACCAAACAAAAATACATAATTAATATGTTATATTTTATATAACCATTAAATGTTTCATGGTATATATGGCTGTTACACAGTTAAATCATAGGACAACCATGTAACGCACAAAATACTGATATAACATAGAGTGTGACAGTGTTACATACATATTTACAACAATTAGCCAATACATGAATCAAAGACAAAAAAAATACGGGGAATTTTTGAAAAATCCGTCCTATTATCATATATATAGTTCAACTAACACGCTGTTTATTCTTAACAATGATTTTTGGAGGTGTAATGACTCAGGGCGTGATATAGCTAAGCATCGACGTTTCGACCCAGGATGTATGTCAATTGGAAAACATCACAGGGGGTTTTCCTCAGGACTGGTGTGCTTCCTGCAAACAGCCAAGACAACCGAATATGCAAATAATATAGACTCCTCTTTGTTCTGATCGAGTACAAGGTCACGTATGATTCAGACCTGTCCTAGATTCAATTAACTGGATGGGTTAAAATGTCCTTAGTGTTGAATTCAATGCTGAATTTTCGGTCCTGAAAGGTTGGGGCTTATTTAATTAGTCAGTGCGACCCTTCTGCAGTATTGGCAATGAATGCCAAGAGTACAGGGCATGCGGGATACAGTCCTGTCCTAGATTCAATCGTTTAATGGGTTCTTATTGTTGAATTCAATGCTGAAATTTCATTCAGGAACAGTCGAGGCTCATTTAATCAGCCACAGCATAAACCTTCCGAAGTTTTGGCAGTGAATGCAGGGCAATGACACGGCTTTGATCTGTTTAATTGACAGTTTAAGACCAGCTTCAAATCACCTGTCAAAATTATATCCTTAGTTTTGAATTCAGCCAGGGTGGATAGGGAATTTCATAGGGATGTGTCTTTTCCTGTGTTTGGGGAATATATTGTAGAAACAGTGAGAGTGTGACTGTCTAAAATAATTTGAATCATTAAAGATCTGCGTTCTTTGTCAGTCTTTCAGAGATTGCCAACGGGAGGGTTCTTCAAAAGAAAATGGCCTCCCAATTATGCTTCATTATGGCGGAGGAGTAATAAGCAAATGGGTAGCACTTATGCTTCATTTTTGCCTGATCTTTTGTGTTTCTTGCAGGCAAAGTATGTTGGATTGGTATGTGATAAAGGTTCTTCTGATTGCTTTCCTTTTCACCAGGACCTTAAGCCCCTTAAAATTGTATACAAGCATTTTCACCAATGGGGGGTTTATCTGTGTCTATGAACTAAAGGCTGCTAGAGTATACTAAGGGACCAGACCAAATTGTGATGGAATGTGAACTGCATGTTGCCCTGCAAATGGAGAGCTCAGTGTGGCAACGATGAGGAGTAAATGTTTAGCTATCCCCAAGTACCATCCCCACAACTTTCCAAACCCAACTACACAACACAGTAATTAGAAAAGTGCCTGCTTATGGCAGTTCAGCTTGGAAATAAGGAGCCTGTGAAGGTGCCTCATAGCCTTAGCAATCTCGACTCCTAGGCCAAACTACATAGAGATTACTTGACAGAGGGGACCCCTACCCAGCAAAATCCCAAGTTTGATGTGTTAGGTACTATCACTGTGAATGACACTTACGGGCCTATTTACGGGAATGTCACACAGTGCAGTGCAGCAACTCATCTTGCTGTGCTGCACTGCATGACAGGGAAAGGGCAGGAAAGCACTGTATTTAATGCAATACCATGCATTCCTGCCTTTTCCCCTGGGCTGGCGCCCTTTTGGCAGCCTAGGACCAACGCAGACACCGATGCACCATGGTAAAAGGGTGCCTGTGTTGCATACAGAATTGATTTTTAATTTTTTTTTATTGAGTTCTAAAACAGAAATAAAACCATCCAATCATAATATTCATCCATCACAATATAAATACAAATCACATTCCATCAGCTTAAATCCATAAAAAAGACAATAATTTTGAGACTCCAAATTCCATTAATGCCTAAAATATATTCAATCAGAATACTTTACTAAGAAAGGAGCAAATGCCCTCTTCAGACTACCCCAAGGCTACTTCCACAAATTGCTTCCACATTTTATCAAAATTCCTCATCCCTCTGATCGTAGAGCATATAACATTTCCTTCTTTCTTACATTCGTAGGGGCATATTATCAAGGCGGCGTTAATGAATTATCGCCGCTTTAGCGTCCGTTTTCGGACGAAAAGCGGCGATAATTTTATCGCCGAATTAACAAGGACACGCTAGCGCGTGATTCCTGACTTAGCGTCCGTTTACTGCACGCCTCCCATCGCATCGCTAATGAGATGCAAAGGAGGCGTGCCTGTGAAAACAACATGGGGAAATATCGCTAACCCAGGTATCGCCATATTAGCAACGTGGGTTAGCGATATTTTAAATTGCGTTAAGTATGCCTTAACGCAGGAATTTAACGTCTGCTAAATTCCTGACTAAGGCATACCTAACATGGGGGGTGGATTGTGTGGCTAAGACCACAGGCCCTATCACCAAGTATATCGCCGTTTTCCATGGGACATCGCTGGAAAACCAGCGATGTTCCATGAAAAACATCGCTATCACTGGAAAATTATCGCCTTTGCGCTAAGCGTTGTTAATACAGCGCTAGCATGGCGATAATTTCCAGCGATAGCCGGCGATAGGATTCCTCACGCTAACAGCGGCCAGCGATAATTATCGCTGCCGCTTGATAATATGCCCCCTAATTTTTACCTACCATTCACCTATTGTGGGGATCAACTGTGTCTGCCACCTTTGTAGTAATAAAGATCTGGCCACTGCCTTTGCCACATATAGTAATTTTATAAATTTGGGAGCTAATCGAATAGCAGGATCGTATCCAAGAACTATCAGCCTTACACTGGGAGTTAAACTTATCTTCCAGTTCCTCTCAAGATACTTAAATATATCTTTCAGAATTTAAATTGGGTTACATGGGCCGATCACGTGACCAATTTGCGGCATCCCCCAAATTACATCGAAAGCATTGGCCAGACCAGCCAGGGTTAACCTGTGCTAAAAATTGTGTAGTTCGATATAGAAGCAACTTATTGTAGAATAACCTTCTACGCCAATTGACACCTCTCTAAACCTTAAAATTCAATTCATTAATTTCATCCCACATCTTCTTCGTTACTTATGGCCCTTCATACTTTCCCCACTTTTCCATATTTTTGGGTAGAGATCTGGGCTCTTTGTAGAGGCAAGTATTCTTTTCCATTCTCCCGACCGCTTAAAGCCGTTACAACTTTTTGACTGCCAAAAATCTGCCCACACTCCAAATTATTAAATATGCTAGCTAAAATTTTAAAAGAGAAAAGGAGCAGAGAGTCACCTTGAACTAATTCACTGACTTCCATCAAATATTTCCACCTTTCTCCAGTCCAAAAGTTTGTTACCTTTTTAATCCCAGCTCGCTCCCATTTTCGAACTATATCAGGGTCCAACCTAGTGCCAGAGACCCCAACTAATTCTGACAAGGGTGTAACAGCATAAATATAGGGGATAGCGTATCTCCTATAGAGATCCTTACGTTTCCAAAGATACCACCTCAAACTTTTGTAGCAGACCTTTTTAGGTGACTTTGTTAGTCTTGACACATCACGTATATAATGCTCCATGAAAATCAACAAAAAAAGTTGTTCTTAAAAAAATCACAGAATCTGAGTCTTACATTAAATCTGGACATATATAGCGTGCAAAATAATAGTCATTCATACTGGGGAATGCCAGACCACCCTTCTCCGATTCCTCATATAAAGTGCTTAGTGCTAATCTAGCAACTTTATTTTGCCAAATAAATGATGTAAACATAGACTCCACTTTCTTTAAAAAAGATGCGGTTAAACACACCGAGTGGTTGAAAAAAGAAAATTAAACGGTGGAAGAATCGACATTTTAATTAAGGAAACCCACCCTAAGATAGTTAGGGGGGGCAGTTCCACCAAGTAAACATAGTTTGTATTTTCAAAAAGAAAGGGGCGTAGTTAAAATCATATAAATCCTCAATCTTTGAGGAGTATCTAACACAACCAAATACCTCTAGGCTGGTCATTTATGCAAGAGACTATGGGCCATATGTAGGTAGCTAAATACCGGTCGGTAACGGCCGAAATTCGGTAAATCTCCCGTTACCGACCGGTATTTAGGCAATTGAGATGTAGGAGGCCGGATTTAAGGAATCGGTAATTTACCGATTCGTTATTTTAAGGAATCGGTAAATTACAGATTCCTTAAATCCTATGTAAGGAGCACTCAAGTGAGTGCATTTTTGGTTTAAGGATTCGTTATTTACCACCAACTACAGGTTGGTGGTAAATACTGAATACCTTTCAAAAAACAATTTAGTGCATTTCTAAAAGTGCCATGTGGCAGACATACATGCCCTTAGGGCATGTATGTGCGCCACATGTGCACACATGCACGATTCAGGGTGCAACAGGGTGTCAATTTGACACCCTGCCACCCTTGAATATGCTCCCCTATTACCGATTCGGTATTTACCGAATCGGTAATAGTGAATGGCTTCCCATTCATTCCTATGGGCCTCCAGGCCCATAGGAATGAATGGGAAGGAATTCCTTATTACCGATTCGGTAAATACCGAATCGGTAATACCGAATATTACCGAATCGTTTACCTACATTCTATTTACCGATTCTTAAATACCGAATCGGTAAAATTCGGTATTTTGGAATCGGTAAATAGAAATTACCTACATATGGCCCTATATCTGGAAGTATTCCACCAGAGTTACACCTACATAAAATAATTTCAGTATTCTTACTATTAATTTTATAACCCCCTAACTTCTCATATAATGAAAAAATCTCAAACTCTTTCTCCTGCGAGCGTTTATTGAAGTCGAGAATAAACATAATATCATCAGCATATAATTTTCACTTTCCCATCTGTAAAATGGGGGGACAAATATCACTGTTTCCCTGATCACAATTGCTAATGGCTCTATAAAAAAGGCAAACAAGATCGGCGATAAAGGGTACCTCTGCCGGGTGCCACAACCAACTACCAATCTACTTACCACCGTTTCATTAACTATAACGCTAACTTCTGCATTCAAATACATCTTTAATACCAACCCCATGATCTGGAGTAGGGACCCCAAATGTGGCTTAAATACTAAAATGCATTTCCCAGACCATGAGGTCAAATGCTTTCTCTGCATCTAAAAGAAGAACTATAGCTGATGTATTATTCATTGAAAAATAATCCAACGCCTTGGCTAGATAGTGCGTATTTGTACCGAGCTGTTGTCCAGTAACCAAACCATTCTGATCTGGGTGGATCAATATTGCCGCTATCGAATTAAATCTATTAGACAATAATTTCACATCACGTATATAATGCTCCATGAAAATCAACAAAAGAGTTGTTCTTAAAAAAATCACAGAATCTGAGTCTTACATTAAATCTGGACATATATAGCGTGCAAAATAATAGTCATTCATACTGGGGAATGCCAGACCACCCTTCTCCGATTCCTTATATAAAGTGCTTAGTGCTAATCTAGCAACTTTATTTTGCCAAATAAATGATGTAAACATAGACTCCACTTTCTTTAAAAAAGATGCGGTTAAAACACACCGAGTGGTTGAAAAAAGAAAATTAAACAGTGGAAGAATCGACATTTTAATTAAGGAAACCCACCCTAAGATAGTTAGGGGGAGCAGTTCCACCATGTAAACATAGTTTGTATTTTCAAAAAGAAAGGGGCGTAGTTAAAATCATATAAATCCTCAATCTTTGAGGAGTATCTAACACAACCAAATATCTCTAGGCTGGTCATTTATGCAAGAGACTATGGGCCATATGTAGATAGCTAAATACCGGTCGGTAACGGCCGAAATTCGGTAAATCTCCCGTTACCGACCGGTATTTAGGCAATTGAGATGTAGGAGGTCGGATTTAAGGAATCGGTAAATTACCGATTCCTTAAATCCTATGTAGGGAGCACTCAAGTGAGTGCATTTTTGGTTTAAGGATTCGGTTATTTACCACCAACTACAGGTTGGTGGTAAATACTGAATACCTTTCAAAAAACAATTTAGTGCTTTTTAAAGTGCCATGTGGCAGACATACATGCCCTTAGGGCATGTATGTGCGCCACATGTGCACACATGCACGATTCAGGGGTGCAACAGGGTGTCAATTTGACACCCTGCCACCCTTGAATATGCTCCCCCTATTACCTATTCGGTATTTACCGAATCGGTAATAGTGAATGGCTTCCATTCATTCCTATGGGCCTCCAGGCCCATAGGAATGAATGGGAAGGTATTCCTTATTACCGATCGGTAAATACCGAATCGGTAATACCGAATATTACCGAATCGGTAAAATTTACCGAATGTTTACCTACATTCTATTTACCGATTCTTAAATACCGAATCGGTAAAATTCGGTATTTAGGAATCGGTAAATAGAAATTACCTACATATGGCCCTATATCTGGAAGTATTCCACCAGAGTTACACCTACATAAAATAATTTCAGTTTTCTTACTATTAATTTTATAACCCCCTAACTTCTCATATAATGATAAAATCTCAAACTCTTTCTCCTGCGAGCGTTTATTGAATTCGAGAATAAACATAATATCATCAGCATATAATTTTAACTTTCCCATCTGTAAAATGGGGGGACAAATATCACTGTTTCCCTGATCACAATTGCTAATGGCTCTATAAAAAGGCAAACAAGATCGGCGATAAAGGGTACCTCTGCCGGGTGCCACAACCAACTAGCAATCTACTTACCACCATATCATTAACTATAACGCTAACTTCTGCATTCAAATACATCTTTAATACCAACCCCATGATCTGGAGTAGGGACCCCAAATTTGGCTTAAATACTAAAATGCATTTCCCAGACCATGAGGTCAAATGCTTTCTCTGCATATAAAAGAAGAACTATAGCTGATGTATTATTCATTGAAAAATAATCCAACGCCTTGGCTAGATAGTGCGTATTTGTACCGAGCTGTTGTCCAGTAACCAAACCATTCTGATCTGGGTGGATCAATATTGCCGCTATCGAATTAAATCTATTAGACAATAATTTCATAATTATTTTATAATCTGAATTCAGCAAAGTAATTGGGCAATACGAGTTTGGGTCTTCACTATCTTTTCCTTTTTTAAAAAAACTAACTACATTCCCCATACTGAATGATGCCAGTATTGGTCCGCTCTCCAACATTGCATTGCCAACCAAGAAAAGATAGTTGGCCAGCACATCTAAAAAAGATTTTAAAAAATTCCTCCGAAAAGCCATCAGGACCACAAACCTTATAATTAGGGAGGCTTTTAACTACTTCAACCAACTCCGCTTTGGAGAAAGGGCGAACAATAGTTTCCGCATCTTCCTCAGATAAAGTGGGAATATTTAGTACCGCTAAAAAATACTCCAAAGTGTCTTTATTAACCCCTTGATTCTGACTATAAATCTGTCTATAATGCTCAAGCATGATTTCATCCAGCTTACCCTGCTCCTTACACTTATCCTCAGAAACTGGGTATTTCAAGGCATGTATCTTATTATTTGCAGCTAGTTCTCTTGCCGGCCAGGCTAAAAATCTTCCCATAAAATTACTCTCCTCAGACCTTCTGCATATATGCACAGCTCAATGCTTCACTTTTAGCATGGTACAAATCACTAAATGCCTGTTTGGCACTGTCCAGCACTTTCCTGTTTGTCTGGAACTTCTAATATTTGCCACATCTTTCACTATCACAAGCCCCCAAACGTATGCTTTTAAAGCATTCTACACAACAATTGGGGGATCAGACCTGTGATTCCTAAAAAGAAATTCCTTAGTATTCTCTTTACATATCCGGACCCAGCTTTTCTCTTGTAAGTATTGTTTGTTAAAAACCCATCTCCTAACTCTCAGTGTATCCTTCCCCATCAAAACCTTCAAGGCCAGTATTGCATGATCTGAAGAAACATTTGGGAGCGTCCGCTGGGACTTAAAAACTAGGGCTTCTGAGAGTAAGAAAAAATCAATAGATGAAGAACTATGGAATCGTCCAGAAAAACATGTATATACTATTTTTGTTGGGAAAGCATCCTTTTAGGAATCAATATGTGCCAAGGTTTTTTAATCATTCTATAAAACCTTCGAAACTTTAGGCTTTAACTGATTTTTTCCTTATATGGTGGAGTCTATTATTGGATCCTGCATATAATTAAAGTCCCCTCTCATGATAATTTCCCCAGGAACCTGCAATAGTGGCTGAAAAAGCTCCTCATAAGGCCCAACATTATCTTCCACTGGGGCATACAGGATCACAAATGTGAGTCGCATAGAAAACACTGAGCAGTTCACCCAGCACCAACATCCACATTTATCACCTGCAAAATCCAACACTTCATCACCTAGCCTCTTGGCCAGAAAAATTGGAGTGCTATGATGTTCCGCCCTGGCAAACGAGAAACCTCTATAATCCGCTCAGCCTTTAAACATAGAAAATTACTAAAACTTCCCGCCCCGGATATGAGTTTCCTGCAATAAAACTGCTGAAGGGATCTCAGCTGTATCCCAGGCTTCTATCACACACAATTTCTTCTTATTGTAGAGCCCATTATTATTAAAAGAGACCACATTTAGAGTATTATTAAACATCATCCCCGGCTTCTTATCCCAGGCAATTTAATGAAGACGGTCAAGAAAAGTGCTTAAAGTGTAAAATGTGCTAAAAGGTCCCAGTGCACAAAAGTGGCAATGCATAGCCAATACCAGCACTAAACCAATATTTAAAGTGCAGCAAACTTCTAAAGTGCTACCTAAATTGTTGATTGCCCTGAGCTTTGCTCTCCTCTCCCTAATTAAGTGCATATGTGCCAGAGCCAACCTCCTATTTATCAAAATTTCAAGTGCATGCACTTCCCCTGCACGCTTAGCCTGCAATTACACAGAAGCAGAGTCCACCCAGCAAAAACCTCCCCGTTTTTTTTAAATTCAACATTCTGTGCGTTTGTATGATACAACAATTCACCTTTGTAAATTCCAGCAATTCACCTTTTTGGATCTCTTGCTGCTTTGGATCTCTTTTTTTTTCAAATCTATTGCACCCTTCATCTCCCGAAACCACCACATGACCCACAGACCCCTACCTCCCCAAACAGCGGTGGGTAACCTGCCTTTCCACCCACACCCAACGTGTTGCTTCACCCCTGAGATTATTGACAAATGTCACTGTGCCAAAACCGCCAACCCCTCCTCTCTGACCCCACCCTGGACCCAAATCCTCATAAGTGCCATCTAACAACTAAGATAGTGACTCTAAAAATTTGGTAGCTTCCAATACACTGGCAAACACTTGGAAGGAACCCTTGTATAACACTTTCATTTTCGAAATCTGAATTACTCAAGCTTGTCCCCCTTTTGACTGAAAGTTTGGAATCAAAGTTCTGAATTCCATTGCCTCCGGGCTGACTCTACCATCATGTCTGAAAACACACTGAATTCAAAATTCTCCGTCTTGAAGGCTTTCTTATTTTTTGGTTTAGTCAAAATGCTTTCTTTGATTCTAAAATCAGGAAAATTAACTATCATAGTGTGAGGGTACTTGGCCTGACTGGGAATATAAGCTGGAACACGGTGGGCTTCAGTAATTGTTAAATCCCTGTAAAATCCAGGAATCACAAAAGATTGGATCACATTTTCTACCAGTTTGATACATCCGACTGCATCCTCACGATGTTCTGGAATTCCAGTAATGCGGATGCTGGAGCACCTTTCATAGTTCTCCATCTGCTCTTGCTTTTCTTTCAGCCATCCAACCTCTTTCTCGAGATGCTGATTACTTTTGTCCAATGCATGAACCTTATCCTCACAGTCAGAGACTCTTTGCTCTATTCCACTCAATGGGGAAGGAATTCCCCCCCAATTTTACACAAACAGAGTCCAGCCGTTCACACAAATCATCGACCATTTTCACCTGCGTAGCATAATAGCTTTCATTTTGGTTAGATGCTCAATGAACATCGAAATCAGTCCTAGGGGAGCTTCAGTTACGGACCTGCCTGTCTTAGTTTGAGCATCCAGCATACCACACTCCCCTAGTTCCACTACTAGTGGCCCCAGTTCGCTGCATCTGCAGCACTTCCCTCACCACAAAACATTTTGCCATATGAACCACCGCTTGACTCCTCCACTGTCTCTGGGTTCAGAAGACTTTGAGAAATCTGGCCACCAACTTCAATGCTGGCATTCCTAATGTTGCTTTTACTGATTTGAAATAAAGGATATAGACCCTCACTTTTGATTTTTTCGACAGTGCACACCCTTACTGTTTCCCCAGAGCCTTCCCGTGATGGGTTCAGCTTTTCTCGCTGACCCCCTGGCCCTTCCTGCCCCTCCCTCTCTTGCAGATACGATTCCGATGGTGATACTTGCACCTCCTGTGTCAGGCCAAGCCCCCATTCCCTTGGCCCAGATAGAGCCCCACCTTTCTCAGTTCCTTCTTATAGTCCCCAAAGAATAGAGATTCTTGCCCTCATTCTCTCGCCGAATACATTGCCAGCTGCATTCATTCTGAGAGATGAAGTGCTGGGGGAGCTATCCAGGGTGCTTGTAGGGGTGATCACAGGGGTATTATCATTAGAACTGACCGATATTTCCTTTCAACACCCCACTTGAGATCGAGGGACCCCACTGGCACTTACCCTTTGGTCCCACCCAGGTCTCTTCTGGAAACTTCTAGGCTCAATAGCCAAATGCTTCTTTCTTTCCCCGGAGAACTTTGCATTGCGAATTGATTTGGGGACTTTGGCAGACACTTCTCACAAAACCACTGGCAGGAGGAAAGAGGTGTGGGGGGAAGGAGCAGGAGGCTGAGAAAGTCTCAAACTAAGCTAAGCCCAATCAGGCTTACCAAGTCAACATCGACGAATGCTCCATGAAGAAACCCAGCAGGGCAGCAGATATCACAGTTATGAATGTCATCACGTAGGGACCATTCATCAAATGTATCACCTCTCACCAAGCAGCCAGTACCAGGGTGATTGATCACTCAAAATCAAGGAGCGCTGGAAATAAAGTCCACACCATGCAGCGTTTGGACCGCCAACTCGCTGTAGCTCTCAGCAACTTTTCAACACTCTCGATACCGCTGCTCGTCCTTGCATGCCTTGCACACCACACTGTGACTCAAAGAGGGCGGGCCGGAACTGGAGGTCAGGCGCAGGGAGATGCACTACGGCAGCAGCGTCATTCCATTTAGATGCAGAATTGTGTTTGTGGAGGAAGGGGCACCTTTCTGCACAAAAACAATCCTGAGGGTCATACTCCTCTTTCTATGTGTGCTGCAGAATTCAGCACAAATATAAAGAGTAAGTAATGAGAAGATATTTCTCCTCGTTACGCCTCACCTAAGAATGCATATCTTTTTGGCATGTTCCCAGGTCTACCAGTTCTGGCAAATCTGGAAATGTTTAAAAAACTATTGGAGTTGCGTGTGAACACCCACACAAGAGGAAGGCAACGCAGTGATTTGCACTGCATTGCCTTATTCCAGATTTATGGAGCCACTCAGTGCCATGCAAAGTGACCTTGCATGACTTCATAATTTCACATGCAAGGTTTATGTCAATTTTGCACCATGTTGCATGGTGCAAGAGCGACAACAACTGACTCATAAATAGGCCCCTAAGTATGTGGGTGTATCTTTTATTTAGCTGTCCCTTCTCCCCTGCTACCTATCTGCCCCATTTCAGAATCTACTCTCAGCCCACAATATTTTCTAAACATTACAAAAAAGGTATAAATGTTTAAAACAAGGTATTCATCAGTAGTATGGTGTATCACCCCGTTTGTTTGGGGCACCATATTCAGGTTGAAGAAAGACCATTGTTGATGCTACCTGCCTCCTTTATGCCCTTGACTTCAACAGCGAAGTGTCAAGAAGGGGGTACAAACACCTCTAACACAAATAACTCAAAGTTATACATTTATTTAATTTGTTACTTCTCTGGTTTGAGGAACTTTTGTTTCAATTCACCACAATGTGAAGTAGCACACATTTTTTCTATAAAAACATAAGGTGCTCCAAAAAAGAGGGTGACAGCGCAGTGAAAGTGACTATGGGCCAGATGTACGACCCGCCAATTAGCGAGTCGCAAATTGCGTTGCATTTGCGACTCGCAATTTGCGACTCGCTAATTGGAATGCACAACAGTGTCTCAGACACTGTTTGCGATTCCTAATGAGGTCGCAAATTGCATGCCTCATTAATATTAATGAGGCAGGCGCAATTTGCGACCCCTTTAGAAATGGCTAACATTCACAGGGATGGTGGCCTGCTGGGGTAAGCAGACCACCATGTCTGTAACTGCTTTTTTAATAAAGCAGATTTTTTTTTAAAATGCAGCCCGTTTTCCTTAAAGGAAAACGGGATGCATTTAAAAAAGAAAAAGAAAACTTTTCAGTTTCATTTTTTAAGGGCAGTCAGTGGTCTCTGGGACCACTGCCATGTGGGAAAAATATTTTCCCACATACTTACAAAGGGGAAGGGGTCCACTGGGGACCCCTTCCCCATTGCGAGTGGTTTACCACCTACTTGAGGTAGGTGGTAAACTGCGAGTGTTTTGCGGCCGCAAATGCGGCCGCAAAACATCAGTATATAGAATGTTGACTCACTATTACGAAGGGACGCCCCTTCCTAATAGCGAGAGTCGCAAATGCTATTTTGCGAGTCAGTGACTAGAAAAATAGCATTTGTACATGCTATTACCCTTTTTTGCGGCCGCAAACCGAAGGATCTCCCGTTTGCGGCCGCAAAAAAGGGTCGTACATCTGGCCCTCAAATTGCAGAAAGTGCATACGTGCTATGCACAGAAATATATACATGTGGCTGATAGGGACAATAGAGTGTTAGAGAACAAAACCCGCTGAGCGAGTGTCGATATCCACCATCAATTTCTTGAAAAACAGTCCACATATGTTATTTTTGTCGACATTTCAACCCCTGGGCTTAGATTATTTAAAACCGGGGTCATCATCAGGATGCAAATGTATATAGGAGACACCTACAAGTAAGCAAACAAATTTCATTAAGTAATCATTTCGGGTGAGCATTCATCATAAAATCATAGTGACTGAAAAAATATGTACCTGATACATACCAATTGATTGGGGCAATTAGTCCGCCAGTCAAAAGAATTTCTAAACACCAGTCTTCGAATTGTTTTCAAAGTATTCATATATGCTGAAATAAGATAGCTTAGGTAAACATTAAGATGATATGGTCTGCCTAATCAATAAAAACGTCCAGGAATAGGGTAGCATCTCTTAGTAAACATTAAACACCAGTCTTCAAATTGCTTTCAAAACAAGTATTCATCTTTGCTAAAATAGCATAGGTAACCATTAAGAAAACAACAGTAAGCCTAGTATGCCTTGCTAATGAAAACATCCTCAAATAGAATAGCATTTTATACTGGATAAGCAAGGATAGTGCATCCATATGACAGATAAACGGGAGGCAGCTTTAAAGCTCACCCATTATGGATAGAATTACCCAGATTGGAAATGCATAGACGCTGTGAAATCATTTGTAACTCACTCGGTCAGTGTAAACTGGACATCATGGAGGATGTTCTAGTCAATGGATTCCCTGCAGGAAAGTCTGCTAATGTTTTGCACTTCAAAAAGAACCATAAAGTATTTTGAGAGGCAAAAGAAATGCCATCAGGATCAATTATAAACAAAGACAAGGATTATTCAATGACTTAGCTTAGAATATTTATGAGCTTTAAATTAGTCTTTCACATGTAAGAAATAAAGCTGAAACGCACTGTGACCGAGGGAGCTGAAACTTCGAAAGGAAGCTTTAAATCCGTGGTACTCGTAGTACGGCCCGCGGGCCGCCAGCGGCCCGGCAGGCCTTCATTGGCGGCCCACGGACCTTGCCTTGCAGTTTCCACGGCCGGCAGTAAACACAGAAGATGACTGCAGGAGCATACGTAGTGAATACCTATTAAATAGGTATTCACTAGGTATGCTCCTGCGGCCATCTTCTGTGTTTACTGCCGGCCTCTGTGACCAGGGCACCTTCGGAAAGTTCCCAAAAGGCCCTTTAAAAGTCAGCTGTAAGCACTTTCACAGCTGACTTTTAAAAGGGCCTTTTGGAAAGCTTCCTAGTTTGGACAAAGACAGATAGAGGCGCAGAGACAGATAGAAGCGCAGAGACAGATAGAGGAGCAGAGATAGATAGAGGCGCAGAGACAGATAGAGACAGAAACAGGGACATACAGAGACAGGGGCAGACAGATAGAGAGAGACAGGGACAAACAGAGACAGGGACAGACAGATAGAGACAGAGACAGGGACAGACAGAGACAGGGACAGACAGATAGAGACAGAGACAGGGACAGACAGACAGGGACAGACAGATAGAGACAGGGACAGACAGAGACAGGGACAGACAGATAGGGACAGACAGACAGGGACAGACAGAGACAGGGACAGACAGATAGCGATAGAGACAGAGACAGGGACAGACAGGGACAGACAGAGACAGGGACAGAGAGACAGAGACAGACAGATAGAGACAGGGACAGACAGAGAGAGGGACAGGGACAGACAGATAGAGACAGGGACATACAGATAGGGACAGGGACAGACAGAGACAGGGACAGACAGATAGGGACAGGGACAGACAGATAGAGACAGGGACAGACAGATAGAGACAGGGACAGACAGACAGAGACAGGGACAGACAGAGACAGTGACAGACAGGGACAGACAGACAGGGACAGACACAGACAGGGACAGACACAGACAGAGACAGACAGAGACAGGGACAGACACAGACAGGGACAGACACAGACAGGGACAGACAGAGACAGGGACAGACAGAGATAGGGACAGACAGAGACAGGGACAGACAGAGACAGGGACAGACAGATAGAAACGGAGACAGATAGGGAGAGACAGAGACAGATAGAGACATAGATAGAGACATAGACAGAGACATAGACAGATAGAGACATAGATAGATAGAGACATAGACAGATAGAGACATAGACAGATAGAGAGATAGAAGATAGAGAGATAGAAGATAGAGAGACATAGAAGATAGAGAGACATAGAAGATAGAGATAGAGACATAGAGATAGAGACATAGAGATAGAGAGAGAGAGATAGAGAGAGAGAGAGACAGAGAGAGATAGAGAGAGATAGAGATAGCTAGAGAGAGATAGAGAGAGAGAGAGAGAGAGATAGAGATAGCAAGAGAGAGATAGTGAGAGATAGAGCTAGCTAGAGAGAGATAGAGAGAGAGAGAGAGATATATAGAGAGAGATAGAGAGAGATAGAGAGATAGATGTGTGTGTGTATGCCGGGTCTGGTGGCTCAGTGGACGAATGCGTCCGCTGCAGGGGCCTGTGTTCAACCTCATGTCACAGTTTTTTTTCTTGCTTTAGCCCCGCCCCCCTCCCCCACTGACCCCGCCCCCACCGGTGTGGCCCTCGGTCACAAACCACACTGTAAATTTGGCCCCCGAGAGAAAGTTTGTGAGTACCAAAGTTTAAATCATCAAAACTATGTCTCTATTTCAAGTGCACTCTAGCTGCAACTAGAAACAAGAATGAATTGTAGTTTCAACTCTGGATGGCAGATGAATGATCAATGCCATCGAGGGCTCTGTGACTTACTTCCTTTTTAGGTCAAGCCTGGGCAGCGCAAGCACTGCTCTGTGAGCAATGCTGTATTGGAGTATGTACTTAAAGCCCTGCCCACTCTCCGCCCATATTTGTCATTGGCTTGTGTCATTGTCCTTCGTAAATGCTGGCTTCTGATTCCTTATTAGGCTTGTTAGTCCCTCCTTAGTACTGCCTTGTCTTCATTTGTAACCTCCCATGAGGACTGGCCCTTTTAGTTCGGTTGTTACAAGGGTACGTCTTCTTTAGTCTGTAAGCACTATTTTCTTTATTAAGTTTCTCTTACTGCAGGAGGGTCTCTCGTGCACATTGTGACCACCAGCTTGTTTATTTAACTCGTAGCAAACGGGGAGCTCTTCAGGGGCCGTGGGAGACAGAAGGGGGCAACTCAGCGATGCCTTCAAGCATTTGGAATGCAATAGGTCTTGCATTTGCGAGAGTTCAAGCTATTGGCATTGTAAATGACAATGCCTTTTATTTATGTTTTAAAAACCAAAAAGTAAATAAAAGGCATTGTCATTTACGTTGCTAATAGCTCAAACTTGCGTAAATGAGAGACCTATTGCATTGCAGTTGATGTTCTTTTAACTCTCCAAGTTTAGGTGTCTCTCATGGGCTGCCAGGATAACTGCCGAGAGGCGCGCTTATCTTAAAAGATAACGTGCCGTGGCGTGCACGTCGTAGCAGCAGAAATGGCTGCGTCTGTCATCATATGTAATGGATGATTGAAGAACATAACCAAGTCAGCCTTGCAGATGCCGGTATTTCACTTTGTAAATTAATGAAAGCAGTTGTGTGAAAAAATGTATTATGGTGTGTTTCTGAAAACATAGCATATATTTATGCATATACATATATGGAAGAAAGACTGTGCTTATGGCTAAGGCAGGCTTCTAACATGTTTTCACATTAAAAAAGGTTGTTTATTAAGTGTAGGCCTGTGATGTAAAGGCTGTAACTGGAGTGACTAAAGAACTTATTAACCTGGATCTTTGTGAATGGACCTTAGAAAAGTTAGCTGGATCGTGTGTCGTGTAGTGCCTATATTACCCATAAAGGACCTGCGCGTTCGGATAACAAAAACTGAGGGTTTGGTAGCAGACTGATTCTGAGCACCCCCACCGAGAAATGTTAGCCTGCTTGCATAAGCTAGCTCACAGTGCCACTAGTGTCTCCTCTTATCGGGGAGAGAATAGTTTCTGGCAACCTCAGAACATGACAACCCTGATCCCTCAGGATCGTGGAAACAATGTACTACTTTTCGCTCAGTCACTCGTGCTTACTTATCTTGTCTCAGAGATACACAGAATAAACAGCCTGTGCGTTTCAATAAGGGTATATTGAACAGTCGTTATTCTTGTGTAGAATACATGAGCTGCAACAACCATTAGACAGTAGCAGAGATATATGATTAGCAGTGCAATGAATATAAATGGATAGTACAGTTCTACCATCTTGCAATACGCATGAATAAATACATGAATATAAAATGCAGAATAAAAGAAAGCGCGTACTGCTACGATGCCTATCTAGATGTACCTAATTGTACCTAGTATGTGAGTAGGTGTGAAGCCAAGAATCCCTCTAAGGTTTAGTCGAACCCCATTACCTGAAATGTGAGAATGTAGGAGCCCTCCTTGGTCTCAAGTTGGACACCCCGCGAGGGATGTTCAGACCACTGTCAGCTGGAGCGTCTGCGTGCAGGAGCCTCAGCGTCTCTGGTAAGTGTGTCGGCCTGGAAGTCTCGGTGCCCTCTAACTAACACTAGCAAGAGGTGCTGTATTTATACAGAAAGTATCTAGGGCTCCTTTGTCCCTTGTTGCTTGTATTAGCCATTGTTGGATTTGAGGATGACATATGGGATGAACCGTGTACGTAGATATGGGGAGGAAGGTGGTGTAGCCCCACCCTGGTTTCTAAGAACCCTTATGAATATTCATTTATACTGTGTGAGTCTATTGATGGAGTTGTAGGACTCTATTGTTTAGGAGAAACCCTCCTTCTGCACCCAGGACTAGAACTAGGTAAAGGTTTAATCCTAAAAGGCTCGTTATAGTGTAGTGTAGGGGAGGTAAAGTAGGTGAAGGGGTATGATGTTACCCGGGCCTATATTAGGGTACCTATATGGAACATAATACCCACTCCTCTTCCGAACAGTCAACAATGATAAAAATGCTGGTGAACCATTTCCACTATTAGGTAATAGCGCATTAAAAACCATTAAAACCATCACAGAGTGTGGTAAAAACATTGTCTTAAAATCCGTTTTAAAAACAGTCTCAGGGGGAAGAGAAAATATTTTTGAAAAAGCATTTCTTGGAATTGCTACTTAAGCCAAAGTCCTAATTGAGTTCGTTTATACACTATAAGCGTCAGGAGGCCATGCTTTTCAGTGAAAGTGTAAATTTAAAGGAAATGTTCCGCGTTTAGTTGAGTTTTGGAAAAGGAAAAAAAAATGAACTCTTTCCCAGCACATGATGAGCCAATTTTAGATTAAGTGTCCTGGCTGGGAGACGCAACATCATTGTTGCTTGCTGCTGCAGGGGCGGTCCTTGTAACACCTCGTAAAGTACGTCAATGGAGCACAGATGATATTCAGTACTGCCAATAGCTGGTGTAGAGGCAGCCGGTGCTGTAGTCGATACCTCGGTGCTAGTGGTGGAGCTGATGCTCAACCCAGTTGTAAAAGGCACCTGTGGATTCTCGAGGAATGCAGCCATCAAGATGAGAATATGCTGGGGACATTGCCGAGCATGGGCCCTCAGGGTTCCAGCCGGGTATTCAAGTCCGCAGGCGTGTCCGTTGCAAGAGTCAGACAGAGGTCCAACACGCATTCTTCACCTCAAATCAGGCATTGAAGAACAGGTAAGATGCAGTCCATCCAGACTGGTCTAAACGATAGGAACCAAGAGGCGCTTAGTTCCCTTAGGGGAGGTGTGCCCAGATGTTATACCATGCGTTCACGGTATTTGCGCTCCAGGAGCGCTTTTGCCATCTCGTTGGTAATTGGGCCGTCCATTGCGGAGCAGGAAAATAACAATCAGGATCCCTGCGATAGAAAGCAGGATCAGCGGAAGACCTCCAAAAACGCTTCCCAATACGGAGTGTATAAAATTTGGAATAACTCAGAGGATTGTCTGAAAGGTGCTTAGAAGTCCTGACCCTATGGTCTTAAATAGGCGTACAATACCACTCGTATCAGACATATTAAAGTTACGACCCACCATTTCTGCAAAATGAATGGGGCAGTTTGTATGTATAAGTGCCTGTATCTCAGTCAAGGTCCTTGCGATTTAAAGATCAAAGGTCTCTCGAGCGGATGTTAAGGGTACGGGTTGCTGCAAAAGCATGGCTTTCAGTCTGCTCAAAGTATCAAACTGTATAAAGGAAACTTTCAAAGAAGGCCATAACGGCGCCTCCCTGACTGTACTTGTTGGGGGAAACAATACTTGCATACAGCAAGTAACCTTGGAGTTCACAGTGACCAGATAGGCAATGCCCAGAATCATCCCACAGCAACCTTGATCGTTCAGCATCAAGTAACTCCCATTCAAGAGCAGCTCGAATACCGGTTTAATCACGGCAGCTGGAGACCCTTTCATGTGGCAGGACAAGTTTGCTACCGACCCATTACAAGCTCTGTGCAATGAAATGTCCTGGCACATGAGAGAACCGCTTAGTTCTTGCAGTTTGTACCGCTTAGAAACACTTCTCGATCCCCACTCCGGCATCGAAATCTGTATGGTAACTCCCAAGATTCCTTAATGTATTCCTTACCCATCTTTTCATATTTGCCCGCCTGCCTTTGCTCAAGGCAATATTGAAACTGAAAAGTAGTGACCGGTAGAGTGATGTGGCCATGGATAAGCCATTCCGTAGATGGTGATTCCGCTACCGTTAATGGTAACCTGTCCAGTTTTTCAATACGCAGCATTGTATATTTTGCTCCCCTTTGTACCATTTCCATCTGTTTATCTGTCTCTTTTCAAAAGCTTAAATTGATACACTTCCCTGGTTCTTCTTATCAGTACCAAGATGCCTCAGGGTAATTGTTAGTGCTATATAAACTCAATTCAAATCAAATCAAAATAAAAAAAGATTTAAATCATATTGTAAAAGTATGAAGTATTTATTCCCCTCACAATATAAACTAAACCCACAACTGGCCCACCCCTCTCCCCAAAAAAATCTCCCCTTCCCCAACCAATGTCCCAAAAGAAAGTTGTGTCCAAACTGAAGTAAGTCGCAACATGAAATTATCCATAAAAAATATCCAAATTTCCCAACTCCCACATTCCCACCCAGTCCCACCCACCAAAAAAAGGTTAAAAAAAGGGGCAAAAGAGTGCACTAACGGCGGGCTAGGAGCTTCTTTAGGTGCCCATCCATCCATTCCTGCCTGGCTTCCTTGTGCACCAGCCTCTTCATGACACGGTGCTCAAATATGTGAAAGTAGGGGGGACAGCAGTGATGGAAGGGCAGCGAGCGGCTGCCATTAGACTGTGACGCCAGTGGACTGGAGGTACTGGGGTCTGGCTGGGTCCCTGGGCATCTGCAGCTGCTGCCGCCTCCTCCTCCTCCTTGACCACCAGCCGGTGGTATCTCCTGCCTGTTAGGACCAGCAGGATTAGATATATTAAGAAAGAAAAAGACAAATTGTAAACAATGCTCTTAGCAAAACACATAATGTAGTGGCCAAGTAGCAATGCATTTACAGGTATCCTCGGGCCATTCAATTGTGATGTGATCAGAGTTTCAGACATTATGCACTATTGAGTACATAGGTATTCTTCTCTCTTTTGTTGTGCTAAATTATTGGAGGCATGCTAGCTTAGCTGGCGCCCTAGTCATACTCATATTACTTTGCTACTGTCTGTAGGTGGGGGCAGCTGTAATAGACAATTATCTTATTCCTATGGCCATGCTCTGACCAAAATGCCTTTCAATTTTACCCTGACTACAAGGCAGATGAATACTATGAATTATATACGTCACGTAAGGTACTATCAATCATGCAGACATCCTCCTGTCTGCCGTTAGCAGACAGTGGGAAAAGTGATGCACTACAGTACAGGGAGAGGATTAAGGAACAGGATATTGTATTTGGCAAGTTTGTCACAGACCATACCATCCACAAAAGTCAAGGCACTTACTCTTAGTCCCACTTTACTCCCTGGCCTCACCCTCTGTCACTCACCACACTTTGAAATTACTTTTTCTAACAAAATAGATTTGCTTGACAGTAAGGAAAGGAATTATTAACTTACTCTCCTGTGGGTAAATTAGAAGGATTGGGCCGGCTAGGTAGATGCTTTACTGATCATCATCCTCATGTGCCTAAGCTTTGGCTAGCAGTGATTCACTGGCTGGCAAATGGTGAAAGGGAAAAATTTGAACAGACGTAATCCATTATGGAAGCCATGATAAAATATATCACTTGGCCAGAAGAATGTGGCGCATGCAAAGACTGTTTTTTTTAAAATAAATTGGAAGGCTGGCACAGAACTTAGGAAAGACGTTATGCACTAGAAAGTGACTGAGTGGGCACTGGGAGGGAAGAAAAGCACACCTAATTTTCGCATTGCCACAAGCTTTGTAAATAGCACACTAACTGAAGCAGACGTACATTGCACAGCCAACAATGTAGTGCCGCCGAATTAAACCATGCAGCCGTTAGGTCATCATAGGTGTCACTAGTAAAATGCCATGGGTAGGGAGGGAGGGAGGTGATTGATGATGGGTGGGTAGGATACATAATATATGTCCCGCTTGAAAACTACTGTGAGTCACGGGAGTAGTTAGAAATACCACCTCAACCCTTTCAATCAAAGCCTTGATAAAACCATTCCAAGCAAGTAAAGTAGGTGAGAAGAACGCCCCTCCAGAGGAGCTTCCTAGTCCCTTGTTTCTTCTTCATTCCAAGCATTTATCCGTTCATCATTGCATTGTTCTTCTAGTATTATTATCTTAACCCTTGGCTTTGCTACTCACTGTTTAAGTTTCACATTCTCTCATCCAGTCTTCACCATTGAAAACCCTCCATCCATCCAAACCTGGCTCTCAGTCTCAACAAACCTTTCACCAACATACATTTACCCACCCATGCATCCTTTCACCCATCAAACCCACCGAGGATTCCATTTACCCACCCAGGTAGGCATTCTTTCACCCATACCCTTTCACCCACCCAGGCAGGCATCCTTTCACCCATACCCTTTCAACCACACAGGCAGGCATCCTTTCACCCCTATACTCTTTCATCCATCCTTCACCCACCCATGCATCCTATCACCCACCTATATGCAGTGCTTAATTTGAACCAGTGCTTTCCAGTGCTCAGCACCGGCACTTAATTGGTTTCCGGTGCTCAGCACCGGCACCTGATTGTCAACACCAAACTTAAAACAGTCTACCACATGGTGGATGAGCAGAACAAGGGTCGTTTAGGAATACAATATCCATAAAAAATGCTAATACCTACCTCCCCAGCCATTCCTTTAGCTTTGGGGACCTGGAATAATCTGAACTGTCGTATTTACATGCGAGAGAGATGGTTAGTAGTTGTTTTGGCAGCGATGACAAGGGTGATGGGTGGTGAAAGCTGCAGTGGCCTTCTTGTCAGAGCCCTGGCACTTAATATTTGACAAATTAAGCACTGCCTATATGCATCCTTTCGCACACGCATCCTTCCCTTTAACTCATATCACATTTCACCATACTTTCTCCTTCCATTCTTCTTTCCCTTTTCCATCAACCTATCATATTTAAAGTTCATTATGAAACTTTGTCTGCTGAGCTGCAGATAGAAGAGGCTATTAAATACTCAACTCCTGCTGTATCTGCTAAAGAGGGATGTTCACAAGTCAACAGTACACCCTTGCAGTGAGTATACTATTAATTGTCAATAAGCAATCAATATGATTTTCCACTGCCCGTCACTGCCTCTGGCTCACCATGTACATGTGTAGTGCTCCCTCCACCTATCTGCCAGTGGTAGCTACCAAAATGTCATAGCAGTGGCCGGAGGAGTGTCTCAGAGTGCACTATTGTGTTTTTTATGCAAATGTCTTTCCTCTATTCATCGACCTGCAGATAAGTGTATTGACCTCTCACTGCTGGAAGATGATATCTCACAATCCGAGTTACACATTGCATTGAACACACTAAAAAAAGATAAGGCCCCCGGTCCTGGCGGCTTTACTGCTGAATTTTACTCGCATTTTGCTAAGTTACTCCTCCCCAAATTGCTAAATCTCATATCCTACTTCTCCCTTTCCGGCTCTTCTTCTGGTTCCTTTTTTGATGCTTTAATTTGCCTTATCCCCAAGGAGGGTAAGGATCCTCATTTCTGCAAAAACTACAGGCCAATCTCACTTGTCAATCTTGACTATAAAATATTTTCTAAAACTTTAGCCCTGAGACTTGACTCCTATCTTCTTGATCTGCTTGGTAAGGAGCAATCAGATTTTGTTAAAGGAAGATATCTTTCAGACAACACTTGTGTTTCTTTTTTATATTCTTTCCAAATCTCCCACTAAAACTGATTCTGTTTCGGCGATTGCTTTAAACGCAGAGGAAGCGTTTGATTGTGTCTATTGGCCCTTTCCCTTTCATACTCTTCATTGGTTTGGCTTTGGCCCAAAAAGTATTTCCCTCATTTATCTCCTGTATTCTGCCCCAAGAGCAGCTATATGTGCTAATGGCCTTACTTTCTCTTAGTTTTCCTTGGGAAGGGGTGTAGACCAAGGCTGTCCACTCTCACCTTTTCTTTTTAATTTAGCACTTGAACCCTTTCTTTCTCGCTTGGGGACGAATTTGGATATTCATGGGTTTCCCTTTAATGATTTGCAGATAAAATTTGCAGCATTTGCTGATGATGTCCTATTATTCCTCTCCCAACCTCTCTCGTCCCTGCCAGCCGTTTTGCAAGAAGTTGCCTCATACAGCAATATCTCGAGTTATAAGGTGAATAACGAGAAATGTGAAATATTGCCCTTGACTAAATTTAAGTTTAAAGAGGAATTTGCGATGTCTAATTTGGTGTGGAACCCTCATCACATTAAATATCTTGGTTTGTGGTTCACCCCCTCTATCTCTTCTTCAATTTCTATAAATCTAGAAAAATGTGTTCACAAATTAACCACTTTAACCGCTAGATGGTGCCCGCTTCATCTTTCCTGGTGGGGTCCCTTGGATATCATTAAAATGATGCTGAGCTCCATTATATTGTTTACTATATATAATCTTCCGGTGTCCATACCTCTTAAGTATTTTAAGAAGATTAACTCTATCCTCATCTCGTTACTTTGGAATCATAAAAAATCCTGCATGTCCTTACTCAAGTTAACTCATCCAAAGTCAAAAGGAGGAGTTAAATTCCCGGACTTTCCCAATTATCATAAGACTTTTCTGTTACATCAATCAACTGGATGGCTTTCTGACTCTGCGACGGTGGGCCCATTATGGATAGACATGGAGAAATCTTTTCTCCTCCCCTTCTCTTTTAAGGAATATTTTTCCTTCACTCGTAAGCCACAGTCTCTTTCTACACCTTTTCTTAAGCACTCATGTACATTATTGGATTCAGCTCTTCATAACACTCCCATAGACATGGATACTTTTCTTACATCTACCATTTGGCACAACAAAGATATACTAGTAAATACCAAACCCATTTTTCAGAAATCCTGGAGAAACAAAGGTTTAATTTGGGTGCACCAACTTTTTGAGCACAGTACTTTCTTACCATTTTCCCAAGTTTCCCAGCGATTCGATTTACCCTTAACATTTGAGATCAAATATAGAGTATTGCATAATGCCCTTTGTACTGCTTATAAACAAAGTCAACTCTCTTTATCTTCAGCATTATCCACCAATAACCTCTGGTTTACTTTGTTGCACTCTTCCTCAAGAGCATCCGCCATTTACTCCTATTTACTTCCTTCAGATTCTAATAGAGCCAAAACAAAGGTGGAGTTGGCTTTGGAGTCCGACTTCGTGGTCGACTGGTCAATGCCTCTCTGGGCAAAAATTTGGAGTAAACTCAGAAAATCATCTCGGGCAGCAAATACCACACAGTCCTTTTTCTTTTTTTATAACAGACTCCTATTGACTCTCAGGGGCATATTATCAAGAACGGCGTTAAAAATTATCCCCGGTTTAGCGGCAGAAAACTGCCGCTAAAGAGGCAATAATGGGCTTGATAATATGCCCTTGAGAATTCCAATAGAAGTCCATGTTCTGGTGTGAACATGGGCTTCTATTGGAATTCTCCAGGGCATATTATCAAGCCCATTATCGCCGCTTTAGCGGCAGTTTTCTGCCGCTAAACCGGCGATAATTTTAACGCCGTTTTTGATAATATGCCCCCTAGTCTCTTGCACGCAATGTACCCAGCTACAGCAGACACATGTTGGACAAGCTCTTTGCCACAAGTGGATCTAAAACATTTTCTTTTTATGTGCCTTTCTGTGATGCATTTCTGGACACAGGTCTGGGCTCAGGGCAATTCAATTTTTCATACTGCAGTCCCTTTTTCTATTTTTACTATCTTTTTAGGTCGCATATCTGAGGCTTGGAGCTCAACCTCATGTGACACTCGTATTTTGGATCTATTGTTGGCAACTGCTTTCCAACAGATCACTAAGAATTGGAAGGACTCTACTAAGTTATCTTTTCAAGCTTGGTGGTATGCGGTTTGCTACAATCATAGACTGGACACAAATTACGTCTCCCCCATGTTCCTAGCTCTGAAATGTCATATCTTATGGTCCCCCGTTACTCTATTCTTCGACGACAGTGTACAACATTTCTATGCATGCACACCCACTCAACAGGAAGTTCTTCAACCTCCTTGACTTTCCTTCTATCTCTAGTTAACATATTTAAATATGTTGCTGGTTAATTCAGTTCTGTGTTTAAATTATATATAATGCATTTGTTTTCTTATGCTTTTACTACCAAACCTTTTTTCTTTTTTTTTGACCGTATATAATTCTCCTCTATCATACATGACCTGTATTGTTTAGATATGTATAATGTATGACTTATTACTTGTAATATGTTGTTCCTTATCCCTGTGCTTTATTTTGCTCTAAATAAACTTACTTTTCAGAACATAACCTAGCTCATTGAAGACAACACAAACTCTGCACACCAACTATATGCGTGGGTTTGAATATTGACAGTTGTTGAGCTGGTAGTAGGGGTTGGTGGTCTGTAAGCTGCACTGCTAAATAAACTACTTGGCAACACACAAGAAATGTAGTGGTATTCCTGAACTTAACATAGATATAATGCACACATCTTGCCACTATGACGGAAAGGTGTGTGCCTGACGCTAGGCAGTCTGTATGAGCCCCAGCACAGGGAAGGACAGCTGCAGCACCATAGTTCTATAAATATGGATCTGTGCTGTTTTCCATTTGCACACCGAAACACAGCAAATTTGGTTGCTGCGCTGCATTGCACAACAGGGAAGGTGAAGTTGCATTTCTACTTTTTATAGGTATTTTTTAAGGCTGTCTGTTTCACCAATGAGTGCAAAGCCCACCATGAACAGCTTCCTCTCTGTTCGACTTGGGAGGGGTTTGAACATTCTGGCACATGTGCTATACACAATATCTTCAAATGTGAATATACGTCTGTATTGTAGTGCGGGAAGTTCAGTCTTAGAGAAAATTACCTGGTGGTAGCATCTATAACTTTGTAGTTATGCTTACTTGTTTGTCATTTTTCACGTTTTGGTGCAATGGTGAGAACTTATTTAGGTGTGTTCCTTCAATAAATGGAACCCTCATTAGGAAGTAGCTGGATCCCTCACATCTTAATGCATCTTTAAAAGAGTGAATCATGTTGGTCATTGCTGCAATCTTGGTGGATCTACCCTCTAAGGAGCTGAATGTAGAGAGAGATCCCTTATATGTCCAGGCTTCAGTCAAAGGGCACGCCCCTCTTCCCGTGCATGTGAACACATGAATAATCCTTGATCAAAATATTTGTCTGTCCTTCCTTCCTTCCTTCCTTCCTTCCTTCCTTCCTTCCTTTACTGCTGGTCAATCGCAGTGATGTGTTAGATTGAAACTTACGTCTCAGTTGGTCGGTGTTTGACTAGGCCTCCTGCATGTCAGCATAATGCTGTGCCATAGATTTTCCTGCTTTTCAGATCTCCTGAGCACCTGCAGCCTCCCCAAGCCCTCCGGTCTCAGTATGGTAAAGGTTGAAAATCCGAACCTTTCCACTTGTGTAGTATTTAGTATGTCCTTATATCCTGCATGGCAGATGTGGTGCATGGAGGCTGTGATGCTCATAAATGCAATGTTCCCTGTACCATTGTTCCACAAGGGATAGTTGTGCCCACCTAGAGGCTGAGCAGGACACATATATATACTGGTGGGATTTCTGTCTCTAACCTGATACATGTAGGTAAGTAAATAACTATCCTTGTGGCTCCACGTAAATCCTGCATTGCCTGGTAACTTGGAATATTGTACTGATGATGAGATTAAAGAATCCAAGTCTGTGAAAGGAGCTAGCAGGAGAAACAAGAACTGTAAGCCCCACCAGTGGCTTGAACCATCAGACCGCCTCAGGACAAAACAGTCTATTGAAAAGTGGAAGGATGCAGTTTTGGTGTGCCATGAGAACAGAAGTGAGAAGTAAACAGCAAGATGCAACATTATTAAAAGTGAAAGGTGAAGCAGATGGCCCTGACCACACTGAAGAAAGGCAAGGCGCTGCACTGATGGATAGTGCTGCTGCTCACTGTTTCAATGTGCATACGCTTATCAACAGGGCCTGACTGGGGAACCAAAAGCAGCCCTGGTAAAACTGCTCAAACCAGCTCTGCTCCCTTCCTCTCCTCGCTCTATATCTCTCTTTTCATCCATATATTCTCTCCCTCTCTTTTCCCACTATGGTCTTATTCTTTACATCTTCCTCCCTTTCTTCCTCTTAAAGCCTCCTCCTGCCTGCTGCAATCAACCTCAGAATGTTGGGGAAGGTGAGAGAGGCCCAAGGAGCAGCAGTGGGCTTTCAAAACCAGCCCCCAAGGGCTACAGCCTACTGGGGAAATGCCCACTAGAATAAAAGGCTAGTCTGGCCCTGCTTTTAGACCAGTGACAAGGCAGAGGAGAAAACCCTGTTTTAAAAGTGAGTCACAATGGAGGAATAGCCGAGGAACCACATTTTAGTAGCCTGCCCATAAATCCGCCTAGTATCACCCGACACGTCTGCTGTGCTGATGCTGGTGCATGAACCAGTGGAGCAGAGGCGATAACTGGAGATATGGCGAAACATATAGATTTTAGCACGAACATTTATTTGTATGTTCTGCAGCTTTGTTTAATCTCTCGAAGTTTTCTTGCTCTACGTACAGGGTCAAGGAGAGCTTATTATAATTACCCCTGGACCAACGTAAAATCAAATGGTTGATAGTCAAAAGAATCTGCTGAAAGGATGAAGGAGTTCTCAAGGATTATCCGTGCACTTAGCCTCAAGGCAATTATCGCTGTACGTCATTTTTGACATGTGGCAATACTGCATTGCCTGGCTGATGATGGCTGTAAGCCAGAAACCGGTCCCAGGATGCTTGTTTCTGGTCCAGGGAAGACATGGCTTGGCAGTTCGGGCTGGACTGTTCCCATGAGGCACAGGGTCAGACTGATTTGCATATGGCCATGTCTGAACTGGGGTGGCGGAGTGAGCTAAAGAATGATGATGGATTAAACACAGATCAGTTGACTGGGGGTGAGTGCTTGCAATGTTCAACACTCCGTCCATCATCCCCTTTGGTTTTGCTATGTTCGCCCTAAGTTGGCAGGGTATGCCCAGACGTGGGTCCCTTGCTCACTTTGCCACTGGATTCAAGATAGCCTGGCTGATGACGGCTGTAAGCCAGAAACCGGTCCCAGGATGCTTGTTTCCAGTCCAGGGAAGACATGGCTTGGCAGTTCGGGCTGGACTGTTCCCATGAGGCACAGGGTCAGACTGATTTGCATATGGCCATGTCTGAACTGGGGTGGCGGAGTGAGCTAAAGAATGATGATGGATTAAACCCAGATCAGTTGACTGGGGGTGAGTGCTTGCAATGTTTAACACTCTGTCCATCATCCCCTTTGGTTTTGCTATGTTTGCCCTAAGTTGGCAGGGTATGCCCAGACGTGGGTCCCTTGCTCGCTTTGCCACTGGATTCAAGATAGCCTGGCTGATGACGGCTGTAAGCCAGAAACCGGTCCCAGGATGCTTGTTTCCGGTCCAGGGAAGACATGGCTTGGCAGTTCGGGCTGGACTGTTCCCATGAGGCACAGGGTCAGACTGATTTGCATATGGCCATGTCTGAACTGGGGTGGCGGAGTGAGCTAAAGAATGATGATGGATTAAACCCAGATCAGTTGACTGGGGGTGAGTGCTTGCAATGTTCAACACTCCGTCCATCATCCCCTTTGGTTTTGCTATGTTCGCCCTAAGTTGGCAGGGTATGCCCAGACGTGGGTCCCTTGCTCACTTTGCCACTGGATTCAAGATAGCCTGGCTGTTGACGGCTGTAAGCCAGAAACCGGTCCCAGGATGCTTGTTTCCGGTCCAGGGAAGAAATGGCTTGGCAGTTCGGGCTGGACTGTTCCCATGAGGCACAGGGTCAGACTGATTTGCATATGGCCATGTCTGAACTGGGGTGGTGGAGTGAGCTAAAGAATGATGATGGATTAAACCCAGATCAATTGACTGGGGGTTAGTGCTTGCAATGTTCAACACTCCGTCAATCATCCCCTTTGTTTTTGCAATACTGCATTGTTGTCAGGGAAGCATTTTCTGTGCCATGTTTTGTTTTGAAAACAATGCATTAGATGTTTGTAGCAGGATCAAATTGAGGTTGCCTCTGCATTACTTCTTTTGCTCTCGATCAGGCTCGAGCCAGCGAAATTGAAGAAGGACTAGTGAAGCTGGTCCTATTTGTTGTATATTAGAAATTGGGTTTCTGGTTGGCAGATGTATGAGGTATGCACCCTGTCCAAGCAGGAACAACAATCCTAGTCAGGGTAAGTCACAAACACACCCTAAACTAACCAGTGCTCACCCCCTGATAACTTGGCAGAGAGCAGTCAGGCTTAACTTAAGAGGCAATGTATATTGTATTTGTGCAACACTTCAAACAGTAAAACAGTGCAAACACCACACAAAAATATACTACACCAGGTTAGAAAAATAGAACAAAAACCAAAATGACAAAAATCCAATAAGTAGAACAGGAGTTATGAATTTGAACTGAAATATAGTGCCTAAAAGCATAAAGCGCCAACCAGGGATATCTGGTCTTGCTAGACTAGGTCAAATCGAAAAGTTCAAGTTGACTGCGATTGTGCGTGGGTCAGACACAGTCCCAGATAAGTCCCGCTCAAGTTTTACCTTCTCAAGAATTGTGCCAAGAATCCAGTTCGCCGGTCAGAAATTCACCAGAATCAAGGAGAGCTTCGCTGGTGGTGGGTGGCGTGGCACAAAGAGCAGGCCAGGCATCGTGGATGGATGGGTTGGCGCCTTGTGGAGGTGAACAATGCCGGCAGATGACGAATGCTGCGCGAAGAGATAAACTTGCAACGGCTCATGCTGATCCTTTGTGCGAGCGATGCGGTTTTGGAGCAAAGGGGCCAGTTCGGATTCACGATGAGCCTAAAAGCGTGATAGAAGAAGCCAAAAACCACTTCCAAGGGCCCAGGACCTGAGCGGTGCCTCTTGGGAGTCATAAATTCGTTGAAGATGGGTGCATCAGCTGTGGGGAGCCTGTTATATTCCTGGGGCTCAGATCAGGAGGCCAGCAGACTAGCCCTTGGAGTTACTCTGGACTTCTGGGTTCAAGATAGGTTTCCAGGTCCATTTATTCCTCCCCAGGCAAGAGGGCAGCAAATCACCACAGCAAGGCAGCAGTTCTTCCAGAACAGCAGTCCATCAGATTGACAGTCCTTCAACAGCACAGCAGTCCTTCTTGGCAGATGACAGAATATCCACAGGTCCAGACGTGTACTGAAGTGGTGGTGTCAGAGATCCAGTACTTATACCCAGTTGTGCCTTTGAAGTGTGGAGACTTCAAAGAGATGCCTTTGTAGTGCACCAAGTCCCTGCCCTTCCTGCACTGGCACCAGACTCACTTCAAGGGGTTATACAGCCTTTTGTCTGGGGACAGGACATAGGCTATCAGGCGTAAGTGTGAGGCTGTACCTAGCTCCTCCCTACCATACTCTGAGGATGGCCCATAAAGTCACACCTAAGCTCCCATTGCGTGTGGCTGTCTAAGGGGAATACACAAAGCCCAGTTGTTACCTAGAGACAGGCAGCAGGCACCAAATGACTAAAGTAAGAAAAGGCCAACTTTCTAAAAGTGGCATTTTCGAAATTGAAATGAAAAACTCGACCTGGCCATTAAAGAGGATGTATCATTACAGTTCCATAGGTATCAAACATGAGATCCACCTCCTCCCAATTAGGAATTACAGCTTATTAAATGTAATAGAGAATCCCCAAAGTTCCTATGAGAGGGGTAGGCTTCACCGTAGTGAAAAACTAATTTTCGAGTTTTCACTACCAGGACATGTAAAACTTAAAAGTACATCTCCTACCTTTTTCTTACACAGCACCCTGCCCTGGGGTCTACCAAGGGCCTACCTTAGGGGTGACATATATGTAATAAAAGAGGAGTTTAAGGTTTGGCAAGGGGTTTTAAATGCCAAGTCGACATTGCAGTGTGACACTGCATGCAGACTGCAATAGCAGGCCTGGGACGAGTTTTAGAGTGCTACTTAAGTGGGTGGCACAATAAGTGCTTCAGGTCCACTTGTAGCATTTAATATACAGGCCCTGGGCATATGATATGCCACTCCACAAGGGACTTACAAGTAAATTAAATATGCCAAACATGTGTAAACTAATTATTCATTGTTTAGAGAGGAGAGCACAAGCACTTTAGCACTGGTTAGCAGTGGGAAAGTCACATAGTCCTAAAGCCAACAAGAATGAAATCAGCAAAAAGGTGAGGCGAAGGCAAAAATGTTTGAGGGTGACCCGCAAAAAGGGCCATTTCCAACCCTGTCCAAATCTCATTTGTCATGAGGTCGACACAATGAAAGTAGCACTTCACCAGATCCACAACCAGTGCATAAATTGTGATAAAATAAGTGTCAGGGCCCTCGTCAGGAAGCCACTTCAGCTTTGTTAGAAATGGGATTCATAGTTGGCTGAGGTATGCACCGAGGCCGGGCAGGAAAAACCACTCTAGTCAGGATAAGCTAAGTACACTCTAAAAGATAACCTGTGCTCACCCTCTGGTAGCTTGGCACAGAGCAGTCAGGTTTATCTAAAGAGGCACTGTGTAAAGTATTTGTGCAACAAACACACACACACACAGTAACACAATGAATATACCACAAAATGACTACACAGGTTTATAAAAATAGAATATTATTTTATAAACAATACAAGACCAAAATTACAAAAATCCAATGTGTAGAAGTTGAGATATTGAATTTTAAAGGAATACATGAAGTAAAAAGCTTTTAAGCAAGTAGCGCAAAAAAGGTTACTTTAGGTCAAGCTGGACCGGGGGAAAGTCAAAGCTTGGGCCAACCATGATGGAGCGCCAGCCGGCTTACAGGACCCACACAGTCCCCAGTGAACAAAGTACCTTTCCTGGTCGGCAACAACGAGATGCGCCAATGTTGAGTCCCTTAGGCGGAGGATGCATTGTTCTTCTCCACACAGTGAGGGTGATGCCTCAGTTCCGAATATGGGTGCCTGAGTCGAGAGGCATCAAACGATGTGCCATATTCTGCCACGCAATCCAGGGGATGAGTTGATCACACCAAGCTGCAGCAGCGGTGATACGCTGTCCAATGTGTCGATCTCTGGAGGCAAAGTGCTGGTTTCGATGCGATGTGCCGATTTTACTCCCACAACCGGGTCAATGTGCCGGTTCAGCTACATGCAGACAGAAGATGCATTGAAATCTGTGTTGCAAAACAGCTACAGAACCCACTCCAGAGGCCCATAACTTAGGGAGGGCACCTCAGACAAGGGTAGGACTCACAGAAGGCAGAGTCCAGCAGCACCAGCAGAATTGTAGGACATATTTTGTGTTCCTGAGACTGCAGTAACAGGAGGCAAGCCAGCAAACCCTTGGAGATCACTTGAAAGGCAGAGTCCAGTTCTCCTTCAGCAGAGTCAGGGAGCAGGAGGCAGCAGGTCACCAAGCAGAAAATTAGTGCTTCCAGAACAGCAGTACAGTTGAGTCCTTTAAGCAGCACAGCAGTCCTCCTGACAGAGGTTCAGTACAAGATCCAGAAGTGTCTGATTTTAGGAAGTTAGAGACTCAGTACTTATACCCAATAATGCCTTTGATGTAGGGAGTGACTTCAAAGCAACTTTCTGCAGTGCACAAGGATCCCTTTTAACCCAGTCCTCTCTGACAGGCTATCTGTGGCGGGTAAATCAGTGCTTTGTGTATGGACAGGACACTACCTAGTGAAGTGTGTCAGCCCTCCCATTCATCTCTGCCCAGGAAGGCCCATTGGAATTCAGATGAATGCAGATGAGTGCTCAGAATGCAGATGAGTCTCACCTTCTTGGGTGTGTGGCTGTCTAGGTGGGAACGCACAAAGTGTCACCCACCCTAGGCATGCATTAGAGACAGGCAGTCAGGCACATAGAGCAGTAAGTGCAGAGAAATGTCAACATTCTAGAAGTGGCATTACTAAAACAGTAATGTTAAATCCAACTTCACCAGTAAGGAGGATTTTCCATTCCCATTCCAAACATATAAAACATGAAAAGCTACTCCTCTGTGATCAGGAATTACAGTTTAAAAGGTTATTAAGGAATTTCCAATTCCTATGAGAGGAGTAAGCCTCACAATAGTGAAAAACGAAGTAGGCTGTTAGTCATTACCAGGACATGTAAGACATAAAGGTACATGTCCTGCCTTTTACTTACATATTACCCTGCCCTTAAGGTTTCTTAGGGTCTACATTAGGGGTGACTTAAATGTAGTAACAGGGGAGTTTGAGGCTTGGCAACTAGTTTTAAATGCCACATCGAAGTGACAGAAAACTGCACACACAGGCACTGCAGTGGCAGGCCTGAAACAGGTTTGAAAGGCTATTTAAGTGGGTGGCACAATTTGTGCTGCAAGCCCACTAGTAAAATACACACAATTGATGGATGGAATGCAGAACAAATCAAAACATTCACCCCCAGTCAAGAGATCTGGGTTAAATCCATCATTCTTTTGCTCAGCATGCCCTCCCGGTTTAGACCTGGCCATATGCAAATCAGCCTTGACCCTGTGCCTCATGGGAACAGTCCAACCCGAACTGCCAAGCTAGGTCCTCCCTGGACCGGAAACAAGCATCCTAGGACTGGTTTCGGGGTTTCACCCCTCATCAGCCAGGATAGCTTGAATCTAGTGGCACAGTGAGCCCGGGGCCCACGTCTGGGCATACCCGGCGCGCTTAGGGTGAGGAACCAAAAGACACACAATTGATGGACGAATGCAGAACAAATCAAACATTCACCCCGAGTAGTTCATTAGTGATTAATTTGTAAAACCAACAGGAAAAATCCTCAGTAATCCTTGTGTGGTCATACTTCACGAGTATTCTTAATTGTGTCCAAATGTCCAATATTTGGAATTAAATTTGTGCTACTGACGAAGTCCTATTGATGAAGGACAGAGTTTATGTATTCCTAGTACAGGTAACGTCCCACAGTCTGGTTTAGAGTACTTACTGAGGATTTTCCTGTTGGTTTTACAAATGAATCACAAATGAACTACAGATGCAGCAGTATAGTATGCCCATTTAGGAAGGTTTCTTAAGAGAGCCCTGAAGTAGTCCATGAGGATGAAACGGGTTGGCTACGGTTTTAAGCCCATTATCAAAGGAAGAACATGACTGAAGAATTTTCAACAAACCATGTCTAAAGGATATCGTGTATTGCAAAGAATATGTATTGTATGTGCTGATTATTTGTGGGAAATCTTGCTGAACTCCTATTCAAATACAAGTGACATGCTTTGTCTAGATTTAGGGTGCTGACCCGCTATAGATTGACTCAAAGGGGAGTTTCCCTTACTTGGTTGGAAAATGTAGAGATTTATCTGAGCTCACTGGAAGGGGTGCATTTCCCCGAGTTAGCTGGAAGGTGTAGAGTGTTGCCTGAAAATGTGTGAAGGGTTATTAAAGTTTCCCGAACAATTGATTAAAAAAAGGTTTTGTGTAGAGCTAAAGTAGGCACCTCCAGCATTGATTCTAAGTGCTCCCAGTCATGGAACCGAGAATTCACTCCTTTTGGGAAAGTTGTGCTTTACATATTGGGGCCATGTGGTGCTTGGCCTGGCTATGGTTCTTTGCACACATTGACAATGAGGAAACATACATACATTTATGTCAGAATTGTGGGATTGTACTGTGACACCATACACTAGGAACTTCAATTTATGACTTTGCATTCCAAACTCTGATGGGTACTACAAGTTGTGCCCCTGAGGTGGTCCCAGGCGATGCCACTCCCTTTACAAGGGAGAAGGCTGCTACCTCGTTTTCAAATATGTGGCATTGATAAGATGGCTACTACCCCTTCCTCAAGGAAGAAGTCCCATTTTCCCTTTCAGGAGAAAAGGTTAAGGCCAAACATTTCCATTTCGTGAGACCGTGCTGCGAATTTCACCATCTGTATCAATGCTTTGTAACTAGCCAATATTCTAAGTTTACAACACTGCACAGGCTGAAGACTAACACCAAGGTGCGATAGTAATGGTATTTAATGAGCAATCAGTAAATACCACAAGTTAGCAAGTTCAGCTGTCATCGCCACAGCAAAGATGCAGCCTATGAGCACAATAAGTGTTATTTGACTTTTGATGGGAGGCAGTGAGATGGGCATTTCACTTGTGTGCAGAGGCATAGCTTCCATTGGTGCAGCAGGAGGTGCAGTAGCAAGGGGGCCCAGAGGCCTGAAGGTCCCACTGAACCCTGATTACTGCTGTATTTGTCAATTCGAACAGAGGTCAGGCCAGGGGCCCATTTCCTTTCTTGTACCAGGGCCCATGACAGTCTACGCCGCTGCTTGTGCGCACCCCTGACCCATCTGTAACTTTTGAAGGTGGGAACTGTTCAGTGAGCATGGAGGGGTTACCAGGAGCAGAGGAGACATGGCAGTCTAAGTGTGCAGTCCACGAATACTCCTAGCAAAATCATTCTTACAGGAGGGGGGCAATTGTGGAGTGATGAGCCAAGATGATTCCTTGCACTTTCTGACACATGGGCCCATTCAGTGCAGCACATCCACGGATGGTTTGAGAAAGCACCGTTCAGAGATGGTGGGAAAGGGGTGACGGAGTGGGATTACCCTCTTTCTGCAGCAGTGAGGCATCCCTTTCAAAAGATACACTTGGAGACTGTTTTAGTTCAAAGTGCACATTATAGAAATCAAAAATTAAACCCATAAAAACCTTCAAAAGACAACAACATACATTGATACTGTGGCAAGATGGTGCTGGCCGGTTTGTGTTACTTAACATACATTCATACTGGGGCTAAAGGAAACTGCCCTGGCTATGGTACTTTACATGTTTTCGAGTTTTGGACCAGGCCTGGCCTTGGTACTTTACATTGTGAAGACTGGTCTGACTGAGATACCAAATACATTGCCACTATGTTGAAAACTTCGTAGTAGTCGGTTCAGTTCCTCAATGCCCCAGTGTGTAAAGCACCACGGTCAAGTCATATTTCCATCAGATGTAGAGCATAACATGTGAAACCAGGCAAGTATTGTCCCACTTTTTACTGGTTCCATAAAGAAATCAATATGTTTTTAGGTCTGGTTTGACACTGCAGCGGCCTACAAGACATAACTGCCACCAGTACTTTAAAATGTGCATACAGTGGGCTATAGTTTCACCCAGGGAAACATTTCTCTTTCACTACATGCTACTGACTGCTTGATGTATCTTTCGCCTGCTATGAAGTGCTTGTTTTCAAAGCCATGAGGACTGTTATACATCGCAACAGTACACTGAATTATCACATAATAAAGGGCCATGGGGCATATTATCAAGGCGGCGCAATAAAATTATCGCCGCTTTTGCGTCCGTTTTCGGCCGAAAAGCGGCGATAATTTTATCACCTTATCAGCAAGGTCACGCTATCGCGTGAATCCTTGCCGTAGCGCTTCTTGCCCTTAACACTCCAGCTTTGCATCTCTAATGAGATGCAAAGTGGGCGTCACTGGGCGTACCCGGATGGACTACCTTGCAAATATCGCTGATGTTCACATCGCGATATTTACAAGGCAGCCCACAGGATTTTAGCATACGTTAGATTTTGGCGAAACGGCCGTTTCGCCAAAATCTAACGTCTGCTAAAATCCTGACTTACCTATGTGTGACATAGGGGGTGGATTATGCTGATACGACCACAGGGTCGTATCAGCAAGGTTATCACCGTTTTGCAGGGAACATCGCTGGAAAACCAGCGATGTTCCCTGCAAAACAGCGATAAGCGCGCTATCTCTGGAATTTCTATCGCCCTGGAGAAACGCGTTGTTAATAACGCGCTACCAGGGAGATAAATTCCGGAGATAGCCTGCGATAGGAAATCTATCGCTAAGCACGGCCAGCGATAATTATCGCTGGCCGTGCTTAGCGATAGATTTCCTATCGCAGGCTATCTCCGGAATTTATCTCCCTGGTAGCGCGTTATATGCCCCCATATTATCAAGAACGGGCGATACTTTATCGCCGCTTTAGCGGCAGGAAACTGCCGCTAAAGCGGCGATAAGGGGCCTGATAATATGCCCTATAGAACTCCAATAGAAGCCCAGGTTTGATGTCCTTCACACCAGAACCTGGGCTTCTATTGGAATTCTATAGGGCATATTATCAAGCCTCTTATACGCCGCTTAGCGGCAGTTTCCTACCGCTAAAGCGGCGATAATGTTATCGCCCGTTCTTGATAATATGGCCCTAGGTCTTTATTTTGTGGATGCATTCTATGGAGACATCAAACAATTTTTAGCTTCATTCTTTAGTGAATTTCGATGCATTAATGTTTTAATCAGGACTCCAGGTGCAAGTCATTCGTACTGACTTTGCCAGTGCTTGTTTGTATTCTGCAGGAATGTAGTAACTAATCTGGTGTGATTATATTTGCTCCCACGCAATGGCATTAAATAATCCCGTTTGGTTAAGCTTCTTTACATAGCGATGCATTAATATGCATGAAATAATATTTTGCCAAGCATAGATGATGGGCGCAAAAATGTGCAAAAATTTGCATGAAATTGGCAGCCCCATTGACAGCCTTGCCATTAAGTTTGTCAGTCGTGTTTATGGCTTTTATGATTATGTCAATATTCGCTCTATGACTGCTTATTCTGATGACTAGTTACCTGTAGTTTGACCATACTCTGGAATCAGGTGGTCTGTCCACCTCACTATCGGGGCATATCATCAACGAGGCGATAAAAAATTATCGCCGCTTTTGCGTCCGTTTTCAGACGAAAAGCGGCGATAATTTTATCGCCTAATCAGCAAGGTCACGCTATCGCGTGAAACCTTGCATTAGCGCCTGTTCTCTGAACGCCCAGCTTTGCATCTCTAATGAGATGCAAAGTGGGCGTTCCTTCCCTGACATAACTGGAGAAATGTCGCTAGGCGACATTTCTCCAATTATCAATGGGCACGCTAACCTGCAGAGCGACAAGCAAAGTAGCGATAACCTCTGTTATCGCTACTTTCCTTACGCCTGCTTCAAGACTGACTTAGCCATGATATCCTATGTAAGGTGGATATCATGGCTAAGTATGCCTTGCCCTATCATCAAGCTATCGCCAAACTTTGTGAGATTATCGCTGGATTTCCAGCGATAATCTCACATTTGGCAGTTAGCGCTTGGAATTTTATCGCTTTTGAGATAAGCGTTGCTAATAGCACGCTATCTCAGCGATAAAATTCCACGTTACCCGGCGATAATTATCCTAGCGCTAAGTGCGCTTAGCGATAATTATCGCCGGTCCTTGATGATATGCCCCTATCATCTTCTAAAACAGAGAATAAGCAGTGCATAGTGATCAGGATTCATTTGACTGTGATCCATGTCTTTCAGTGATATTTGTTGTTCCTACTGGCAGTTATGTTATGTTATGTTATGTTACGCTATGTTAAGTTAAGTTATGTTATGTCATGTCATGTTATGTTACGTTATGGTGTGTTTTGTTATGTTATAACTATTTCTAGAGCTTGCGTCTCTCCCAGGAGAGTATCCAGGAACTCAATAAGAAGGGAACTGTGCTGGCCAATATGGAGGTCTAGGAAAAGAGCCAATTCTTAAGTTCTTGTGCAACTCCAGGGCTGAGTAGATGGCTCTGATGTGCAGGGGGAAGTAATTCCAGACCTTGAGTACAAGGTATGAGAAAGGGCAGCCACCAGCTCTGGCTCTGCATATGCAAGGGATGTGTGAGAAAAGGAGGAAAATGTAGTGAAGGTTTCTGGTCAGGGTGTCAACCTTTGAATGAAGAGTGAGTGTGGAAGGACCCTCCTGTAAAGCTTTCTTTTTTTTCCCCTGTGATGCCCTTAGGCTGAAGGATGACTGAGAAGTGCTGCTGTGTCTGCAAGGTCTAACCAGGCCCAGCCACATGCAACAGTTGTTACAAAGTTCATCCAAGCGTCTCATGACATCTAGAGTATCTCAGGCCAGACGTCAAGAAAAAAACCTGATCCTCTTCAGGGATGCCTCGTTAGCCATGATAATCTCTAATTTGCCATCCTAAAAATCCCGTTTAATTTGAAATAATGAGGTAGCAAAATTTCTATGGTGGAAAGAGGAAGTGTGGAAGAGATCAGTTGCTGGTAAAAAATAGACTTCTGAGAACTATAGTCAGTGGTTATCGCCTAGACGCACACTTATATGGTGACCCTACTACTCCTCACTATGGGGCATATTATCAAGAACGGCATTAAAATTATCGCCGGTTTAGCGGCAGAAAACTGCCGCTAAAGCGGCGATAATGGGCTTGATAATATGCCCTGGAGAATTCCAATAGAAGCCCAGGTTCACACCAGAACATGGACTTCTATTGGAATTCTCAAGGGCATATTATCAAGCCCATTATCGCCGCTTTAGCGGCAGTTTTCTGCCGCTAAACCGGCGATAATTTTTAACGCCGTTCTTGATAATATGCCCCTATATGAGTGAAAGAACATAGAGCTGCTTTGGGATGTTTCTTATCAGAAAAGTAATGACCATTGAAAAGTAGCACAGTAAATGTACATTGCTTCCTGTAACATTTCTGTCTCTCTATTCAGAACATCACACTGTTTTTATCCCAGCTAAAGGACCTTATTAATACACAAGAATTTGGATCCTGAAGGCTTTTTAACTTGCACTTAGGTTTTAATAAGAGCTCCGCTTACAAACCGCGTTGGGCCCACCCACTCACACTAGGTGCAGTGGGTGAGGATCCAATGATGAAGCATGCCACTGGTGGTACTAGTGGGTGAGGATCCTACTAATATATCCATGTGATGCAAGGGTCCCACCGATTCACCTGGGTGCAGATTCCTTTCCACTTTGATATATATGGAGACCAGTTAATTTGACCTCTTGCAATGTTAGGAGTTCATCAGTTGTGAGGCTTTCCCTCTCTTATGAACTGATTACGTTTAAGGGAGGCTGAGAGTTGCCCCAATTTAGCTTCTCACTCCTCCTTGTTTTTCTATATATCAATAGCTTAGTTCATAGTTCTGCATAAATATTATTTGTTATGGTGACTAGCTTGTGTGTTCTAGTACACCCCAAACATGAATGCAATTAAAGGTTGTATTCAACATTAAAAAATATGCTTTTAGTTGCAAAGCGACCATAAAATATGTTACTTCACGGCACGGCCATGTGTCAAATAATCAGGGTCACTATACCTGAAATTTACTAACTAGCCCACAAAAAATCCATGAAGGAAAGAACCACCGGGTAAAGAAAACCCAATCTGATGATTTGGTTAGAGCCCAGGTATGGGAATCTGGAGAAGGACTTTTTGAGATTAGTGTCAACATTGCATGTTCTCCTTTTATGCCAAATTATTTTCAAAATGGTGAACTTCACTCTGCTTACTCTCAGAAGTGCTCATCCGGAAACACGTCATGCTGAGTCTCTTGGGAGTTCCAAGAGAGCTCTCTTTGTTTTGCATCAAGTATTGGAGGTTTCCAGAAGGACTCCTTGTTGGAAATGACCCTTTTTGCATGGTTACCCCAAACTTTTTGCCTTCCTCCTTCTATTTTTTTTTACCTTATTTTTGTTGGCTTTAGGACTCTTGGCACTTTACCACTGCTAACCAGTGCTAAAGTGCATGTGCTCTCTCCTCTAAACATGGTATAATTTGTTTACACCTGTTTGGCATAATTGATTTACTTGTAAGTCCCTTGTAAAGTGGTGTACTATATACCCAGGGCCTGTAAATTAAATGCTACTTGTGGGCCTGCAGCACTTACTATGTCACCCACCGAAGTAGTCTTTCAAACTTGTCTCAGGCCTGCCACTGCAGTGCCTGTGTGTGCAGTTTACTGCCACTTCGACTTGGCATTTAAAACTACTTGCCAAGCCTCAAACTCCCCTTTTATTACACAAAAGCCACGTCTAAGGTAGGCCCCAGGTAACTGTATGGGCAGTGTGCTGTGTACTGAAAGGTAGAACATGTACTTTTACGTTTGACATGTCCTGGTAGTGATAATCAGCCTATTTTGTTTTTCACTACTGTGAGGCCTACTCCTCTCATAGGCTAGCATTGGGAATTCCCTTATTTACTTTCAAGTGGTAATTCCTGATCAGAAAGAAGTAGTTTTTTTGATGTTTGATATGCTTGGAATGGTAATGATAAATCCTCCTTAGTTGGATTTCACATTACAATTTTAGAGATGCCACTGCTAGAAATTGGCCCTTTCTCTGTGCTTATAACTATGTGTGCCTGACAGCCTGTCTCCAATACACATCTGGCTTGGGTGACAGTTACTCTTTTTGCATTCCCTCTAGACAGCCACAACACAGGAAGGGCTGGGTGTGACAGGGGATACATCTGCATTCATCTGCATACTGATAGCATTCCTGGGCAGGAAGGGGGAGATGTGGTTCACCCTCTCACATGGTAATAGGTTGTGTCCTTTCCTCACACAAAGGGATGATTTACCCTCTACTGGTAATCTGGAGCTAGGGCTGGGTTGAAGAAGATTCTGGTGCATTTCAGAGAGTTCCTGTGAAGTTACCTCCTACATCAAAGGCACTTTTGGGTATAAGCACTGGGGCTCTGACCCCATCTAATCAGACACTAAGTGGAACTTGTAACCAGATGCTTCTGGCTCTACATCTGCCCATTGCCAGAAGGACTGCTGTGCTGCCCGGAGGGACCACAGTTTTGCTAACTGCTTTGCTGTGTTGGCCTGCTGATTGCTGGACTGCAGGAGGGACTGCCACTTTGCAACTTGCCTTGATGTGGTGGTATGCTGCTTGCTACCGTCTTCTGTGCCCCACCACGAGTGTTCTCGCAGGGTTTGTTGGCTTGCCCCCTGTTCTTTGGACTCTCAAGGCCATCAAAGATCCCCCCGGCTGTGAGGCTCTGCAGTTGATGAGTCCGGCAGCGGGGTGCTGGCCCGATCAGCACATGACTGGTCCACCATTTCCCTGAGAAACCAGCATGTTCCAAGGAATGCTGTAACCAAGGTGGTTTTCGTGGCCTGATTGTCCGTGTGCCAGAAGTGCAGAAGCACTGGTGCTTTCACCAGGATCGAGCATCCTGAGTTTCTCAATGGATGCCGCAGTGCCAAAGGAAGAATGCCAACGCAGCCCTGCCTATTGCTATGACAACCGGAGTTTAGCTAGGGTGACGAGGCAGTCATCTGCCCACGTGAGGAGGACGTCTGTAGTGCATTGACTGCAGCCACTCAAGAGGGTGGATACGGATTGTCAGGATCTAGCCTCTATGGTATCCCCCCCCTTAGAGCCACAGGCTGCCAAGCCTGTCTTGAGGACTGCCGAGGCTGCCTGCTACTCCGGCCGAAAGGTACAATACCCCCGACATTGGGCCTCCGACGTCCGGCTCGATGTCCTGTGCACTTGTGTGTGGCTGAGCTGTATTTAGTTTCTATGGTCCCGGGCGAGCTGCGACAAACCCTTGTTCCATGCTCTGGAAGCACTGTATCATTTCTACGCTGGCTGAAGCTCTCCCACCCTCCTTCACAGGAGGTTCTGTTTTGTGACAAAGAAGTTGTGACCTGGGTGACCCGAAGGGTTACGGCCTCACCAGAACTTGGGGGCATTGTTTGTTCTGCATCCTGGGGGGAGACCACAATGGAGGACCCTGAGGGAGGCATGGGACCACCTCCAGAGACTAAACTGTCTGATGCAACCTCTATCATTGGGATTTCACTGAATTACCATGAAGAATCTAACAGGAGCGCAAGTGCTTCTGTGCCCTATTGCTACATGATGCAATTAATGTGATATTTCCTTTAAACCTGCATAACTTGCAAAGTACTTATTTAATTTATGTTGTTTTGGTCTTGTTTTGGTCATAATATAGAAGCCTATTTTTATACCCCTTTGTGGAGTCTCTTTTTGTGGTGTATTCATTGTGTTACTGTGTGTGTGTGTTGCACAAATACTTTACGCATTGCCTCTGTAGGTAAGCTGGGCTGCTCTATGCCAAGCTACCAGAGGGTGAGCACAGGTTATCTTTGGTGTGTATCTAGCTTACCCTGATTACAGTAGTGGGTGCTGCCTGGCTTGGGTGCATACCTTAGCCAACCAGAAAACCCAATTTCTAACACTCCTCCAAATGAGTCAGTGTGAAAGTGGATTGATCTGATTTCCGAAGGACAAATGGGTTAAGGCAATTAATCATAACCCTGCTGGAGAACAGGGTTGTGGCCCTTTATTCAATCCCAGCATCTATCCCATGTCCTTCTCCAGGGTTCCTTGTTGTTCCCAGTCATATATCTCGGTCTCTGCAAGGGTATGGCGTGGATGATGGTGACAACTGTTCACCTTGGTAGTGCTTTCTTGGCTGCTCCTCTCACCCCTCAATGTCTTCTATGCCTTCCATAGAATTAGCCAGTTCTCAATCCACCAAACTGTGAAACCTACCTTGGATCCATCTCATATCTCAGCAACACTATTTACTCTACAAAGGACCCAATTGTCAACATCAACTCTGGGAAAGGGTTTGCACTTCAGGGGAGAAACCCAAGGGGCATATTATCAAGCTCCTATCGCCACCACAACGTCACTTTTTGTGACGTTGTGGTGGCGATAGGTCAGCACCTATTATCAAGGCAGCGTTAAGCCACTTAATGTGGCTTAAAGCCACGTTATGTGGCTTAACGCTGCCTTGATAATAGGGCCCCTTTCACGCTAAACTTAGCGTGAAAGGGGGCGTGCAGTGGGTGTTGCGGTGGGCGTTCCACTGCAATACCCATTGAAGTCGACGCTGCCACCTATTATCAAGTCTGGCGATAATAGGTGGCAGCGTCGAACTTAAGACCAGAAAAATCCTGGTCTTAAGGTGGCGAAACGAGGAGAAATGCTTTATTTCTCCTCGTTTTTGCTTTTTCCATGTGTGCTGCACACACATGGAAAAAGCAAAATGCCATGGTTTGTTCATGTACAGGAAGGTGTCCCTTCCTGTACATGAACAAACCGTTTTTCAAAATGCCATTTTGTAACTTCCATGTGTGCTGCTCGAAGCAGCACACATGAAAGTTACAAAATGGCATTTTAGGTTTGTTTATGTGCAGGAAGGAACTCCTTCCTACACATAAACAAACCTCCCTGCTCGCAGACACCCTTGCACTCTGGTGCAAGGGTGCCTGCGCTGGCGCTAAGTTGTGTAACTTAGCGCCATCGCAGGGGGAAATGCCAGGCTGCACCATATCCTTGTTAATATGGTGCAGCCTGACGTTTACGAAGTGGTGGAGAGAGGCGTTAAGCCAAGACGGCTAACGCCTCTCTCCGCCACTTCCTTGGTAATATGCCCCCAAGTCTCTGAGGCCTGATGGTTAGTTTGTATATAGTTTACAAAACCACAATAATAAATAGTTTTTAAAAAACATTTGCTGTCTAGGATTGTACTACTGAATCTCGATACCAACATATCGTGGTACAAGAAGATCTAGGACAGATTATCGAGAGCCAAAATACCAAAATGTAAGTGCACATAGGGAAGTATAGATTAACTATTTCTAGCTCCACAGCTATGTATTTTGAAGTTAGATGTACCATTTAGGCACATATAAGTGGAGTTAGCTATAGAAAAATCTAGACTTACCTGTCAATATTTTATTTTTGATATTGTGTCCTCGATATTGTCTTCCGTTGATATTTTTGTTTTGCTTTTCAGGGGGCATACCCTTTCTAGCAGGTGGAAAATAAAGATCCTGCTTCTTTGTTCCTTATAGGTTGGCTAAATGTTAATAGTCCTGCATTCCTTGTTCCAGTGGTTTGTTCTAATGGTTGGTATTGTGCCAGATGTTGTTTCCCTTTCACATGTCTACTGATTTGGCAGAAGCTAGTCCTTTTCTTTACAGGAATATTAGTTCTGGAAGTGGGACCCTTTCTGCACTCTCTAACACCAGAGTGGGGAACTCTGCACAAACCCCTTTGCCTCTTCCATTTTTCAGAACTCATGGGGGCAGATTTACAACCCCCCTGCGCCACCAGTACGGCACTTTTTGTGACGTACTGGAGGCGCATTTCACTTCTGCATATTTACAAGGAGAGGAATAGCCACCCTGCGTGACTTTTCCTCGCCTTGTAAATATGGCCCCTTCACACGCAGCACTTTGCATGGAGGTGGCGTTCCATGGGTGTTGCTGTGGGTGTTCCCACGCAACACCCATGGAATGAGACACATTTCCAGATTTATGAGGAATCGTAAATCTGGAAATGCGTGTCAATGCTACGCCTTCCCAGGGGAGGCGTAGCGAGGTGCAGCGAGGAGAAATGCTTTCATTTCTCCTCGTTTTTTCCTCTTTCAAAGCGTGCTGCATTCTACAGCATGCATTGAAAGAGAAAAATGCATGTAGTGATTGTTTTTGTGCAGGAAGATGCCCCTTCCTGCACAAAAATAATCTCCCCACGGCGCAGGCATCCTTGCACCATGGTGCAAGGGTGCCGGTGCATGGCTGCAGTTTGTGCGCCAGCGCAGGGGAGAGCACAGGAATGCGACATATGGTAAATATGTCGCATTCCTGTGCTTCGGAAGTGCCGCAGCGTGGCTCAGCCAAAGGGCTTGCGTTGCCGCGCTGCGGCACTTCCTTGTAGATCTGCCCCATGATGCCTTTACCTTGCGGAGGTCAGGAAAACATGGAATAAGCTTCACTGCATGCACACAGGAAGATTACACAGATGTAGGTGAATGAAAGCAGAACTAATACTATTCCTTGGCTAAAATGTGGAATGAATTATTTATATGGCAAATTAAAAACAACCTATTAAAACAGCATGGATTTACAAAGTACCCTCCTCCTTGCAATGAGGCAAGGGGAGATAGAAATCCCCTGCAGAGGCATTGTATCTTCAGGGTAAATACACAAAAAGGTGTCTTAGGACTAAATTTATTTTCATGAATTGTATGTTTTGCTGTTGTATTGAGATGATGTCTGTGTTTCCTGTAGGTTGATTTCTATGCTGCAAAGCATTTATTTCTCTCCTGAGATGCATAAAGCAAGCACATGGCCTGGGACGTGCCACTACGCCTCCCACCTCTGCCCTCTGTCATTTTCCAGTCGGCTTTACACTCTTGTGATGGAGTTTGGAGGGAGTGACACTCTGGAGAGACCTCTCACTGCCATGCCCAACACATAAGACACCCAGACCACACCGTGGCAAATGCATATAGCTCTGATAGGTTTCTTTAAATGTCTGGGCACAAAAAGTGTTCAAGTAGGTAAACAGCCATAACAACGAAAAATTCACAACGAATGCCATTACTCCGCATTCCAACACAACGCAAACACCATTACAACGCATGGCATTACAACGCATGGCATTACAATGCATATGCATTTACCACGCATGCCTTTACAACGAATTTTGTTGTAAAGGCATAAATGGTAAAGGCATATGTATCTCACATGTAAGTATAAGGTAAGTATAGGGTTTAGGGTGGGTTTGGGTTTTGGGGTGGGGGGTATAGGTTTTAGGGGTATTTTTTGGGTTGAGGGTGGCTTTGGGTTTTGGGGTGCACAGGGTAATTTTAGGGTTCATGGTGGGTTTTTTCTGGGGTGCCCAGGGTAATTTTAGGGTTCAGGGTGGGTTTGGGTTTTGGGGTGCAGGGGTATTTTTAGGGTTGAGAGTGGGTTTGGGTTTTGGGGTGCCCAGGGTAATTTTAGGGTTCTGAGTTTGTTTGGGTTTTGGGGTGCCAAGGGTAATTTTAGGGTTCAGGGTGGGTTGGGATTTGGGGTGCCCAGGGTAATTTTAGGGTTCAGGGTGGGTTGGGGTTTTGGGGTGCCCAGGGTAACTTTAGCGTTCAGGGTGGATTTGGGTTTTGGGGTGCAAGGGTATTTTTAGGGTTAAGGGTGGGTTTGTTTTTTGGGGTGCAAGGGTGTTTTTAGGGTGGGTTTGGGTTTTGGGGTGCCAAGGGTAATTTTAGGGTTCAGGGTGGGTTTGGGTTTTGGGGTGCCCAGGGTAATTTTAGGGTTCAGGGTGGGTTTGGGTTTTGGGGTGCAAGGGTATTTTTAGGGTTAAAGGTGGGTTTGTTTTTTGGGGTGCCCAGGGTAATTTTAGGGTTCAGGGTGGGTTTGGGTTTTGGGGTTCCCAGGGTAATTTTATGGTTCAGGGTGGGTTTGGGTTTTGGAGTGCCAAGGGTAATTTTAGGGTTCAGGGTGGGTTGGGGTTTTAGGGGGCACAGGGTAATTTTAGGGTTCAGGGTGGGTTTGGGTTTTGGGGTGCAAGGGTATTTTTAGGGTTCAGGGTGGGTTTGGGTTTTGGGGTGACCAAGGTCATTTTAGGGTTCAGGGTGTGTTTGGGTTTTGGGGTGCAAGCGTATTTTTAGGGTTAATGGTGGGTTTGTTTTTCTGGAGTGCCCAGGGTAATTTTAGGGTTCAGGGTGGGTTTGGGTTTTGGGGTGCAAGGGTATTTTTAGGGTTAAGGGTGGGTTTGGGTTTTGGGGTGCCCAGGGTAATTTTAGGGTTCTGGGTTTGTTTGGGTTTTGGGGTGCCAAGGGTATTTTTCGGGTTCAGGGTGGGTTTGGGTTTTGGGGTGCAAGGGTATTTTTAGGGTTAAGGGTGGGTTTGTTTTTGGGGTGCAAGGGTACTTTTAGGGTTCAGGGTGGGTTTGGGTTTTGGGGTGCCCAGGGTAATTTTAGGGTTCAGGGTGGGTTTATGTTTTGGGGTGGAAGGGAATTTTTAGGGTTAAGGGTTTGTTTGGGTTTTGGGGTGCCAGTTGTAATTTTAGGGATCAGGGTTTGTTTGGGTTTTGGGGTGTATTGGTATTTTTAGGGTTCAGGGTGAGTTTGGGTTTTGGGGTGCCCAGGGTAATTTTAGGGTTTGTTTGGGTTGTAGGGGTATTTTTAGGGTTCAGGGTTTGTTTGGGTTTTGGGGTGCCCAGGATAATTTTAGGGTTCAGGTTGGGTTTGGGTTTTGGGGTGCAGGGGTATTTTTAGGGTTAAGGGTGGGTTTGTTTTTTGGGGTGCCCATGGTAATTTTAGGGCTCAGGGTGGGTTTGGGTTTTGGGGTGCAAGGGTATTTTTAGGGTTAGGGTGGGTTTGGGTTTTGGGGTGCCCAGGGTAATTTGAGGGTTAAGGGGGTATGGGTATTGGGGTGGTAAGGGTAATGTTAGAATTTTGGGGGAGTATAGTTATTAGGGTACAAAGGGTAATTTGGGGGTTTAAGGGGGTATTTAAAAATAATATATATATATATATATATTTCCAAAGTTGTCCTAAATTTAAGGACGTCACTCCACGGAAGTTGGTTCAACTGAATACTTATTTCTCAAACCGGTACTTTGCATTCCAATTTTTAATGTCCCTGACGCGTTTCGGAGCGGCTGCTCCTTCATCATAGGGGAACTGCCAGTCACGGATACACCCAGCACGCACTTTCTCCACCTAGCATGCTGATGATTAAATGCCCTCCGGTGGGCCTCGCAGGTAAGTCATACTTCCTCTGCATGCTGGGAGATGTAGTGCCTGTGTTGGACCAATTCTTTCCCACCAGTGGGGACCGTGTGCTAACAGGTTATTTGTTCAATGTCAAAGCCCTCCAGTGGGCCTCAGAACGAAAAGCCGGTTTGCAATGGCAAAACGTCTGTGCTGCCGATCGAATTAGAAGAATTCAAATCCTGCAGACCCCTGTTCCCTTTATGTAGGCGGTGCATCCTCCACGGCCGGACCGCTGTGTTGAGATATATTTCCAAAGTTGTCCTGAATTTAAGGACGCCACTCCACAGAAGTTGGTTCAACTGAATCTTTATTTCTCATACCGGTACTTTGCATTCCAATTTTTAACGTCCCTGACGCATTTCGGAGCGGCTGCTCCTTCATCATAGGGAAACTGCCAGTCACGGATACACCCAGCACGCACTTTCTCCACCTAGCATGCTGATGATTAAATGCCCTCCGGTGGGCCTCGCAGGTGAGTCATACTTCCTTTGCATGCTGGGAGATGTAGTGCCTGTGTTGGACCAATTCTTTCCCACCAGTGGGGACTGTGTGCTAACAGAATATTTGTTTAATGTCAAAGCCCTGCAGTGGGGCTCGGAAACGAAAAGCCCGTTTGCAATGGCAAAACTTCCGTGCTGCCGATCGGATTAGAAGAATTAAAATCCTGCAGACCCCTGCTCCCTTTATATAGGCGGTGCATCCTCCACGGCCGGACCACCGTGTTGAGATATATTTCCAAAGTTGCCCTGAATTTTAGGACGCCACTCCACGGAAGTTGGTTCAACTGAATCTTTATTTCTCAAACCGGTACTTTGCATTCCAATTTTTAACGTCCCTGACGCATTTCAGAGCAGTTGCTCCTTCATCATAGGGAAACTGCCAGTCACGGATACACCCAGCATGCACTTTCTCCACCTAGCATGCTGATGATTAAATGCCCTCCGGTGGGCCTCGCAGGTGAGTCATACTTCCTCTGCATGCTGGGAGATGTAGTGCCTGTGTTGGACCAATTCTTTCCCACCAGTGGGGACCATATGCTAACAGGTTATTTGTTTAATGTCAAAGCCCTCCAGTGGGCCTCAGAACGAAAAGCCGGTTTGCAATAGCAAAACTTCCGTGCTGCCGATTGGATTAGAAGAATTCAAATCCTGCAGACCCCTGTTCACTTTATGTAGGCGGTGCATCCTCCACGCCCGGACTGCCGTGTTGAGATTTATTTCCAAAGTTGTCCTGAATTTTCGGACGTCACTCCAAGGAATGGCGTCCTTAAACTCAGGACAACTTTGGAAATATACATATATATATATATTTATATGTATATAAATATATATTTATATATATATATATGTGTGACATGTATGAACAAGGGCACAGGGTGCTCGAAACGCATCGCAGAGGGAGTCAATAAAAGATCTTACCTGCCATATGTATCTGGGTCCGTCTCTCTCTGTTCGCCAGCAAGGAGCGTGGCGGTTCGGAGAGTGTGCTTGGAGGATATATATATATATATATAGATAGAGAGAGAGAATGGCGTCCTTAAACTCAGGACAACTTTGGAAATATACATATATATATATATCCAAACCAATTCTGAACTCCATACAGATCAGACACCGACACAGGGGAATCATTGCTATTCCATCCTTCTATTTATTTCGAAATTTCCGCTATCTTCTATTTATTTCGAAATTTCCGCTATGACGCATTTCGGCATACCTGCCTTGTTCACATTGGCAGTCGTCAAAAAACAGAATGCTTTATTTAAACAGAGTACTGCGGTCACATGACCCAGTCATTGGATAGCTATGGAAGACAGACTAACATTACTGCTTTATATATATATATATGATGTCATCAGTGATGTCATTTGAGATGTCATCAGTGATGTCACTGACCATGTCATGAATGATGTAATGTGTGACGTCATCAGCAGTGCATTGCGGGGACGCGAGTTATAGTTAGCTCAAATAACTATAACGGCCGAATTTCTCTGGTTTTGTACGAGTAAAATGTCCAACTAACTATAACGTCCCTAAAACCTGTGGTTTTTTCAGTGAATTTCTAAGGTTTTTTAAATGCTAATTTCTAACTATAACGTCCCTGAAACCTGTAGTTTTTTCAGTGAATTTCTAAGGTTTTTTTAATGCTAATTTCATACTATAACGTCCCTGAAACCTATGTTTTTTTCAGTGAATTTCTAAGGTTTTTTAAATGCTAATTTCTAAGTATAACGTCCCTGAAACCTATGGTGCGTGACTAATTGAAGGAGTGCATGCATAATGGCTGAGTGATTTTATAACTGCAATGGAAGTGTCTGGGTGATTGGAGGAGTGCATGGGTAGTGCCTGTCGGAATTAGAAAGCAATCTTACCTGTTGGTTGCTTGTCCGTTGATTTCGCAGAGACGTTATGGACCGACTTCCTAGTACCCTAACTTATAACCTGTGTTTGGTAATTTAGACACTAAGGCTATACAGTTAGAATTTAAGGAGGAGGGCTGGATCGGGGACGCTAGCTGCTCCTAGTTGTCGACCTGCGAGGCAACAAGGTAAAATAGTAACTAACTCCCTTTCTAAAATTGTATTTCTTAACATAGATTTTAACGTAATAGAAATCTTTCTAATTACTTAGAAATGCCCTACCTGCGATCTAGAAATGTCAGGCGTCGCGTCCTTGTAGTCGTCGTGAAGTGAAGTTTGTTTTCTGGATGATTGGTTGAGGTGTTGGTCTTTAGTAGAAGTTGTGTACACCTGTGTTGAAAAGGTAAATATTAAATAAATTACTGATTTTCTAATTTACAGTTCAGAGTTAGATAATAGTTTTTACCCTGAATTATGTCTCACTTACTCTCTTGTATCTCCAAGACTTTTATCTTCACGACCTGTATTTGAATTAAAAGAAATAAAATATGCCAAAACCCCTCAGCAAATTCCCAAACATTGTTCTTTTTAACTTTCAACTAAATGCGCAAAAATATGTCTTTCTCAAGTTCTTGAAAACACTATGGGGCACATTACGATGGCGGGCAAAAGCACCACCGCCGTGCTGGCGGATGCAAAAAGCACCAGTTACCGCCGGCACGCAGCAGTCCACACGCCCGTCCAATTACGATGCGAAAAGTAGGCCAAACACCGCCGGCAAGCCAGCAACACCGTCCGCCATCAAAGTGCGCCCGTACACGTAGCGGCGCAGCCCAACTGACACACACCGTCCGACGAAACACGTCCCGCCCGGCGCATAAATTACGATGCCGCAAACAAACGGCTCCCACGGCCAAGAGATACCGTACGACAAACCGAAGCGGTAACACGGATGCCGAGCACGGACAACGAAGAAGCGGCTCCCCGAGCATGAATCCAGCACTGCAGGCCCTCCCCATGCTCCTGCTGATGCACCACCAAGGACGCAACGTACCGCGGAGACGCAGGTAGGCACACACACAACAAGTGCACGGAAACAGCGCACACAGTGCAAGGGCGGAAAAAGCGGACAACCCCCCACCAGCGCGTGTACACAACACATCCACCATTGCATCCACATATGACACACAGGCCAAATCGTAACATCGCGGAACACATGTGTACACACCACCTGGGACTAAGAACCAACCACCCCGTCACGGCCCCAAAGCGCCGATGACGCCGCCACACATGCGCACAACGCAGAGGCCAACCGCAGCGCCATGCATGCGTCGCACACAGACACAGGGACACAACCAAGCAGCACACACATCAGCCCCACCCCGAACGCACATGACACGTGACAGGCCTGCCACAGACATGTCCCCAACGCCCAATTCACGGACAACACCCAACGCCACACAACCGACGCACACATGTCAGTGAAGACACGCAACAGCAGGACACACCCCAGTGTAACAAACATGGCGAAGCACACAGCGGCGTCAACACCAACTAGGAGAAGCAGGGCCCCTTCGGGAAGAGGAACGCCAGTACCACACTGAAACACCCATACCACCCTGCACATATGAACAAGACATATAAAACGGAACACCAAAGAGCCCGGGGACCGACAACAGGTGGCCCAAGAATAACATTCACACACAAGGCTCAACGCAGAGCGGAAAGGCAGCCTGCCGCCCACACAAGGGAGAGCAGACAGCACTGAATGACCTTCCATTCCAACTCCGAAACTACAGCCCTACGACAGAAGCCGGTGAATACAGCCATTGTCCAAGAATAGACCAACACAGGCATGCCGAGGAGACCGACCACAGGGCAGATAGCGCATATCACAGAAGCACACAACGGACGGGGAAGAAAGAAGAAAACACTCCCCCATGTCGGCCACATGCAAGTTAATTGGAAGGAGTCACACATCACTGACCTTGAACTGTCTGAGAAGCATGTGGGAAGAGGGCCCGTGTCCTCCAAACAAGCAAACAGAACACAAGTCCTGTCTCCCTACGACTACACAGAGCTCACAGCAACCTCGGAGCGTGCACATTGCAGACTGCACACACAGCCGGAGCACGCCACCACAACGCACCGCTGGGAAATGGCAACCGCAACACACCTACCCAACTACGCTGAACAGCTCAAGCTGTACAAAACCAACCTGTTCCATACATTGGGATGCGATCTCCTGTCCCTGCTGAACGTAAGTTACCGACTGACTTACCGCATCACATTGTTCAGCTGCGTCATGCCCATCTTCTACTGTCGGAGGTGTCCATACCAGCATCCCGTCGAGATATGCCTCTCCAACCCGGCATGTCTGAAGGCGGACCTGCTACCACTACTCCGCCCTCTGGACGCACACGACAGGGCCTGCTCTGCCTATGGGGGCATGGCGTATGTGGCCAACATCGCACCCGCACTGAAATGGGACCACTGTGCCTCCACACGACGGATCATCGAGAACAGCTACATCGAATGTCACCCAGCATGCCCCATCATGGTCCTCCAAGGGACAACTTACGAACAACACCTTGACAGCCACCATCCGCTACATTGGCTGGCAAACATGTACACCACCAATGACATGGAAGCCCTGCTGGACGGCATCGCATACCTGACAACCTGTCAATTCGTCGGACCACAACGCAGGTTCCCCGAGTGACCTATGATGTCCAACCCCGCACCCATGCTTAGCTTCCGCACGGACTGGCCAGTCACCACCACAACAGCCATACCAAACGACCGGCAACTGTAACCACACCATCAACGACATCGCCATGACATCGGATATGACCGGGACATGCACACTGTTCCCCATCACATCCAGGAACACCGCATGCATCGTGGGAGGCAGTGGCATGGGCTCTGTGTATCGCACCCACATGGACGGAACTGCACGAACAACCAGGACACGACATGGATCCAGCGCCCATGGACACACACACCGCTCAGTGGACATGAATAGGTCGCCTGGAGTCTGTGGGTGCTGCACCCCTCCCACCCCCGCCCCGGGAATCCCATACCAGGACCTTTGCATGGACGACAAGTGCATACAACAACACCACGACCCCAGTGACTGTGACATGTCCAGTAACCACCACAGTGCAACAACAAGTGGCACGCCGCTGCATGCACGCAAGCACATGCCCTGATGTCATCTCACATGCACGCGTGCATGAGGAACAACCGCAGCAAACCTGTCACATGGAACTGAGATGGACTGTGCCCATGATGCCAAGCGGTCTGGTAGGCTACATGTATACCGTCTGTGTCAAAGTCCGCAGCTCCGCAGCTATACGTAAATGTACATTAGCACAGCCTTGGCCAAGCAGATGTCACTCTGAAGCCCAAATCCCACATGCAACAGCCAATCACATGTAACCCCACACCCTATCCCATTTGCAATCATGCTCAGTATATCCTCAGCATGTATTCCGCTGCCAGTAGTGTCCACTATACTGCATCACAGAGGACAGAAGACTCAATATAATGTTTGAAACCAAAACTGTCTCCGCTGACTCATTTCACAAGTACGAATGAGAGAGGATGAGAGTATGTGAAGTACACGGCAGTCGTGACATGACCATGTAGTCCACTGGTATTGGATGTCAACGCAAATGAGTAGCACAACTGTGGAAGACACACATGTGTCGTGTGAAGTCGTATGGACGCAGTGCTCAGGTGGGTGGGTGCGACGGGTAGATGCGCACATGCCAAGTTGGAGCACGCCGTTGTCGGGAGGGGCCATGAACAGTACACCACCGCTTCCCTGGGCATTGTGAGAGGACACCTGTCGGGGGGAGTGAACACGTGTGTGCACAGCAGCCGGGCACACGTACAAAGCGGTACCAGGCGCACCTCAGCCCACCCTCTGTGGACAAGCTGGATCCTGTTGTGCGCCCGCCATGCCCCTTGACAAGGCACACACAGCCCCAGTCGACCAGGTGTAACCCCAACATAGTCAATCCGCACAGGCGATACAGGGCACGGGATGGCAGTGGAGCATGGTGTGTGAGAGGTCTCCTCGTGCTCCTCTTGGTCATAGCACGCAGGCAATAGAACCTCAACGTCTAGCATGGCACAAGTCAGATGGAAGTGTAGGGGGGACGCACCACAGCACGAGCAGCACTGACGTCACGGGAGGTGGCTCGCACCATCCCATCCATTGCCCATCATACCAACCACGCCACATGCCATTGCGACTAAGTGCAAGCGCGTGCGCCACCACCCCCGAGCCCTCCCCAGAGAGGCCAAAGAGTGAATGTGTGGGCCATCAGCCACAGACGGACGCGGCCTGGCCACAAGGGCAGCCACAGCCACTGGGTGTCGCAGGTGGCGGATCCGGAAGGCGAAGACTGTGATGCATAGTCCATGCAGGCCGGGTCTCCTTTTGGGGCACCACGCAGGTGGACGGCGTCCCGCAACACATCATACCCTGAGACAGCCCACTCGTGCAACTGGACCCACACATACACTCCTTGCCCTCTCTGGTGCGAGCTTGGGGCTGCCTGTGCAAGCGCTAGCCTCGCAGGTGAGCATGCATATTGGGGGAGCGAGGGGAGGACATGAGGGCTGGGGCGAAGATGACTGTATCACTGTCAGTTAGTACAAGGGATGACCCAGATGTGGAAAGGAAGAGACGTGTCCCGTGTGTACTGCAACTAGTCGCCAATCCAACTACCCCCCATGTCCGGAATGTAAGCCCGCACCTAGGCCCGCCCATCCACCACATCGAACATATCACCAGCACGACAACCTTCCCATTCGAAACACTGACTGGGGGTGGCGACCAGTGTACAATCATGTGTAGCCTACCCACGCGTACATGTGGGCCCTCCATGATCCATGTCACCTGCGGCAAAGTCATGACATGCGCAATGAGGGAAGTGAGGAGAGCTGTCCGCCCCACGCGCAGAAGGTGCATCAGCTCCACAGACCCAGCAGCGAGTCCAGCAGGGGTCACATGTGCAGGGGCAGCTGTGCCTGGTGTGAAGGCACATGCATATAGACAGCACATCGACCAATGTGTAGTCTGCCCACATCTACAGTCCATCATCATGCGGACATAGGAATTGAACACAGGGCAACACATCTTAGTTGGTGCACCCACCGTGACCAACAATGCGCAATCATCGACGTACCCGCCCTGTGCATGGCCCCCCACCCAACGGAGGCACATCCAGTGCCACCATCCCACACACACAAGCCTTCCACGGAACATGCTGTGTCCAATGGTCAGTACAGAGTCAGCGCTCATCTGGTGGATCCTGAACAGGAGACACATGCACACACATGCCAGCTCCCACTATGTACGTCTGCCACCTGGCACGTGCAATGTAACCTCTCACCTGTGACGTGTGACTGCAAGCACACAGCCGTCTTGGCATGGGGCTGTCAATGTGGACACCTGTCAATGTTTCGGGAGGTGTGATCCGTACAGTGCTGTACATAGGGTGCAGTGCTGACACCTACTACTGTCTCATATCCCCTCGTGCCACAGGTCCCACTTGTTTTGGCCGCTCAGCCTGTGCCCACATCGTCGTCGTCGTGTGCCATACTCATCCAGCCGCGGAAGCAGTTCCATGCTCAGCAGACATTCATGTTGCCGTGGCGTTGCCGCTTGACGGATATGCAGTCAGTCCCCATCAGCACGCCCCGCAAGTCATTGGGGCCTAGATCCCCATGTGCATGCACATGGCAGTGGTTTGTATCACTAGCCATTGCCATTGTTGGGAGACCTGTGTAAGTGTATTGTGGCCGTGCCGTCCCAGCTTGACAGCTGGGCTGTGGCTCATGTGCTTGCTCAGTCATGTCAGTGATGTGTATGCGAAATTGCTATGTGTCGTGTTGCTTTGACATGTGTCCTCTGCCATTGTCCCTAGGCGGAGACCGAACATTGACCGCCCATACCAATTGCTGGCGGACATGGACGATACAGAGGTTATTAGGAAGTTTCGGCTGGACAGGCCAACCCTGCATCGACTGTGTGCCATGTTAGAACCCCATCTCCGTCCCCGCAGGGTGTATCCGACTGCTGTCACCCCCACGGCTAAGGTGATGGCCGCCATGCATTTCTTCGCCACTGGGTCATTCCAGCACACAGTGGGCATTGGAGGAGGGATGTCCCAGCCCATGTTCAGCAAGGTGCTGAGGGATGTACTGGCAGCCATGATGCTGTGCCGAAACAGGTACATCCGCTTCCCCAGGGCTCGTGAATTGGCGGCAGTGAAGGGTGCATTCTATGCCCTTGGCAGAATCCCACACGTCGTTGGAGCCATTGACTGCACACATGTCGGCCTTGTTCCACCACAGGCCACTGAGCACCTGTACCGCAACAGGAAGCACACGCACTCCCTGAATGTGCAAGTGGTGTGCCTTGCGGACATGGTGATCACCCACGTGTGTGCAAAGTTCCCAGGCTCGGCCCATGACGCACACATAATGCGCAACAGCATCTTGCCACGACTGATGTCCAATATGCAACAGGATCGTGCCTGTATTGTCGGTGAGTATGTGGAGTGGTGTAGCGTGCTGGTTGTGCGATGCTGTCCCCTGTCCAGTTGGAATTGCAACGGTTCTCTGTGTCCCTCACACCCAGGTGACTCTGCGTACCCGAATGGGGCATGGCTGCTCAGTCCATTGAGGAATCCTCACACCCCAGCAGACGATCGCTACAATGAGGCACATGGGAGGACCAGACGTGTGGTCGAGCGTACCTTTGGCCTCCTCAAGTCCAGGTTCAGGTGCCTGGACCGCACCGAGGGTGCGCTGGCGTACTCCCCACAGAAGGTGTGCCAGATAGTGGTGGCGTGCTGCATGCTGCACAATCTGGCCATTCGGAAGCAGATCCCCCTCATCGTGGATGACGGAGATCAACCAGGGCCCCAGCCCGCAGACCAGGACAGCTCGAGTGAGGAGGACAGCGGAGAGGAGGAAGCTGGTAATGTGCGGCAGCAGCTCATCGCCCGCTACTTCACTTGACGGTGAGTGTCCATGTACGACAGCTGATGTGGCTGTATCTGTGCAGGTGTGTGTGTGCTGTGTCAGGGTGGCCGTTTGTTCACTGCGTGCTGTGTGTCAACGCTCCATGGCCAGGGTAGTATGCCACTGTTGGTGGCTGTGGCATTGTGCCCTATTGCTCTGTGCGATGTGTGTACATTGCTTGTAGTTGTTGACATGTACTGTGTGATGGGTGTGTGACACACTCATTGAATGTGCTCCTGTTCTGTCTCCCACCCCTAGGTCCCTACAGGCCCTCCGGATTCAATTGCCATGCCACGCATCAGGTGCCTTTCCGCCCAAGGTGGCCGTTGTATTCCGTACAAATAAAACACAGGGCACAAACAGCAGTTAGTGAAAAAGGTGCATTTATTACAAACTGTGACATGTGATTGTGTGTAAGGTGATGACAGAAGTGGTGCGTGCAGTGACAATGAGCTGTCGGTCATGGCTGTGTGATGATCAGGGTGTACCCACTGGTTCTATGTCCATAGTCCAACACACACATGCCATCCAGATGGCTGTGTGGAGTGGGATCGTAGTCCAAGTCAATGCAGTGGCTGGTCAAGGAAGGATGGCGGAAGGCTGGCTGGCTGCCTCACTTGCGTTTGGAGCGTGCGAAGTCCTCCCGGGAGATCTGTTTCCACTTCGGACGGCCCCTTCCACGTTTGCGAGGGGGGGTGCCTGCTTGCGACATGCTGGTGGTTGAGGTGTGCTCACTGGCTGTGGACGCAGGGGAACTGGACACTGCTGCTCCACCCTGCGCCCCGGCAGGTTGTGGCGGAGGGGAGCTGCTGTCCCTGGCAGTGACCTCACCGCCACCACCAGCTGGCCCATGAGGTCCACGAGTTGGCCCATACGGGCGTCCATGGACCTCAGCACCCCCAGCACCTCACGCGTGTCTGAAGCAGACCGGACCCATTGTCCTTGGGCCTCTTCATAGGCCCCAAGGACTCTGGCCATTTGAGGCAGGGCATGGCTCCCAGGGGAGGCTGGCGTTTCCCTGACCCTGCTCCTCCTACCAGTCCTGCTGCCACCGGCCTGCCCACTAGCCACATTGCTCACCACGGTCCTCGCTGTGGCTCCCAGGGTGGATTCAGTCGGCCGGGCCACCACCTGCGCTGGGGCTGGTGCCAGCGAAGACGTGGTGGTGGTGGCGGCGGTGGTGGTCGGTGCGGCGATGGTGGCGGTTGCGGCAGTGGTAGTGGCCACAATGACCGTGGGTGTGGCCGCAACGACAGTGGCAGCAGGGGGCTGGGAATGTTCAGCAGCCCTGGATGATGGGTTGGTGGGTAGGAGGGGTCCTGGGGAGCGGCTGGGCCCTGCCACACCAGATGGGCCTGCTTGGTGGTCCGTGTCCGAAGAGGAGGACAGATCCTCCAGATCCGTGTGTCCTCGTTGGGGGCTTGTAGGCTGGCTGTGCTGGCTGCTGGCTCCATCCCCAGCATCCAGCAGTTCATCACCTGTGGAGAGAATGAGATTTGTTATTGTGTTGCACCTGGCGAAGTATGTATTTGTCGTCTGACATTAACAGTTCGTGCAATCTCGTACATGGGTTTCCCGGAGGCGTGTGTGTGGCTGTAGCATCTGTAGTTGTGTGTGCTTGGCAATGGGACTGTGTGCTGTGCACATGTGGCATGGGACGGATTGGCCATGCCGATGGGTGTGTTGCTGTGCCCCTACTTATTGTGACTCTGGTGTATGCGGGCTCCTGGCCCATCCTGGGTCTGGTTTGTACTTTGCTTTTGGTGTTCAGATGGGACGCTTAGGAACGCATATGGCAACATGGGGGCCATGCCCCAGATTCGCATTTGGGAGGGGATATGCTTTTGGGGTTCAAATGGAACGCTTAGGAACGCATATGGCAACATGGGGGCCATGCCCCAGATTCGCATTTGGGAGGGGATATGCTTTTGGGGTTCAAATGGAACGCTTAGGAACGCATATGGCAACATGGGGGCCATGCCCCAGATTCGCATTTGGGAGGGGATATGCTTTTGGGGTTCAAATGGAACGCTTAGGAACGCATATGGCAACATGGGGGCCATGCCCCAGATTCGCATTTGGGAGGGAATATGCTTTTGGGGTTCAAATGGAACGCTTAGGAACGCATATGGCAACATGGGGGCCATGCCCCAGATTCGCATTTGGGAGGGGATATGCTTTTGGGGTTCAAATGGAACGCTTAGGAACGCATATGGCAACATGGGGGCCATGCCCCAGATTCGCATTTGGGAGGGGATATGCTTTTGGGGTACATGCTGTGAGCCATTGGTGCCGAACGTGACATGTGTTGTGGCAGCATGACAGTGCATGGTTTGAGGTGTGTGCATGCTTGACATGGCCTGCATATTTGCTGTCTGTTGTGATTACTGGACATGGCATTGGACGCATCGTTATGAGTGAGTGATGGTTGTGTGCCAGCCAACGTATTGCAGTTGTCCCATCTCCTTGGTGTGCGTGCTGCCCTGTGCCATGTGCATCACTGCAGTGCTCGGGGGGTGTGGCCCATGTTGTGTGTTGTTGCTCACAGTGTGTCGTGCGCTTCATTGACTTCTGGCACATGGTTGGTCATGGGCATGTATCTTAGCGTGACTGCTGTATGTGTGGCAGCTGTGCGGATGACATGCCTTTCATGAGACTGGGGCTGACGGATGGGATGGATGGTATGTTGTATGTGCATGGTGTGTCTGTGTGTTTGATGGGTTCAGTGGTGTTCGTGTGCATTTATGTTGTTCCGCTCTGTTGCGTCTAGTGTTGTTTGTCTTACATAGGCGTAGTTGTGGGGTGTGTGGTTGACAGGCAGTAGGGGCTACATGGACAGGACTTCAATGGTGTTTCGGTTGTGTGTGATGAGTTGCACAGTGGCTGCCGTGTGGTACTATATTCAGTGTGGCTTGTGCATGCAGACGTGGCTCCTTGGGTGTTGCTATGTCTGTGATGGGTCATGTGGGGTGTGAGTCTGTTGTTCATGTCCGTGTGCACATTGTTCACTTGTTCGTGACGGTGGGCGGTGCTGCGTGTTCGTCTGCTACGTGACATGTCCCATGTGTTGGTCGTGTTATGGTCCTCATGCCTCCAGTAATCCAGCCCTGTCCAGTTTCCCACCTGCAAGTTGTTCGTGCGTGCACTGTACTGGATGCCACATGGCTCTAAGCGGGGGTGCTCCATGTTGCAGGTCTGTGGGGGTGGGGTGGGGGGTGTTGTGGGTCGTGGGGGTGGCTGTACACCCACTGACACCGATTGCTGTGGACCGTGATGTCTGCCTTTTGGCTGTCGTTGTGCACTGCGGTGGCTGACACGTGGGTGTGGGGTGTGGGGGATGCTCCTCCTTGCTGTGCTGTGGGACTGGGGCCTGGTGTGTGTTGTACTTGGGCTGTCCACCGTCCCACCCACTGCACTTTGTGTTCCTGCCACTTACCTGTTACTTGTCGGTTAGTGCAGCTGTGGCGGACACATGGGTGTGGTGGGTGCTCGTTGTGGCGCTTCTGGCATATTTGGGGACCTGTTGGTGGTTATGTGGCTGGCTGAGTGTACACATGTCCCCACGTATGTTACAGTTGTTCGGTTTGGGCTGTGTGTGGTGGTGTCTGTTGCATGTGTGTGTGATGTGTTGTGTATTGTGTGCTGGACATGGGGGTGTTTGTCCCTGGGAGCTGTGGCATGGTGGTTGCGCATGTGAGTACATAGCGGTGTGCTGGTATACATTAGTTTGTACTTACCAGCCTCCACTCCCCCTGCTAATCCGGCGAGGATCTCCGGATGTATTACGACTCGCACCTTCTCCTCCCACGCTTTGAAGGTCTTAAAGAGCGCGGGATTCCCTCCGCCAGTGACGGCAGCCAGCTCTCTGTTTTTGCCCTCCTTCTTCTTGACCAGGCTCTTTACGTCATTCCAACGTTTGTTTATTTCACCTCTGTTCCTGGGCAGGGTCCCGACTGCATTGACCTGGTCTACGATCCGGTTCCACATTCTGTTTCTGGTGGCTAGTGGTGTGTGCTGGACCATGTTCCCATAGATTTGTGGGTACACCTTGATGATCTCGTCGACCATGACCGTCAGCTCAATGGGCGTGTACTTGGGCATCCTTTGTGGTGCCATGGTGTTTGTGGTGCTGGTGCGGTGTGTGTTGTGTAATGTGCAGGGGGTTTGTGGTGCAGGTGTATGGATGGTGGTGGTGGTGGTGGTGGTTGTGATGTGTGCGTTTCTGTGGTGTGCTGCTGTCCTTGCTGTGTCACTGTGTCCTCTCCTCTCTCTGGTTTGCAATGTAGCAAGGGGTTGTGGTCTGTGGGAGTGCTGCTTTTGTACTCACCTATGTGGGTGTGTCCTCATGGTCTGTTGTTTTCAGGTGTGTTGTGTCTGGGGTTCTGGCCTTTGTATTTTTTGTTTGTCCGGGGGGTGTTTTCGGGATGTGTACTGTGCTTGTGCATTTGTGCGTGCCTTGCTGTGTGGACTTGTTGGCCATGTTGTGTGCTATTGGTTTTGTGTGCGGATGGTTTCTGTGCAGGTACGTGGGCGCCATGGCTTCTGCCGTGTCGATTCTCATCGGCGTTGTTTGCGCTGGCGGGCGGTATATTTGTGGTTTTTCCGCGCTCATGTCGGTGCGATCGTAATTTCACGTGCGGTGTGTCGGCCGTGAGGGCGGGCGGTTTTGTGTTGTCGTGCGTGTTTCCGTCCGTGGCGGGTGGTTTGACTCCGACTCGGACGTTGGCGGGCGGTATTTTGTGTGATTTTTCCGCCGATGGCGGTTTCGGTTTGTGTAATCGTAATGGCGTGGTCGGTGTTCAGGCGGTGTGTGCGGGCGGATTTTTGCCGCTTCCATGCCTGGCGGATTTTTTTACGCCGGGTATCGTAATGGGCCCCTATGTTCTTAGGGGCACATGCATCAAGGTAGGCTTTTGCGATTCCTTAATTGCGATTATTAAGGAATCGCAATTAAGGAATCGCAAAAGCCTATGCATGTAGGAATCGCTATAAAAATAGCGATTCCTAAACATTCCTTAATTGCGACTCGCTAATTGCGAGTCGCAATTAAGAATGCCTCCTATTAATTCCTATGGGCCTAGAGGCCCATAGGAATGAATGGGAAGACATTCTCAATTAGCGATTCGCAATTAGAGAATCGCAAATTGAGAATGCAATTTCAAGGGTGCCAGGGTGTCAAAATGACACCCTGTTGCACCCCTGAAATTGTGATGTGCACCCATGTTGCGCACACACATGCCCCAAGGGCATGTGTGTGTGTAACCTAAAACTTAAAAAATGCATTTTAGAGCATTTTTAGAAGGTTTTGCAAATTACAGACAAGTTTGATTTGTCTGTAATTTGCGGTCCCAAATAGCGAAATCGCTATTTGAAAGTGCTTCTAGCATTGCATTTAAGGAATCGCAAATTGCGATTCCTTAAATGCTATCATAACTTAGGAATTCGCAATTAATTGCGAATTCTTAAATTACGCATAGGAAACTACTTTCATGCATCTCCAAAGGCCAATTTGCGATCGCAAATGGCCGATTTTTGCGATTCGCACCGTTTGCGATCGCAAAAACCTTTGATGCATGTGCCCCTTAATGACTAAATATTTGTCTTTTTCCTTTCAGGTACTGTTACTCAAGAATGTGTCCCAAGGTATATCAAAGGTAAGTCTCATGCGCGTGCTTCTGGCTTTCTTGCGTTGGGCGCCTGAACTTAAACAAGAAAATGTTCACTTAGCTTTTCTTTTCCTTGCAGCTCCGTGAATACTGGTGAGGAGAAGGAGTGCTGGAGCGAAGAAAACGGACCTTCTTTGGACGAACGGAATCCCTCGACGAGAAGCAGGTAAGCGAGCCGTCCTCTTGGTTACGCGGTTGAAGGCAAAGCATTTTCCCGAAGCTGGGTGTGGCAATATATAGCCTTGCCACTCCCAAAATGGCCGCTGACGTCTTGCGCACGCTACTTTACGTGCGTTTTACATTAAACTGCTTTACTTGGCGATCGTCATACTGCTTTGCTACGTTTTATTTGAAAAGGTGATGCCTCTTCTTGATATTTCGTTTGCACCGTAAACTTGACCTTACCGCAACTTGATTACCAACATCGTACCTTAGTGCACTTGAGATTACCAACATCGTACCTTAATGCACTTGAGTTCAACATGAATCAATTCACTTGACAAAATCATATTTATGAAAATATAGTTATAAAGCTTACATGATACCTTCAGTCTAAGTTCTCTTAAACATTCTCACAGTCCAATAGTTCAATAATCATAACTTTTACATATAATAAACCATGGTGTGCAGGGTGCACGGGACAGGGGTGGGTTTTAAGTGGGGAAATAAGCTCTCTATAGAGCGCATGATTCTAACCCCTGGATGCACATTGCTGTTGCTCTGCACATTGCTGTTGCTCTGAAAATCTAGGGGCGGCAAGGGGTGGCATGACAGTACCCCCCCTCAAAATCCCCCCTAAGACCTGAGGTACTGGTTTTGGTTTGTCTGGATACTGGGAATGAAACTTTTTAACCAAACGTGGAGCATGTTGTAAATTGGCAAGAGGTTCCCAGGAACGTTCCTCAGGACCATAGCCTTTCCAATGTATTAAATAGAATAATTTTCCACGAATTCTTTTTGAATCTAAAATAGATTGTACTTCAAATTCAGGAGTACCATCTACATCTACAGCTGAAGGAGTTTTGTTTGTTCGAGTCATGGGGTTGAATGGTTTTAGTAAGGAGACATGAAAAACTGGATGACAACGATATTTAGAAGGAAGAGTCAACCTTACACTGACTGGATTTATGATCTTTTCCACGGCAAATGGCCCTATGAAACGGGGACAGAATTTTTTACAAGTTTTGATTTTCAGATGTTTTGTGGATAACCAAACTTTGTCTCCTACAGTGTATTCAGGTTGTACAGATCGATGTGAATCAGAGATACGTTTTTGGTTTTCTTTTGCTTGTGCTAAATGATATTGAGCTTGTGTTTGAATAGAAACCAAATTTTTTACATGCTCATGTATTGATGGTATAATAAGAGGAGAATTAATTGGTCCAGGAATATTTTTCGGATGAAAACCATAAGTACAAAAGAATGGAGACATACTAGTAGAAGAGTGGTCCATGTTATTGTAAGTGAACTCTAATACCCACAATACATCCGACCATTCTAAATCATAATCCGTTAATACACAGCGTAAAAATTGTTCAATGGTTTGGTTCGTTCGTTCTGTAAGGCCATCAGTTTGAGGGTGATAGCTAGAAGAGGTACGAACATCCATGTTTAAGGATTTGCCTAAATGCTGCCAAAAATGGGAAATAAATTGGGAGCCTCTATCGGAAATGACCACTGATGGAATTCCGTGTAAACGAATCACTTCTTTGGAAAATATTTGAGTTAACTCTTTTGCTGAAGGTAATTTCTTTAGTGGAACAAAATGAGCCATGCGAGAAAAATGGTCTACTATAGTTAAAATGGTAGTAAAACCATTCTTTGTTCGAGGAAGTTCTACTATAAAGTCTAAAGATACAGTATGCCATGGTTGAGGCGGTATTGGTAATGGATGTAAGAGCCCACTAGGTGCTTGGTGTTGTGATTTATTCTGTATACAAATGACACAGGTTTCTACATATCTTTGCACATCGTTAAACATGGAGGGCCACCAGAACCTTCGTTTGATTGATTGATAAGTTTTTGTTACACCGGGATGAGCTGACATTAGCGTATCATGATGTAATTTTATAACTTGTGTTTGTAATGGTGTAGTAGGTACAAATATCTGTTCGTTCATAAATAACAACTCATCCCTACATTGTAATAAAGGGTATTTAGTTTGCCACTCTTGTATTTGTTTACCTTGTAATTCTTTTTTAATGTCTAAAACTACGTCTGTATAGGTTGCTCCTACTTGAAAACATTGTTCAGACAATATTGGTTGTATAGTATCTGGTAAAAAACACATATCATCAGAAATTCCTATACAGGACAAAGCATCAGCTTTCTGTTTCTCTTTCGCCAGACGATAAGTGATGACGAAATTGTAATCATTAAAAAAGAGAGTCCAACGAAGTTGTCGAGGAGTGAGAGCCTTGATGGAACGTAGACTTTGTAGATTACGATGGTCTGTATAGATTGTTACAGGATGTCTAGCTCCTAACAAGTAATGGCACCATTCTTCGAATACAGCTTTTATAGCTAATAACTCTCTATCTGCAATGGCATAATTTTGTTCGGTTGGTGTTAATTTTCTAGAATAATATGCTATTGGATGCATCTGACCAGTATCTTTGTGTCTCTGAGATAAAATTCCTCCAATAGCAAATTGAGAAGCATCTGCTTCTACTATAAAAGGATTTGCGGGATCGGGATGCATTAAAATGGGAGCAGAAGTGAATTGATGTTTTAAGTTTTGAAAGGCGTGTTCTGCTTCTTTGGTCCATTCAAATTTCACGTTTTTTTCGTAACAGTCGGGTAATAGGCGTAATAATCTGAGAGAAATTACAAATGAACCGCCTATAAAAATTGGCGAATCCCAAAAAACTTTGCACTTGTTTTACTGAGGAGGGACTGGGCCAAGTAAGGACTGCCTGAATCTTGTTAGGGTCCATTTCAATTCCATTAGGGCTGAGGACATAACCTAGGAATTCCACTTTGGTGGTGTGAAAAGTACTTTTTTCCAATTTAACAAATAGAGAGTTCTTTAATAGCTGTTAAAGAATCGCCCTTACTTGTTTTACATGTTCGGTTGTGTTTTTGAATAAATTAAGATGCCATCAATATACACTACACAACAAACATCCAAAAAATCTCTTAATACTTCATTTATAAAAAACTGGAATGCTGCGGGAGCATTGCAGAGTCCGAAGGGCATGACTTGGTATTTGTACAGACCAAATTTCGTACGAAACGCTGTTTTCCATTCATCACCCTCGCGGACTCTTACTAAATGAAATGCTCCACGCAGATCCAATTTAGTGTAAATGGTAGCGTCTTTTATTTGATCTAATAGTGTTGGAATAAGTGGAAGAGGATACCTGTTCTTGATAGTGACGTTATTCAAGGCGCGATAATCTATACATGTGCGCAAATCTCCCCCCTTCTTCGGAATGAAAAATAAAGGGGAGGATACAGGGGATTTGGAATGCCGAATAAACCCATTGGCCAGGTATTCATCAAGATATTCTCTCAAATGTTCGTTTTCTTTTTCAGTAAGAGCATATATTCTGCTACACGGTAAGGTAGCTCCAGGCATCAAATCTATTCGACAATCGAAGTCTCTGTGTGGAGGTAGGGTGTTAGCCTTTTTTTTATCAAATACATCTGTGAGATCGGAATATTGTATGGGTACACCCTCTAGAAGCAAAATACTTTTAGAATCTTTCGGGAAATCGTATCCTTGAACGAGATGTTCAGATACCTGGTGTTGCAGGCAGGTAGAGTGACAGTAATTAGAATTAAATAATATTGTCTTTTGTATCCAATCAATTTTGGGATTATGCTTTACAAGCCAAGGAACACCTAAAATAAGTCGAAATTGAGGAGCGTCTATGATATTGAATGTGATGTGTTCACTATGTTTAGTAGAGCATGTCATTATAAGACTTTCAATGTGATGTTGTATCAGTCCAGATGTTAATTCCTTACCGTCTACTGCTCTAACTACTTCTGGTCGAAGTTTAGGTTCTGTCTTTAGGCCTAATTCTTGTAAAAAGTGTGTATCAATGAAATTGCCAGTGGCTCCTGAGTCTATTAATGCATCAACTGACCAAATTTTTTCTTCTTCAGATTGAGATTGTAAGGTCACTTTAAAACTAAGGTGTTGATATGCCACTTCTGGAGTCATGGAGGCCAAACTAGTTAACTCACTCGACAAACTGACCTCTTGTTTTGTCGAGCATTTTTGTTTTCCGACAATGAATTATACCTGCGTCATTAGTTTTATTCTTTGGTTTGTTTGGACGGGTTGGACATTCCTTTACGAAGTGTCCTGCTTTACCGCAGTAAAGACACTGATTTAGTTTTCTTCTCTTCTCTTTTTCTTCCTTAGAGAGAGGTCCTTTAATTGTACCTATTTGCATAGGTTCTCCTAAATCTAACTTTGATGTCGGCTCTGATTTAAAACTAGTCTTTTCTTTGAATGTAAACACCTTATGATCAGATCGTCCTTTTTCCCCCTTACGTTCAGATAAACGATGATTAAGTTTAACTACCAGATCTATAAATTCTTCAATATCATCTGGGGGATCCAAGATTTGTGTTACCATATCTTTTAGCTCTTCTCGTAAACCTTTATAAAAAAGAGAAACTCTCTTTTCTTCTGGCCATTCTGCCTCAATCACTAGTCTGTTAAATTGTGAGATATAATGTAATAAATCAGAAGACCCTTGTTTTAGGTGTAATAATTCATGATCTGCAGATTGTACAAATACATGTTTGGCAAATAATTTTTTCATTGTATTTTTGAACCTTCTAAGATTATACAGAATCGGATCGTCTCGTTCCACAATTGGTACAGACCAAAGGGCTGCATCACCACCTAAATATGATAATATGAATGCAACCTTAGATGAATCATCTGGGAATGCCGTAGGCTTTGCTATGAAATGTAAATGGCACTGGTTCAAAAAGATAGTGTATTTACTACTATCCCCATAAAACCTCTCTGGAGGTGCCAATGGAATTGTAACTGGTGTCACTACCTGAATCTGGGTGGGTGAAGTGGAGGTGCTGCTATGTAATGTTTGCATTCCTGGCTGAAAAGTAGGTGGTTTTAATACAGGTTTTTGTGTAGCTGAAAAACTCCAAGTCGCTGGGCTTGGAGCATTGGGGGCCTGCATACTAGCTTGTAAAGCTGAAATGTCTCTTCGAAGAGCCGCATTTTCCGATTTTATATCAGCCAAAATGGTCGCTATATCTTGCAGTGCAACTGAAGTAGTCTGATCCATAACGTCCGGGCGAAAGTATATTCGTGGGCTTTGCCTTCTGTCGGAATTACAAGCAATCTTACCTGTTGGTTGCTTGTCCGTTGATTTCGCAGAGACGTTATGGACCGACTTCCTAGTACCCTAACTTATAACCTGTGTTTGGTAATTTAGACACTAAGGCTACACAGTTAGAATTCAAGGAGGAGGGCCGGATCGGGGACGCTAGCTGCTCCTAGTTGTCGACCTGCGAGGCAACAAGGTAAAATAGTAACTAACTCCCTTTCTAAAATTGTATTTCTTAACATAGATTTTAACGTAATAGAAATCTTTCTTATTACTTAGAAATGCCCTACCTGCGATCTAGAAATGTCAGGCGTCGCGTCCTTGTAGTCGTCGTGAAGTGAAGTTTGTTTTCTGGATGATTGGTTGAGGTGTTGGTCTTTAGTAGAAGTTGTGTACACCTGTGTTGAAAAGGTAAATATTAAATAAATTACTGATTTTCTAATTTACAGTTCAGAGTTAGATAATAGTTTTTACCCTGAATTATGTCTCACTTACTCTCTTGTATCTCCAAGACTTTTATCTTCACGACCTGTATTTGAATTAAAAGAAATAAAATATGCCAAAACCCCTCAGCAAATTCCCAAACATTGTTCTTTTTAACTTTCAACTAAATGCGCAAAAATATGTCTTTCTCAAGTTCTTGAAAACACTATGTTCTTAATGACTAAATATTTGTCTTTTTCCTTTCAGGTACTGTTACTCAAGAATGTGTCCAAAGGTATATCAAAGGTAAGTCTCATGCGCGTGCTTCTGGCTTTCTTGCGTTGGGCGCCTGAACTTAAACAAGAAAATGTTCACTTAGCTTTTCTTTTCCTTGCAGCTCCGTCAATACTGGTGAGGAAAAGGAGTGCTGGAGCGAAGCAAACGGACCTTTTTTGGACGAACGGAATCCCTCGACGAGAAGCAGGTAAGCGAGCCGTCCTCTTGGTTACGCGGTTGAAGGCAAAGCATTTTCCCGAAGCTGGGTGTGGCAATATATAGCCTTGCCACTCCCAAAATGGCCGCTGACGTCTTGCGCACGTTACTTTACGTGCGTTTTACATTAAACTGCTTTACTTGGCGATCGTCATACTGCTTTGCTACTTTTTATTTGAAAAGGTGATGCCTCTTCTTGATATTTCGTTTGCACCGTAAACTTGACCTTACCGCAACTTGATTACCAACATCGTACCTTAGTGCACTTGAGATTACCAACATCGTACCTTAATGCACTTGAGTTCAACATGAATCAATTCACTTGACAAAATCTTATTTATGAAAATATAGTTATAAAGCTTACATGATACTCACAGTCCAATAGTTCAATAATCATAACTTTTACATATAATAAACCATGGTGTGCAGGGTGCACGGGACAGGGGTGGGTTTTAAGTGGGGAAATAAGCTCTCTATAGAGCGCATGATTCTAACCCCTGGATGCACATTGCTGTTGCTCTGCACATTGCTGTTGCTCTGAAAATCTAGGGGCGGCAAGGGGTGGCATGACAGTGCCTGGCTGATTTTGTAAGTGCTTGGTTACTGCCTGGGTGATTGCATAAGTGCACAGGTAATGTATGGGTGATTGAAGAGTGCATGGGTAATGCTTGACTGATTACATTAGTTTATGGGTAATGCCTGGATGATTGCATGAGTGCATCGGTAGTACCTGGGTGATTGTAAGAGTGCAAGGATAGTGCATGGTAATTTTATAAGTGCTTGGGTGTTGGTGGAGTGATTGGATAAGTGCATAGGTACTGGCTGGGTGATTGGAGGAGTGCATGGGTAGTGCACGGGTGATTGGAGCAGTGCATGAGTAGTGCCTGGGTTATTGCATGAGTGGATGAGTAGTGCCTGGGTGATTGCAGGAGTGCATCGGTAGTGCCTGGGTGATTTTGTAAGTGGATAGGTATTGTTTGGATGATTTTGTAAGTGCATAGGTTTTGCCTGAGTGATTCCATGAGTTTTTGGGTAATGCCTGGATGATTGCATGAGTGCAAGGGTAGTGCATGGTGATTTTATAAGTGCATGGGTAGTGACTGGGTGATTGGAGGAGTGCATGGCTACTGGCTGGGTAATCGAAGGAGTGAATAAGTAGTGTCTGGGTGATTAGAAGAGCGCATGGGTAGTGCATAGGTGATTGGAGCAGTGCATGGGTAGTGCCTGGGTTATTGCATGAGTGGATGAGTAGTGCCTGGGTGATTGGAGGAGTACATGGGTAGTACCTAGGTGATTTAGTAAGTTCTTGGTTAATGCCTGGGTGATTGCATGAGTGCAGAGGTAATGTATGGGTGATTGGAAGAGTGTATGGGTAATGCCTGTCTGATTGCATGAGTTTATGGATAATACCTGGATGATTGCATGAGTGTATGGGTAGTGCCTGGGTGATTGTAAGAGTGCAAGGCTAGTGCATGGTGATTTTATAAGTGCTTGTGTATTGGCAGCGTGAATGGATAAGTGCATTGGTACTGGCTGGGTGATAGGAGGAGTGCATGGGTAGTGCCTGGGTTATTGCATGAGTGGATGAGTAGTGCCTGGGTGATTGGAGGAGTGCATGGGTAGTGCCTGGCTGATTTTGTAAGTGCTTGGTTACTGCCTGGGTGATTGCATGAGTGCACAGGTAATGTATGGGTGATTGAAGAGTGCATGGGTAATGCTTGACTGATTACATTAGTTTATGGGTAATGCCTGGATGATTGAATGAATGCATCGGTAGTACCTGGGTGATTGTAAGATTGCAAGGGTAGTGCGTGGTAATTTTATAAGTGCTTGGGTATTGGTGGAGTGATTGGATAAGTGCATAGGTACTGGCTGGGTGATTGGAGGAGTGCATGGGTAGTGCATGGGTGATTGGAGCAGTGCATGGGTACTGCCTGGGTTATTGCATGAGTGGATGAGTAGTGCCTGGGTGATTTTGTAAGTGGATAGGTATTGTTTGGATGATTTTGTAAGTTCATAGGTTTTGCCTGAGTGATTGCATGAGTTTATGGGTAATGCCTGGATGATTGCATGAGTGCAAGGGTAGTGCCTGGATGATTGCATGAGTGCATGGGTACTGCCTGCGTGATTGGAGGAGTGCAAGGATAGTGCATGGTGATTTTATAAGTGCATGGGTAGTGACTGGGTGATTGGAGGAGTGTATGGCTACTGGCTGGGTAATCGAAGGAGTGAATAAGTCGTTTCTGGGTGATTAGAGGAGTGCATCTGTAGTGCACAGGTGATTGGAGCAGTGCATGGGTAGTACCTGGGTTATTGCATGAGTGGATGAGTAGTGCCTGGGTGATTGCAGAAGTGAATCGGTAGTGCCTGGGTGATTTTGTAAGTGGATAGGTATTGTTTGGATGATTTTGTAAGTGCATAGGTAATGCCTGGGTGGTTGCATGAGTGCATGGTTACTGCTTGGGTGATTCTATCAGTGGAAGAATAATGTCTGGATGATTGAAGGAGTGCATAGGTAATACGTGAGTGATTGCAAGACTGTAGAAGTAATGTCTGGGTGATTGCAGGAGTGTATGGGTACTGCAAAACTGATTAAAGGTGTGGATTAGTAATGCCTGGGTGATTTTGTAAGTACATAGGTTATGCTTCAGTGATTGAAGGAGTGCATGAGTACTGCTGAGGTGATTTGAGGAGTGATATGATTGAGTTTGAAAAAATGAATAACTGCAATAAAAGTGACTGTAAACATTAATTCATATTATTATCCTTATTACATTATTTCATCTTACCTTCTGTATTGAAGTATATATCAAACTCATTGAAACTATTTTACATTTGTTTCATTGTAAAGTAAATTTAAAATATTTTCAAACTTTAGTTTTACTTTCTGTAAAGAGAAGAAAATATACTGTTATTGCAAATAATATTATAGGTTTAAGAACACAACATAATTTTAGAATTACATAACATATTCAGGTTCTCTTTTTTGCTGTTTTCAGATTCTATTGAATTTCACCATACACAGTGATTTCAATGTTGATCATCATATAACAGCGGGCAAAAAAATACAATCAATAAGATTGTAAGAAAAAACTAAATCTCTTTTTAAAATATTTACAATAAGTTCAACTATCTAATTGTTCACATCTTCCCAATAGGCTGAATGATGTTTCCGAAATCATTTGCATTGAAAATATCCAAAATAAACTCGTTAATTCATGCTTACATCTTCCCAATAGGCCAAATGATGTTTTCAAAACTTTGGCATCAAAAATATCAGATATGAATTTGGTAATTCGTAAGGCAACTGACATTTGAATTCCAAATGGGCATCATTACAATGTGTCCATCCTTTATTGCATCTTAAATACACAGTATAGTGTCCAGATGTTGTACTAGGTCCATCATGGAAAATAATAGCCACTGCTTTAAAAGTTCTTCCTGAAATTGACACTTGACTTGCCACAAAATTTTTAATTTTGGTTTCCAATTTTCTTCCATCTGCTGTACAACGTTGTAGCATTAAAATGACATATTGTCCAAATCTTTCTATAAATAATGTTGACAACATTTCTGATTTGCAGTGAGTACATTTCATATCTTGATTAGCTGATTTTACTAATTTGTTAAAAGACACTGTTTTGCAATCTGGTATTGTCAAATATATGAATCGTTCAGTGTCTATTTCAGTGGTAGAAGAAAGTGAACAGTCTTCACATTTATGATGCCATCTGTAACGTAGTCCAAACAGATTTTCAGTTTGTATTCCTTCATCTTCCAATACTGCAAGCATAAACATAAGAAATTTTCTTGAGCATCTTGTTGTACATTAAGTGTAAATTGTGAAGAACCAGAACATATATCCAAAAGATGCCGAATGCCAGAAGCTGTATGGATTTTAGTTTTATCAGTTTTCAACTTTTCAAAAATATAATGTAACAAAGAACAGAATCTTTTTTCTCGATTTTCCATAATTTGATGATGAAGATTTTCTAGAAAAAAACACGATGTTCACAATTACATTAGCATAGCAGTTGATACCTAAACTATTTTCTAACTGGTATCCTACAATATCATCAACAGTGTCCATTTTCATTTTCTTTACAGCCTGAACATTCTCTTGAATTGTTTTCTTCTTTCCAACCTCACTAGAGTGTTTCTCATATTTTCGTTTTGGACATACTACACGTTTTTCATATATGGGATATTCACCTAAGTTAGGAGCATACAGTCTTCTTAACCGATTATATTCTCTTTCACAATTTGCATCTGCACTAACCTTTTTCTCATCAAAATCAATCAAATACAGTCCAGATAATGTTCTTGCTCGAGACAATGCAACATATGTCATACCCTCTTTAAAAACTGTACTTCCAATATTTACCAAAGCACTGTCTACACTTAAACCTTGAGATTTATGAATGGTCACCGCATATGATAAAGAAAGAGGAAACTGTTTTCTACGAACATACACATCTTTAACAAGCAAAAAACGAACAGCACAACGTCCAATCTGTTTTACCTCTTCAATCTGATCAAATTTAATCTTCAAAAATTCAATTCCATCTCTGTTCTGAAAATTTACATAATCAACAGCTTTTCCCCTTGCTCCATTCACTAAACCTTTTTCAACATCTAAATTACGCCGTAATATTACCCGACAGTTTACACATACATATAAAGTCTTTTCCAAACCAGCAGTCTTAGATACAGATTTTTCCAAAGAATCTAATTTTGACTGTAATTTCTCTGACAGAAGAATAGTAACTCCTTTGTGTTCCATTTTATCAATGGCTTCCATTTTCACTATTGGTTGTTTCTCCAGTTTCAAAAGTTCTTGATTGAATGTAGAGCACTCTTGCAGTGTTGGGATTAGACAAACTATAGACTTCTTTTCTCCAATTTTTTGTACATTATTTCAGGTGCAATATTTTCATTTGGAAACAAGTTTGTTAGTAGTCGACTTTGTAAAGCTTCTTTACCATCTTTTGTCAAGACACCAATTCTAATATCTTGAAGAATGTTTCCATAATGTTCATCACTTGCTTGTCGCATATTCTTAATAAGTTCTTTATATTCAAAAAGAGACCAAATGTTCACATTTCCAAAGATTTCCTAGCATCTTCATGGACAAGTGTTTTAAAAACTGGTTGCCCTTTCACAGGAGTAAGTTGTAATAGATCGCCGAATACAATTACATGTTTTCCTCCAAATAAAACATCATAATCTGTTTTTAAAATCTGTTGCATTCTTAAATGTACAAAGGCAAGCATTACGTTTGAGACCATGCTCACCTCATCAATTATCAGAAGTTTCATTTTCTTTAGTACTCTTGAAACTTCATAACAAGCTTCTCCAGATAGCTTGTGATATTCCAACTTATTTTCATGTTCAACTGGTAGCATCAGTAAATGATGTAATGTAATCCCTTTAATGTTGTGTGCTGCTAACCCAGTTTGAGCGGTTACAACACAAGGTAAATGTGATTCAGTGGTTTTCTGTAGATAACTGGTCAAAACTTTAATTAAGAAACTTTTTTCTGTACCAGCTTGACCACTGATATACATTCGAATAGGTTTAAATGATGTGCAGGTGCATTCTTTTTTTCATGAAGTAAACCATGCTCTATCTGTTGTGTAACTTGCTGATATATTTCTTTCTGTTCAATATTTAGTTGTTCTTCCAAGTTTCCCAACTCCATAATATCCTGTTGTGCTTGTTGCATTGCCGTTTCTACTTCACTCATGGCTATTGCTGCTTCATTTTCAAGAATTGGTTGTCCTAGTGGATCTTGACTTAGTGGAGCAGAACTTTGACTATCTTGAGAACTGTCTCTAGCAATTTCAGCTGCAATACTAGTTTCTTGTTCAATCTCTTCATTCAACATTTGTAGATAATTTGGAAAAACTGTGCATACAATGCTATCTTTACATGCATTAAAAGAATCTTCATAGCACTCAAAATCTCCAAGTAATTCCATTTCAGTACGCCAAGGCTTGAAGAGTTGCAGAAGTGCTAAATAGAAAAATTCCCTTTTATCTACAGTATCACAACTGAGTTTCCTGTGATTAATAAGATTTCCTTTGGTATGTTTTACCAAACATCCATCACATCCAATTACTGCATATTTTTCTTCATTTATATTTTCTGTAACATTTCTCCTAAAGCTGTAATATTGCAGTACTTCATAGAGACATATGTTTTCCAGATGTGGACTTCTTTTAGGATTCTACGTATCCAACATGTTTGTTTTAACAATATCTGAACTTTTCGGCTCATTTAATGCTAAGTATTCAATTTCTTGTACAGATTTCAATACTCGATTTCGTGTTGCAGCAAGACCTAGACTTACCCAAATGATTCCTCTTGGCTTTGAATATAAACTTGCAGATGTCAACCGATCCGAACATTCGTACGATCCAATCTCTCGATGGGAAAGCATCTTCAAACTAAAGCTGTACAATTTGTTACTAAGAGTCTTCTCTTGTGAAATTTCTTCCCACATTTCTTTCAACTCTGTCTTTTCAGATTTTGTTATATATGATGTAACATAGCGAGCAACAGCAATTGAATTATCTGCAACATACTGGATATCCATATTTGCATTCCACATCATCAATATCACTGGATTGTAATCATTAATATACTTTGAATCTTCACTTCTTTTTATATTGTAAGTATTCTTTGGAGATTTTCGAGTTATAGTATGCCTCACTGCTGACATGAAACTGTTGACTCTTCCTTTGGAAATTACTGGACGTGGGAATCCAAAACGACATTTTGTATAAAATATTTCCTTTGACTTGTATTTCCGTCGACAATATTTCCCACATCGATGACTTTGAAACCGTAAAACTTGTTGTCTTAAGGTATTTTCTCCTCCTGTTTTTGGAATAGCACAGGTAACATAGGGGCCGATTCACAGAACTAATCTGAGATAAAATCCTAAACTTACTACTTTTGGTATTCACAAAGGCATTTAGTAGTAGTAAAGTTAGGACTCCTAACTTTACTACTACTAAACTGAGATAAAATCCTAAACTTACTACTTTTGGTATTCACAGAAGGCATTTAGTAGTAGTAAAGTTAGGACTCCTAACTTTACTACTACTAAATGCCTTTTGTGAATACCGAAAGTCGTAAAGTTAGGATTTTGTCTCAGTTTAGTAGTAGTAAAGTTAGGAGTCCTAACTACTACTACTAAATGCCTTCTGTGAATACCAAAAGTAGTAAGCTTAGGATTTTATCTCAGATTAGTTCTGTGAATCGGCCCCATAGAAAGATAAAACAGTCTCATCAGAATCGGTTCCAAATTTAGGTGCATCCTTGATCCATAATAGCATATGTATATGAGGAGCACCTCTGGCTTGGTACTCCTTTCTCCAAAAGAAATCAATAACTTCTCCAAGAGGTGGGTTATTTTTATTGCAGATAAAAGACATCATAGCTTGAAACCTATGATTAAAATATCTGCACACATTTACAGGATCCAAGGAACACAGTTCTCCAGCTGTCTTCAATTCAATGTTTTTAATATTTGAATTTGCTTCTCGTAGAAATTCAAGTAAATCATCCCATGCGTATTCAGCACAGCTTTGCGTAACAAACCACGTAGGGGTTCCTAAGTTCCTTAACATACATTTAAGTTCTCCGTGACGACAATACCAATACTCATTAGTACCACGTTGACACGCCATCAAATTAATCAACTGAGATTCTAAATGATCGTCTCTTTGTTGTACTTTGTCCATGAATTCCTTTGCAGAAACATGTGTAAGATGAACTCCTGTTTTTAATATGTGGTTCACTGCATATGAAAGTCCAGACAAGTCACTTTCAAACAGAAGATGAAATATATATGGAATACATTGTCGAAATCTTGGATCTTCTGAGTACAATCTTGTTGTACGATATTCTGAAGCTGGAATCTGCACGGGTCGTTCATCATATCGTCCACCTTTTCCAGTGGGGAAGAGCTGTGAAAAACAACGGGCTTCTAAACTTCTTTCCCAAACACTCATAGGAGTTCCCTTCGCTTTCTTCATTTGGAATAATTCAATAGTATTTCCAATCACTTCTTTTGAATGTAAAGGATGTATACTATAATGTTCATACATTTCTTCACTCCTGGAGACATCCACTTTTTCGATTTGGCCAGTTGAATTTTCTCTATCATCTCCTAAAGATATTTCTGCTTCGTCCACATGTATATTTTTATAATAAATATTGTTTTGTATAAGATATAATGTAGCTTTTTGAAGTTTGGTGACATCTACTAACTCTTGCCATATTTTCCGACTCTTTGTTGGTACACCATTATCTAGAATAACTACAGGTTCACTTTCCAATCAATCAATCAGGGGTTTGTTAAAGCGCGACTACTCACCCGTAAAGGTCTCAAGGCGCTAGGGGTGGAGGGGGTGCAGGTTCCATTCCATCAAGGAGGGGGTCTGTCGAAGAGCCAGGTTTTGAGGTTTCTTGCGAAGATGGGGAGCAATGTTGTCTGTCTGAGGTGGAGCGGAAGGGCGTTCCATGCTTTGCCCGCGAGGAAGGAGAAGGAGCGGCCTCCCGATCTGGTCTTTCTGGTGTGGGGGACCACGGCGTAGGAGAGCTGGGCTGATCGTAGGGTCCTTTGGGGTGCGTAGAATTTGAGTCGGCTGTTCAGGTATGCTGGTCCGGTGCCGTGGAGGGCCTTGTGTGCGTGGGTGAGCATCTTGAAGGTGATTCTCGCCTCGACGGGGAGCAGGTGGAGTGTGCGCAGGTGCTGGGAGATGTGGTAGTGTTTTGGCAGGTTGAGGACCAGTCTTGCGGCGGCGTTCTGGATGTTCTGTAGCTTGCGGGTGAGGTTTTTGTTTATTCCGGCGCAGACTGCGTTGCCGTAGTTGAGTCTGCTGGTGACCAGGGCGTGAGTGACGGTCTTTCGGTGTTCGAGGGGGATCCATTTGAAGGTCTTACGAAGGAGGTGGAGGGTGTGGAAGCAGGAAGTCGAGACAGAGTTGATCTGCGGTCCATTTTGAGCTCGGAGTCCAGGATGATTCCCAGGTTGCGTGCGTGGTCCGTGGGGGTTGGTGGGTTTCCGAGGGCGGGGGGCCACCAGGTGTCACTCCAGGCATCGGGGTTTGGGCCCATGATGAGTACTTCTGTTTTGTTGGTGTTTAGTTGTAGGCAGCTGTTTTTCATCCATTTAGCGATGGCTTCCATGCCTTCTCGAAAGTTGCGTCTGGCGGTGTTGGGCTCGTTGGATAGGGAGAGGATGAGCTGGGTGTCGTCTGCGTATGACACGATGTTGAGTCCGTAGGTTCTGACGATGGGGGCGAGTGGAGCCATGTACACGTTGAAGAGCGTCGGGCTGAGGGAGGAGCCCTGGGGGACTCCGCAGGTGGTAGGTGTGGGGTCTGAGAGGAAAGGGGGAGTCTGACCCGCTGCATCCTGCCGGAGAGGAAGGAGCAGATCCAGTCGAGGGCCTTGTCCTGGATTCCTGTGTCGTGGAGTCTGCGTATTAGGGTGTGGTGGGAGACTGTGTCGAACGCCGCTGATAGGTCGAGGAGGATGAGGGCTACTGTTTCTCCTTTGTCCAGTAGGGTGCGGATGTCATCTGTTGCGGCGAGGAGGGCGGTTTCCGTACTGTGGTTTTTCTGAAGCCGGATTGGGAGGAGTCGAGGATGTTGTGTTCTTCAATGAAAGTGGCGAGTTGGCTGTTGATGGCTTTCTCGATGACTTTCGCTGGGAACGGGAGCAGGGAGATGGGTCTGTAGTTTTTGAGGTTGGTGGGGTCCGCTGAGGGTTTTTTAGGAGGGGTTGACCTCAGCGTGTTTCCAGTCGTCGGGGAACGCAGGCGGTTGCCAGGGAGCAGTTGATGGTGTGGCGGAGCATGGGTGCGATGGTGTCGGCGGCTCTGTTGAAGATGTGGTGGGGGCAGGGGTCCGTGGGGGCCCCTGAGTGGATTGACTTCATTGTCTTCAGTGTGTCTTCGGTGGTGAGGGCTGTCCAGTCATCAATCGCTGGTTTCCGGGTGTCAGGGGTGGTTGGTGAGGGTTCAGTGTGTTGGTTGTCTTCGTCGAAGTTGTCGTAGATGCTCTTGATTTTGTGGTGGAAAAAGGTGCTGAGTTTGTCAGAGAGGTCTTGTGAGGGAGGGATGTCGGTAGACTCGCTCGTGGGTTGGGCGAACTCCTTGATGATGCTGAAGAGTTCTTTGCTGTTGTGCGCGTGGGTGGAGATTCTGTCTTCAATCGCTTTTTTCCTCGTTTCTCTGATGAGTTGATGGTGGGCGTTGGTGGCGGCTCTGAAGTTGTTGTGGGCTTCTGTGGATTTGGTGTTCCTCCAGGCCTTTTCGAGGTGGCGGCATGTGCGTCTGGACTCTCGAAGTTCGGTGGTAAACCATCTGGCTTTCTTGGCGCGGGTATTGTTGTTTTTCTTGAGGGGGGCTATGGTGTTGGTGCTGTCCGAGATCCATCTATGCAGGGTTCGGGCTGTGGTGTTGGGGTCGTTGTTTTCCACGATGGTTGGGGTGGAGTTGTTGAGTGAGGAGGTGAGCTGGTCGTCGGTGATTTTGGTCCAGTTTCTTCGTTGGAGCAGGTGCTGGTGTCTGTGGATGGTGGGTGTTCTGAAGGTGAAGTGGACGCAACAATGGTCGGTCCATGGGAGTTCGGTGGTGTGGCTGAAGGTGATGGAGTTTCCTGTAGTGAAGAGGGGGTCGAGGGTGTGTCCTGCTGAGTGCGTGGGCTTGGTCACGATCTGGCGGAGTCCAATGTTGTGGAGGTTGTCCAGGAGGGATGTGGTGTTGGGGTCCAGTTGGTTGTCGAGGTGGAAGTTGAGGTCTCCCAGCAGGGTGTAGTTGGTGGATGCGATCGCCTGCGGGGAGATAATGTCCGTGATGGAGTTGGCGAAGGGTCCGTGGGATCCAGGGGGTCGGTAGATGAGGGTTCCTCGGAGGGTGGCGGTGGGGCTGGCCAGTATCTTAAAGTGAAGGTGTTCCATCAGTTCTGTGGGCTCGACGGGGAGTGTGCTCAGGCGGAGGCTGGATTTATGGACGATGGCGATTCCTCCTCCTGGGCGGGTGGGGCGGTCCTTCCTGGAGATCTTGTATCCTTGGGGGATGGCGATGTCCGGTCCCGAGGTGGTGTTGGTCCAGGTTTCGGTGAAGAACGCTACGTCTGGGGTGGTGCTGTCGAGGAGGTCCCAGATTTCTGTGGCGTGTTTGTGGAGGGATCGGACGTTGAGGAGGATGCATTGCCGGGTCTTTGGTTTGGTTGTGTTCTTGTGGGCGGGTTGTGCTGGATCTGTGATCTTGGCGGTGCTGAAGGTGTGCCGGCAGCGGTGACAGCTGAAGGGTCCGTGGGTGTCGGCTGGTGAAGCTAGCTTGCAGTTGTTGTTGCGTCCTGGGTTGAGTGCGTGGAGTGCTGCTGGGTTGTAGCGTTGGCGGGGCAGAGGTCCAGGGTTCCTGGCGCTGGTCGCGGTTGGGTCGCGGACGGGCGCAGACGGGCTTGCCTTTGATGCGCCTTCGGCGCGCAAGCGGCGCACCTGCTGCCCGCGGCCGCCATTAAGTAGGGGTCGGGGAGGGCTGGACAGCTGGGAGGCGGGAGCGGGGAGGGGAGCTGGATTGGGCCGGTCGCGCTGGGGGAGGGGCCACGGGGGCAGCAGCGGCGGGGAAAGGTAAAGGGAGGAAATAAGGGATAAAGAAAAAAGGGAAAATAAGCAGAAATAAGGCACAAAAAAGCAAAGATGCAGAAAAGTGCAGAAAGGTGAAAGATAAAAGAGGGTAGAAAAACGAGTGAAAACGAGTGAAAGAGCAGAGCGAGAGGAAGGGAAAATGAGCAGAAATAAGGCACAGAAGAGCAGAGATGCAGAAAAGTGCAGAAAGGTGAAAGATAAAAAAGGGTAGAAAAACGAGTGAAAACGAGTGAAAGAGCAGAGTGAGAGGAAGGAGACAGAGGTCCACTGAACCACCAGGGATGAGGCGCAGGGAAACCTGCGGGTGGAGGAGGGCCTCGATCACCAACACTTGACAGTGCAGGGGCAGGGGCAGGCCTCACTTAATGGTGGAGCTGCGAGGGTGGGAGAGCAATTTCACTGACAATGAGTCTCTCTACACCAACAGTTTCAATATTTTTCTTAAAATCTAAAGGTAAATACACAACTCTTCCTTTTAAACCTCTTTGTAAATCTGTTGGAGGCAGCTTACCTGTTTTAGGCTCCATACAAACAATAGCCTGAAATGGGTGCACAGATTGAATAAGAATAGATTCATATGTATTTAAATCTACTAGTTCTGAAGGAATACCTACCATCTGTAGGTTATTATGTACAGCTCTAGCTGGCATTTTATTCTCTTCTAGTTTGCTGCAAAAATATTTACAAATACGTTGATCACTATCCAACTCAAAACGACCTTCCACCAACAAATAAGCACCAAATTGCTCCCACTTATCATTGTTTTCCTTTTCACTTTTTAAATACACATCAACATTCCTAGTTTGACTTCTATAGTGAGTACATCGACAACAGATACAAACATGGGGCATCATTACGATGGCGGGCGGACAAAGTCCGCCCGCCACCGCAACGGAATGCGGGACCGTCCGCAAGGGGTGCGGCGGTCCCGCACCTGAGATTAGGATGCCACCGCCACCGTGGCGGTGGCAAGCCTATTCCCAGCATTGTGGCGGGTGGTGCTCACAGCACCGCCCGCCATGATGCTGGGAATAAACGTCATGCATTGGCTTGCACAAGGTGACAGGCACCGCGCGGTGCCTGCCACTTTGTCCATGCCAATGCAGGGGGGTACCTACAGGGGGGTACCATAGGTACCCCCCATGTGCACCCCCCACCCCCCAACTTTCTGGGGGCCCGCTATGGGCCCCCAAAGGCAAAGACCACATGCCTTTCCATGGCGGCAACGCCGCCATGGGAAGGCACATCTCCGCCTGCATGCTAATATGGATGGCGGTGTCTTGCAGACACCGCCACCATATTAACCATGTTTTCCGCCGGTCGATGAGTCGACCGGTGGAAAAGCGGCAGACGGTCTTTCCGTCCGCTGCGGACCCCCCAGCCATCCTAATATGGCGGGGGGTCTTTGAAGTGTGGATGGCGGGCGGATCGCCTCCGCCGGGCCGGCGGTGACTACCGCCGGCCTGGCGGGGGTGATCCACCCGCTACCATAATGACCCCCATAGTTTGGTTTTTTGCACAACAAACTACCTTAAACTATGTAATTTCTTGTGCAAACTTCTGAGTACTACAATCTTCCACCTCTTCTTCAACACCTACACTTATGAAACTCTCACTTTCTCTACACTCCTCTTCAGGACCAAAGAAACGAAACTGTATATCATCACAAACTTTTTTTTACATCCAATACTGAACCATGCAAAAGAGCAGTGTTTATTTCACTTAAACATAATGCAGGACTCTTTACATAGTACAATCTTCTTACTAACTTCCGCATTTCTGAGTGATGTACTGCTAACATTCTCAAGTGATAAAAAGTACTTTGACACACTTTTCTCAAAAAACAAGCCAGAGAATGACCCTGCAAGCCACTATACTTTCCCACTTTACAAGGATCTAGTCCTTGCAACATCTTAATCTTCTGTTTAACACTTTTTTTTTACCATACTCTTGTAAGAAAGTTCGTAAAATATCAATAGATTCCTGTCGTATACTACAAATACTATTACAATCCCACCTATACACTGGAGCTTGTGAACGTCTCCCTTGAACTTCTTCAGCTATTACTTCTTCTACATTTCTAGGAACCATCTTTTCTTTTTCAATTGGACAACCATTTTTAACCTCATAAGAACGACCATTGGTATCAACTGCGTGAACTAATGTATTTTGTTGAAAATAGCTTTCTTCATTAAAAAAAGGTTCAGTACTAGAAGTGTGCTTCCATTCACCCAAATGTTTTTTGCAAAAGTTAGTTCTATTGACCAGTCTTTTTCTTTTACTTTTCTCCTTCATAAAATGCATTGTTTTATTCAATGTTGTCATTCTTTTCAAAACTAATATAAACAATCTTCTTTTCAATTCAAAAGCGTTTTCGACTACACTTTCAATCTGTTGCTTTTTCTTGTAAAATGCAGATCTTCTTTATATTTCTTGCAATCTTTCATAAAATTTTGCAGTACTCTACTTTTAAACATTCGTTTCCTAATATCCTTATTCTGTTTCATCCTTCTTTCATCATAGATTATTTTCCCAAAACATGATTTTCTATTAATATCTCCTTTTTTTGTTTCCTTCTGAATGGTTGCACTACTTTTCTTTTTCTTTTCTCCATTTTCTAAATTCGTAATCTTCTTTAAAACTCTTTTAACATATTTTTAGTTCTCTTACCAGAAGCCTTTTTCTTCAATGTCACATGTTGTACTTTGTCTGATTTCTCCTTTTCTGTTTCTTTTAAATAGTACTCTTTTCTTTCTTTTCTTTTCTTTTGATCTTTTCTTGCCATACTCAATCTTTATTATTAAAAATGGTGAGTATCTGAAAAGAAAGAAAAGTTTAAATACTTTCATTAAATCATTTAATATTAATAAAATAATTATATACAAATATTCTCATATATAAATAAAAAAATATTTTTAATTGCATTCCAAAAGTATGTCAGACACTGCAGACTAAGGTCCAGAAAGAGGCAAGAGGGGTGCAGAAAGACCGAAGACGGTGTGAAAGATACATGAGGGGTGCAAAAAGAAGCAACAGAGGTGTACAAAGAAGCAAGAGGAATGCAGAAAGAAGCAACAGAGGTGTAGAAAGAGGCAAGAGGGGTGCAAAAGAGAGGAGAGGAGCAGAAAGAGGCATAAAAGGCGCAGAAAGAAGCAAGACATGTACAGAAAAAAACAAAAAAGTGCAGAAAGAATGAACAGAGGTGTAGAAAGAGGTAACACGGATGCAGAAAGAGGAAACAGGGCTGCAGAAAGACCTAAAAGGAGTACAGAAAGAAGCAACACAAGCAGAAAGACACAAAAGAAGTGCAGAAAGAAAGAACAGAGGTACAGAGTCCATGTGGTCTGTCTAAGTAATTGAAAGAGTGCATGGGTAATGCCAGGGTGATTGCATAAGTGCAGGGGTAATGTCTAGGAGATTGGCGGAGTGCATAAGTAAAGTATGGGTGATTGCATGAGTGCAGGAGTAATGTGTGGGAGGTTGTATGAGTGTAGTAGTAGTGCCTGGGCGATTGGAGGCGTGCAGAGATAGTGCATGGGTGATTTTATACGTGCATAGATACTGGTTGGGTGATTCAAAGAGTACAGGCCTAGTGCCTGGGTGATTTGAAGAGTGCAACGCTAGTGCCTTGGTCATTACATAAGTGCATATGTACTAGCTGGATGATTTAAGAAGTGCTTTGGTAATGCCTGTGTAATTGTATGCTACAGCAATAATGCCTAGGTGATTCCATGACTACAGGGATAATGCCTGGGTAATTGCATGAGTGCAACGGTAGTGGCTGTGTGATTATATAAATGCATGAGTAGTGGATACATGATTGAAAGACTGCATAGTTAATACCTTGGTGATTGCATGAGTGCAGCAGTAATGCCTGAGTGATTACAGTAGTTCATATGTAGTGCCTACATCATTGGAAAACTGCATGGATAGTAGTTGGGCGTTTTCATAAGTGCACGAGTACTGGCTGAATGATTACATAAGTACAAGAGTAGTGCCTGCATGATTGAAAGAGTGGAAAGATAGTAGCTGGCTGAATGAAGCACTGTATACCTAATGCGTTGGTGATTGCATGAGTACAGGGGTAACATCTGGGGGATTAAAGAAGTACATAGGTAACGCCTGGGTGATTGCATGACTACAGGGGTAATATCTGGGGATTTACATGACTACATAGGAAGTGACTAGGTGATTTTATAACTGCATGGGTACTTCTTGGATGATTGCAGGACTACTCAGGTAGTTCCTGAGTGAATAAAGGAGTGCAAAGGTAGTGCCTGAGTGATTTCTTAACAGCATGACTACTGGCTGAGTGATTACATAAGTACAAGGGTAGTACCTCCGTGATTGAAATAGAGCAACGGTAGTGGTTGGATGATTATATAAGTGCATGAGTAGTGGCTACATGATTGAAAGAGTGCATTGGTAATGCCTTGGCGATTGCATGAGTGCATAGGTAGTGCCTAGGTGATTGCGTGAGTGAAGCAGTAATGTCTGAGTGATTACAACAGTGCATATGATCATTAGAAGACTGCATGGGTAGTACTTGGCTGTTTTTATAACTGCATAAGTGTTGGGCCTAGCAAAATATAAAGCAGCAGACTATTACATCACTGAAATACAAGTCTCTCCATATTCTTAGAAGCATGCATACATATGTCTCTACGTTTTCAAACCAACATCATATCTAAAAGAAATATGTATACAATATTTTATAACTCTATGAGTACTGCTTGGGTGATTTCAGAAGTACTAAAGTACTACCTGAGTAATTACAGGAGTGCAAAGGTAGTGCCTGGGTGATTTTATAAGGGCATGAGTACTTCTTGGCTGATTGCACGACTACTGAGTTAGTGCCTGAGTGAATAAAAGAGTGCTAACATACTGCCTGGGTGAATTCTTATCAACGTAGGTACAGCCTGCATGATTGCATGACTGCAGAGATAGTACATAAGTAGTGCCTGGGTGATTGCATAACTGCATGGGTAATATCTGAGGGATTACTGGAATACATAGAAAGTGAATGGGTGACTTTATAAGTCCATGAGTACTGCCTGAGTGATTACAAAAGTACTAAGGTACTACATGAGTGATTACAGGAGTGCAAAGGTAGTGCCTAGGTCATTTGCTAAGTGCATGAGTACTGGCTGAGTGATTACATAAGTACAAGAGTAGTGCCTGCATGATTGAAAGAGTGGAAAGATAGTGGCTGGCTGAATGAAGCACTGTATAGTTAATGCATTGGTGATTGCATGAGTACAGAGGTAACGTCTAGGGGATTAAAGAAGTACATAGGTAACGCCTGGGTGATTGCATGACTACAGGGGTAATATCTGGGGATTTACATGACTACATAGGAAGTGACTGGGTGATTTTATAACTGCATGGGTACTTCTTGGATGATTGCAGAACTACTCAGGCACTGCCTGAGAGAATAAAGGAGTGCAAAGGTAGTGCCTGAGTGATTTCTTAACAGCATGACTACTGGCTGAGTGATTACATAAGTACAAGGGTAGTACCTCCATGATTGAAATAGAGCAACGGTAGTGGCTGGATGATTATATAAGTGTATGAGTAGTGGCTACATGATTGAAAGAGTGCATGGGTAATACCTTGGCGATTGCATGAGTGCATAGGTAGTGCCTAGGTGATTGCGTAAGTGTAGCAGTAATGCCTGAGTGATTACAACAGTGCATATGTACTGCCTGGATCATTAGAAGAGTGCATGGGTAGTACGTGGCTGTTTTTATAACTGCATAAGTGTTGGGCCTAGCAAAATATATAGCAGCAGACTATTACATCACTGAAATACAAGTCTCTGCATATTGTTAGAAGCATGCATACATATGTCTCTACGTTTTCAAACCAACATCATATCTAAAAGAAATATGTATACAATATTTCTGTAAATATACTGAAACTTAGAAAGTAAAACATATAATAGAACTGCCCGAAAACTGTCCGGGTGATTACTGAACTACTAAGATACTACCTGAGTGGTTACAGGAGTGCAAAGATAGTGACTGGGTGATTTTAAAAGTACATGAGTACTGGCTGAGTGATTACATAAGTACAAGAGTAGTGCCTGCGTGATTGAAAGAGTGGAAAGATAGTGGCTGGCTGATTGAAGCACTGTATACCTAATGCGTTGGTGATTGCATGAGTACAGGGGTAACGTCTGGGAAATTAAAGGAGTACACAGGTAACACCTGGGTGATTGCATGACTACAGGGGTAATAACTGGGGATTTACATGACTACATAGGAAGTGACTGGGTGATTTTATAAGTGCATGGGTACTTCTTGGCTGATTACAGGACTACTGAGGTACTGCCTAAGTGAATAAAGGAGTGCAAAGGTAATGCATGGGTGATTTCATAACACCATGACTACTGGCTGAGTAAATACATGAGTACAAGGGTAGTGCCTCCGTGATTGAAGGACTGCAACGATAGTGCCTGGGTGATTATATAAGTGCATGAGTAGTGGCTACATGTTTGAAAGAGTGCATGGGTAATACCTTGCTGATTGCATGAGTGCATAGATAGTGCCTAGATGATTGCATCAGTGCAGCAGTAATGCCTGAGTGATTACAGCGCTGCATATGTAGTGCCTGCATCATTGGAAGACTGCATGGCGAGTACTTGGATGTTTTTATAACTGCATGAGTGTTGGGCCTAGACAAATATAAAGCAGCAGACTATTACTTGACTCAACTATAAGTCTCTCCATATTGTTACAAGCACACATACATATGACTCTACCTTTTCAAATCATCATCATAGCAAAAAGAAATATATATACAATGTTTCTGGAATATAGTGAAACCTAGAAACTGAGAAATGTAATAGACCTGCTTGAGTGATTGCATAACTCCATGGGTAGTGCTTGGGTGATTATATGAGTGCAAGGATAGTCACTAGGTAATTGCAGGAGAATATGAAAAGTGACTGACTAATTGCATGAGTGCAGATATAGACGTTGAGAGCACAGATAAGTGTATAAATAGCAACTGAAGGCATAGATGAGTCATTATGTACTGCGTATGTGAATAGATTAGTGCAACAGTAGAGCCTGCATGATTCTATGACTGCAAGAGTAGTGTGTGGGTTATTACATGAGTGCATAGATACACACTGCATGATTACATGACTGCAGAGGTAGTACATAACTAGTGCCTGGGTGATTACATGACTACAGGGGTAATATCTGGAGGATTACTGGAATACATAGGAAATGAGTGGGTGATTTCATAAGTTCATGAGTACTACCTGGGTGATTAAAGAAGTACTAAGATACTGCTTGAGTGATTACAGGAGTGCAAAGGTAGTGGCTGGGTGATTTCAAAAGTGCATGAGTACTGGTTGAGTGATTACATAAGTACAAGAGTAGTGCCTGCGTGATTGAAAGAGTGGAAAGATAGTGGCTGACTGATAGAAGTACTGTATATCTAATGCATTCATGATTGCATGAGTACAGGGGTAACGTCTGGGGGATTAAAGGAGTACATAGCTAACACCTGGGTGAAGGAAGTGGCCCGAAAAGGGCCACCCGGGTTATCTACAACCTCCTAATCGCCTTCCACCAAATGAAGAGTCGGTCAGACAGTAGAGAATACAAACAGTTGTTTATTAGCAATACTCTGCAGAGGAGTCCAATCTGACCTGCAACCTAAGATGTCTGCCGAGGGACTAGCCCCCCAACAGTGTGCAACGCATAATCATTCCTCCCAAGGACCTCCCAACCACGCCCACAATGGAAAGTTACCGGCTTAGGCCGAACATGAACAAAGGAGGCACAGAAGGATGGGCTACCACCTGCTAGATGGGTACACGCTATCACTATCTCAAGGTCGCCATGCTGGGTTTCAGCGTCTCCCAACGTGTGAGCAGAGCTACACACAAGGATAGGTATGTGAGGGCAGAATGGCCTATTCATTAGTAAGTCAGAAGGCAACCTTGAACAGAAAAGAAAATAATAACTGAATACAGTGTTCTGCTGAGGCAAGCAATACGAATAATGAGGCCTAGTACAGACACAGCCTAATAGGGATTACGACATTCAAAATGGAGTCACACTCGCTAACTGAAGCTCGCACATTGCAGGGATAACTCAGTGGGTTGCATAACGTGGATATGAATGGTGTCTAATTTAGCCGCACACTGCTAACCTAATATAACGTAGAACAAGTGTATAGCGAGAATGGGATTTTCAAACCTAACAGACCCTCCTTTTAGCAGTGGAGGCTAAATGCTTTATTGACGCTATCAGGTAAGGGTCTTTACAATTCTAAGCAGGGAAAAAGGAAAATGCATAGTCACTCTAATATCAAAGGAAAATAAAGCAACACATGTATAGCAAGATATGTTTAATTCTCAAAAATACCCTCATCTATCTGCATCATATCCTGTATTTCTTGCATCATCATAGTAGAGACTTTATCATTACGGCCTGGCAATTTAGGGGTAGGGGTGAGTTTACTCACACAATAGGTGCAGCATGCTGGAAGGCAATTGACATAGGCAGCATGTAAAGATGACATCTGCAATAGCTACTAGGAAAAGAAGTATCTTCCAACCCCAGGATGATATCAGACCCCAAAACCACCCTGTCAAGGACCATGAACCATTGTCCTGATGAATATCAGATGCAAGGCTATGTAGCTTCTGGATAGCTGAGTATACATTAGGGGCGTGGTCTGGGATGTAGACGCAGCAACTGCTGCCTATGACGCGACAAGCTCCACCCCTATCTGCAAGGAAGACGTCTAAAACCATCAGATTCTGAAGAGCAACGAGTCTGGTAGCCTGGAGCTCAGCCGTGATGTTAGTGAGTATTCCTGCTGTAGTGTTGATAACCCCTTCAACAACCCTGGTGAGACAACGAATGTTAACACTGTTATACGTAGGTCCCCAGAAAGGCACAATACCCTTCATGGCATCCGTGAATTGCTGTAGAGTAGTATCAGCTTGATCGATATCTGCTGTGTCAATAACTCTCCTTACCCGGAACAAGTATACACTTCTCCGCTGCAGCCTATGGTCTATGTGATAGTTGGACGGTGCAATGTAAACGGGAGGTAAAAGAAAAGCGGCATAACACCGGCCAGACCATCCCCTAGGGAGCCATGTATAAGCCTGTTCCCCACAAATAAAGTATACATTTGGGGGAGTGAGCAAATGTGGGCTACTAGTAGTGTTTAATCGATAGGTGTAGTTGCAACTGCTCCGTCCCACTGGAATATTCCCAGAACCTTCGACACAGAAACTAGCTGCTGTATGAACCACAGGTACGAGCATGGCTTTATCTTCAGTGATATTTCGTGCATGGAAACATTTAAAGTATTCGGTAACATTGAATCCCTGAAAATCCAACATTTCATTTTGCAGCCATGTGGCATTCTTGTTACCCTCGTAAACATTCATGCAAGCATCTGGATGTAAGGTACCCTCCTTTCCTCCTGTCCCAGGTGTATAACCCTGGTGTACTACTATATATTCCAACACTGCTTCATAATCAGACTTCATCATATTCATAGCATCAGTAAGATAATGTATATACATCATGGACAGCAACAGGAACCATGCCTCACAACTACTTAGGTACGACAGGGGTAAAGACACCAGTAAATCATTCTTGTGCATAACTGAGGGGAGTAATCCACACACCCAGCAATTTGTGGCATTAGTCGTATTGTGTACTTGGTGAAGCATTTGCAGTAAGGCGTTTTCAACATATGTCTGTCTATGTCTCTCTTTATGTGGGGTCAACGTAATGAACAGATGCTCAGGTGGAGACAGGGTTGTCCCTATCAAAGTGTGTACGGGATGCTGTTCTTCTAAATACCATACTAGCCCAAAAAGCATTATCATTACTATGAGAAGGAACACGACCACTACTATCTTACTCCTAATAGGCCAGCTAGACCACACAGGACTACCCTGCCCTGGTGGTGGTGCCGCTAGGGGCTGTTCCTCCTCCATGGAAGCACGGCCAAATGGGTACCTGTGAAGAGTCTTATAAACTGGAGCCACAAGAATACAACCGACCAGAGGGGCACACTTTACCCAGCGTCCGTCTAGAGCCTCGCTGGCAGGCTCCTATCGTTCATCAACGATGGTGCTCTGAAGCACTCCCTCGAGGGGGCTGCGTGATCGCGGCCCTTGCTGGAAACAAATCCTTCTTCTTTCAGGATAGGGCACCCTCCCTCCAGGGCAAGTACCCTCAACGATCCTGTCCAGTGTCTAGGGCAGTGCACCAGTGTAGTTCACCCTAATCCGACGCAGGCACTGTAGACATAGTACCTACACCCTAATCTCAAGTCCTTCCCTAATTCTTGGACTGTCCCTCTGGCGCACTGTCCTTCTTTCGGGGGCGCAAGTTGTACCTGTCAACTCCAGGCACTGTTTCATCAACAAAAAGGGGGTGAAACTCAGGCTCAGAAAGGCATGGAGACTCAGGTGCCTGTGGATCAGATGGGGAAGAAGCTGGGGCTGCTCTTATCTCTGGAGGGACTGCCTCAAGCAGGGCGGCATCACTCTCTGCTTCCATCTGCGCCCACCTTAACCGGGCATCTGAGAAGGGAATAAAGCGGGGCACCCTTTCCCCTTCTTGGTCAGCAATGCCGTCGAGCACCCACTTGTCATAGGGAAGTGGGAGAGGAACCTTCTTGCAGTGGGTACCATGCACCCAGTTCTTCCGGCCGTCGAGTTTCACCGCCGTTCTAGTGGCAAGGAGGACCAACAGTGGGCCTTTCCAACGAGGCTCCAGGCAGCTCTTCCTCTGGAAGTTCTTGACGAGGACGTAGTCTCTGGGCTGTAGCTGATGCCCGGGCCCCTCTGGTACCGGCCGCAGTGTCTCCTGAATCTGATGATGAAGAGAACGAAGATCTTTAGTTAACTCGTACAGGTAGTCTACAAGCAAAGGGTACTCTATCTCAGAGAAGCGCTTGGGCTTGGAACGCCCCAGATATTGGCAGGGCGACCAAAAACTACTTCATACGGGGACAACCCTGTCCTAGAGTGTGCCGTTGCCCTGGTGGATAACAAGGCCAAGGGCAACGCATCTGGCCATCGCAATCCTGTGCTTTCTTGTATCTTTGCTAACTTCAGTTTGAGAGTACCATTGTACTTCTCAACCAGACCTGCTGACTGGGGGTGGTTAGCTGCATGAAACTTCTGCTTGATGTGCAAACCTTCGCACACCAGTTGGATGACCTTTGAATTGAAGTGACTTCCATTGTCACTCCAGATCAAACGCGGCAATCCGAAGCGCGGGAAGAACTCTTTTATGAGTGCCTTCGCCGTCGCCATAGCCGTATTCTCTTTAGTGGGGTAAGCTTCAATCCGTTTACTGAATGCACAAATCACTACCAGCACATACTTCAAATTGTTGACTCGTTCCATTTCGATGAAATCCATCTGGAGAACCTCGAAAGGGAAGGAAGGCGGTGCAAAGTTACCAGAGGGTGTAGGAGTACCTTTCCCAGGATTATGTGTCATACAAATCATACAGTGTTTCACTAAATGAGTGGCTACCTTGGAAATATTGTCGTTCTGCCACACTGGGTCCAACACCTTACATATTCCCTTGGCGCTAATGTGGGCTGGGCCATGGGCCATGGTAACCACAGGAAGTACATAGGCATTAGGTAACATCCATCGCTGTTTCTCGGACTTATCAGTCCAGCACCCATCCTCATCCAGATGCCCTGTACTCTCCTGCCATATTGCCAATTCGTCTAGGGTCGCCTCGCTTTGTATCTCCTTGACATTTTCTAATGTGTCCTCGAACATTCCATTATCTGGGACCCACCTAGCAGGACCTGCCACAAACATCTTTTTCATCTTTGATCTAGCTGTCTCTTTAGCTGTTTGAACTGCAAACTCATTTCCTCTGCCAACATCATCTGTTATTGCTTTGTGGGCACTACATTTTATTATTGCTAACTTATCGGGAAGTGTTAGAGCTGACAAGAGTCTATGTATCAATGGGCCATTCTGTATTCGTAATCCATGTGATGTTAAGAACCCTCTCTCCGCCCAGAGGCGTCCAAAATTATGGGTGACCCCAAAGGCGTACTGGCTGTCAGTATAAATATTGACAGTCCGTCCCTCACTCAACTCACAAGCCCGAAGAAGGGCAACCAGCTCTGCAGCTTGGGCTGATTGGTATGGGACACGGCATGTCTCAACTATAGTGTGCAACGTTGTAATTGCATATGCTGCAGTGGTGGTGCCATCTGGTAGTTTGAAACAAGAGCCATCGACATATAGTTCCCCTTGGGGTTCAGATAGGGGAACATCAGTCAGGTCTACCCGTCCTTTCATCTCCTTTTCCGTTCTGTACACACAATCATGTGCATCTGTGTCATTACTCGTCGAAGGGAGGGGTAGTAACATGGCTGGGTTCAGAGTGGCACATCTTCTGATGGTAATGTGCAGAGCAAACAAGGTTAGTTCATATCCAGTCAGATGTGCACTAGTAAGGTGCTGTGTCTTTGTCTTATTCAAAAGTGTATCCACAGCATGAGGTACCATTACTGTGAGATCAGTATCAAGAACGAGCCCCGCTGATTGTCTGATAGAAACTGCCACAGCTGCGGCAGCGCTTAGGCAGCTTGGGAGAGCTCTAGCGACGTTATCTAGTATAGCAGAAAAATAAGCGCAGGGTCTTTGCTTACCACCAAAACCCTGTGTTAAAACAGAAAGCGCGCAACCATCCGCCTCATGTACGTAAAGCACAAAAGGCTTCTGGTAATCAGGAGTACCAAGCACAGGAGCAGAGAAAAGCGCAACCTTTAATTGCTCAAAAGCTTGCTGGCATGCAGATGTCCAAGGTAGGGGTTCATGCACTTCTTTGGTGGTCAGGTAAAGGAGGGGTTTTGTTAGTAAGGAAAAATTGGGGATCCAGTGTCGACAATACGAGGTAATACCAATAAATGCACGTACTTCACGTTGGGTCTTAGGAACAGGCATATTAGTGATAGCAGCTATGCGCTCAGGTGTTAGTCTGCGACCCTCCTTCGACAGTAGGTGACCTAAGTAGGTGACCTCCTGTCGACAATATTGAAATTTGGAAAGGGACACCTTATGGCCATGGCGCGCCAAATGCAACAGCAATTTAAACAGTGGCATCTTTACAGCTATCCTCAGTATCAGAGGCCACAAGGAGGTCGTCAACGTACTGCAATAGCACATTACCAGTGGGAAGTACCAAAGAATCCAATTGAGTTTTTAAAGCTTGACTATAGATACTAGGACTTTCTGTATAGCCTTGAGAAGCACGACAGAATCTAAAGCTCCTGCCGGCTAGGGCGAATCCAAACAGATATCTGCTATCTGTATGAATTGGAATGCTAAAGAAAGCATTCTTCAAATCAATCACAGAAAATAATTTTGCTGATGGGGGAATCTTTGTCAATATCGTGGTAATGTCTGGGACTACAGGATATCGGGGCACTACTATTTTATTAAACTCTCTGAGGTCAATTACAAAGCGATAGACATCAGGATGAGTATCATAAGAGTCCAAGGGTGTCTTCTTGAGAATCGGAAGGATAGGGCTATTACACACATTCGCCACTGTCTCCTCAACCACACCAGACTTAATCAAATCCTGTATTATTTGCAACAAGGCCTTTTCTCCGGCTTGTGAAATCTTATACTGGGGAATACATGGCAATACAGCATTGTCTACGGGGCACCTCTTTGAATTCAGCGGGGAGGGGTGCGTCCTTTGCAAAGCATCGTTTTGCACAAGCCACTTGTGGCCCAACGGTCATGTAAACACCATCTGGAGAACAAAAGATGGTGGCGTGTAATCTCTTCAACAAATCCAATCCCATCAAATTCTCCCCACAATTTGTCGTGAACAGGATCGGCGAATCCACCGTAAAGGGACCAATAGTCAGAGCAAGAGGTTTGGAAATGGGGCTAACAACCGGCATGCCTGAGAAACCTATCGAAACATTGTTTTGGCCAGACAGAGCTGCCCCTGGGACCAGCGAACAAGAAACAGAGCTATTCATAGCACCCGTGTCAAGTAAGAATGTCTTTGGCGTGCCTTGCAAATCCGCAGTGACATAAGGTCCGCGCTGATCTACAGGCACAGGAACCGGTCCCTTACCCTGTCCCTGGCTATCCTAGCTGTGGGACATCCCCGTCACTTCATCCATGTTATTGTCTTCATGATAGTGCTGCCATCCCCGGGGTACGTCAAAATAGTTCTTGTCCCGATGAGCATACGATGTATTCTCAGACTGCCCCTCTCCTCGGCCCCCTCCTCCTCTACCACGTCCTCTAAAACCCCTACCTCTCGGGGCCTCAACTTTCTGCAGCAAATCCAGACACTCATTTCGCAAATGACCCTCCTTTTTACAGTACGCATATTGGTTGCACCCCACGGGCACACCCGGTGTACTGTCCCAGTCAGACCGGGACCCCCACTGGGCTGGACCCGAACCCCTTCCTCTTCCATTCCCCCTCGCCACTTGCTGCATCAACACCCTCGTCTTCAACTCCTTTGACTTTTTCTCCACCTTCTCTTTGTTCTCATTCTCTCTATGCTCGTAGTACTGTGCCATACTCAAGATTACTGACAGGGATGAGGTGGTCCAAGTACTTTCCGAAGCCTGCAACCTAGTCGCAATCTCGGGAAGCAAATTAGTGACAAACCTGTTGACGAACAAACAAACACCACCCTCCAGCGACAGATCTTGGCCACTAAAATCCAGAAACACCCCTTCAAACCTAGTAAAGAAATCAGACACACTTTCATCCTTCTTCTGACGACACGCAGTCAACTTGTCCCAATCCACTCGTCTCGGCGGGATAAGGGAATGCATGTAAGTGATAATACACTCCGGCAAGGCTAATAGCTTCGCCTTCGGCTTCTCGCCGGGCTTGCGCTCCTTATCCCATGCCCTGATCTCATCCCATGTTCCACCCAATTCCACCACATGGTCCTGCGTATGCACCTGTCTCCATATATCTACCGGTACCAACAAACCGAAAAACAACTCTATATCAGCTAATGTCATCACTGTGGAGTAGGCCGCCTCCGTCAATTCTTTATAGTACGCAGTTGGATTTTTCCGAGGGTCCGGCAACTGTCCTTTTAGGGATATTACCTCACTCCTCTTCCAAGGAGTGTAGATCCACCGTTCCTGGAAATGGGCGAGTACCAACATCATTCCCATCTCGCAACTCCGGTATTTCGGGGTGGTAAATGGGATGAACTTCCCTCATGGGAAACTGTGACGCTGTCGTCGGGACCTTCTGAAGCAATCTACCACGATAACCCACCAATGTCGTCACATTACTGAAAACCTCATTGGGGGCCATATCTGTAGCATATACCCTATCCCGAATGTCATAAATAATCTGCGGTGCAATACCCTTGAAACACTGTTCCCACAATCCTATCAGCGTAGCCGACATATGCTTTAGAGCATGTTGCTGTATAAACGGCTCATAATCTTTCATCACGCTCCGCACATCTTCCACACTATAAATCGGATTCCGGGCCCACTGTGCAGCCTGGTCAGCCACCATTCTCTTTTCCTCATCACCCACAGCAGAGCGCACCAACACTTTATCCATGCATTCATGTGCCGCTGCCCAATTCACTTCATGCACTCCACGCACAGGTGTCTCTGCATTTTGCAATGCCTGAGGTAACACACTCAAAGGGGAAAGAGCAGATGAAGAAACAGGTACCATCGCGAACAAAGACTGTGGAGTAAGAGAAGGCGTGACCACAGGTACGGAGTCAGGAGACAGAATAGGGGAACTGACGGCTCCCGCCCCTGTAACTTGCGAAACTGGGGAAGAAGCAGGCGGGGCCGGGGCCGAAGCAGTAGAACTAGAAACAGAAAGAGTAGGAATAGCAGAACCAGAGGCCAAAGACTGAGGTGTTGGGATTATGGGATATATCCGTTCGGGGGCATAAGGAGGTGAGGGTCGAGAATCCAATAACTCCTCAACGAAAACATCACCTTCCTCTCTAGCAACATAACATTTATCACTCTGCAATTGAAACTTCCTATCTGCACACTCTATGCCTTTCTCGATCTTTTCTCTTTCATAGGCCATTGCTTTCTGCGTTATCGTTTGCATCTGTCCCCTCCAGGCTTGCTTCTCTGCTCTCATACGTCGTTGCTTTGCTTCCTTCTGCCATGTCCTCAGAGAATCAAACATCGACTGCCTGCTCTTTTTGGAGAACAATTTGTCCTGCAAGTAATTCAACTTTTGTTCATCAAATGTGCCAGTAAGCGGCCACTGTAAATCAGCATTGTCCCTCGTATATTTATTCCACAACGTGCTAAACATAATAGGGCCAATGCCATGCTTGACGTATACATCAAAATTTGGGGTACCCTCTGGAGGCGCAGGCTGCCTCTCTTCCAATCGATCTTCAGTGGAACAACACCGACATCCAAAACACTCTAACTTGCTTAGACAAGGCATCTTAATATAAGACACATGCACTGTCCCCAATGGACAAATATAACACCAACCAATAAAACGGTCCAAAACCAAATTGAAGCAGTCCGAAAAACGCACCCTACAGTCCGCTGACTGTACCAAGACAAGACAGTCCAAAGACTGTACCAAAACAAGAAGGCAGGCTCTAGCCCCAGACCTTTTCAAGAATAGGCCGAATTTCCAGTTGGCCTGGCAGATTGTTCGCAAACAGTCCCAGACCTTTTCATAAGTGGGCCAAATTTCCACTTGGCCTGGTAGACTGTTCACAAACACTCTGTGCCTTTTAAGGGTCCACAAACCCACCAAGATCAAGACAAGACAGTCCAGAGACTGTACCAGACACAGCCCGTAGGCTCGTGCCGTTCAACCATGGCGCCACATTTTCCAAGAATTCAAATCACTCACCTGGTGCAATCAGGTCAAGCAATATTATTCCCCACTGCCGACTCTTCGGACCAAACGGTCAAATCCAAGGTTCCACCTTCTCAGGACCCCAGCCGGTGACCACTAGATGAGGAGTCGCCCGATCAGACGGGGGGGAAGCCAAGAGAACCGGGCTCTTATCGTGTGGGGATCCCCGATCCGCCCGACCGACCGGACGCAACCCGACCCTACAACCTCATTACGGGAGAGTTGGGTCAACTTGCGGGGTCCCTGTTCGGGGCCAACTGAAGGAAGTGACCTGAAAAGGGCCACCCGGGTTATCTACAACCTCCTAATCGCCTTCCACCAAATGAAGAGTCGGTCAGTCAGTAGAGAATACAAACAGTTGTTTATTAGCAATACTCTGCAGAGGAGTCCCATCTGACCTGCACCCTAAGATGTCTGCCGAGGGACTAGCCCCCGAACATTCTGCAACGCATAATCATTCCTCCCAAGGACCTCCCAACCATGCCCACAATGGAAAGTTACCGGCTTAGGCCGAACATGAACAAAGGAGGCACAGAAGGATGGGCTACCACCTGCTAGATGGGTACACGCTATCACTATCTCAAGGTTGCCGTGCTGGGTTTCGGCGTCTCCCACCGTGGGAGCAGAGCTACACACAAGGATAGGTATGTGAGGGCAGAATGGCCTATTCATAAGTAAGTCAGAAGGCAACCTTGAACAGAATAGAAAATAATAACTGAATACAGTGTTCTGCTGAGGCAAGCAATACGAATAATGAGGCCTAGTACAGACACAGCCTAATAGGGATTACGAAATTCAAAATGGAGTCACACTCGCTAACTGAAGCTCGCACATTGCAGGGATAACTCAGTGGGTTGCATAACGTGGATATGAATGGTGTCTAATTTAGCCGCACACTGCTAACCTAATATAACGTAGAACAAGTGTATAGCGAGAAAGGGATTTTCAAACCTAACATGGGTGATTGCATGACTACAGGGGTCATATCTGGGGATTTACATGACTACATAGGAAGTGACTGGGTGATTTTCTAAGTGCATGAGTACTTCTTGGCTGATTGCAGGACTACTGAGGTACTGCCTGAGTGAATAAAGGAGTGCAAAGGTAGTGCCTGGGGGATTTCATAACACCATGACTACTGGCTTAGTGATTACATGAGTACAAGGGTAGTGCCTCCATGATTGAAGGACTGCAACGATAGTGCCTGGGTGATTATATAAGTGCATGAGTAGTGGCTACATGTTTGAAAGAGTGCATGGGTAATACCTTAATGACTGCATGAGTGCATAGATAGTGCCTAGATGATTGCATCAGTGCAGCAGTAATGCCTGAGTGATTACAACACTGCATATATAGTGCCTGCATCATTGGAATACTGCATGGCGAGTACTTGGGTGTTTTTATAACTGCATGAATGTTGGGCCTAGCCAAACATAAAGCAGCAGACTATTACATGACTCAACTTTAAGTCTCTCCACATTGTTACAAGCACACATACATATGAATCTACCTTTTCAAATCATCATCATATCTAAAAACAATATGTATACAATATTTCTGGAATATAGTGAAACCTAGAAACTGAGACATGTAATAGATCTGCTTGAGTGATTGCATAACTCCATGGGTAGTGCTTGGGTGATTATATGAGTGCAAGGGTAGTCACTAGGTAATTGCAGGAGAATATGAAAAGTGACTGACTAATTGCATGAGTGCAGATATAGACGTTGAGAGCATGGATAAGTGTATAAATAGCAACTGAAGGCATAGATGAGTCCTTATGTACTGCGTATGTGAATAGATGAGTGCAACAGTAGAGCCTGCATGATTCTATGACTGCAAGAGTAGTGTGTGGGTTATTACATGAGTGCATAGATTCACACTGCATGATTACATGACTGCAGAGGTAGTACATAGCTAGTGCCTGGGTGATTGCATGACTGCAGGGGTAATAACTGGGAGATTACTGGAATACATAGGAAATGAGTGGGTGATTTCATAAGTTCATGAGTCCTACCTTGGTGATTACAGAAGTACTAAGATACTGCCTGAGTGATTACAGGAGTGCAAAGGTAGTGGCTGGGTGATTTCAAAAGTGCATGAGTACTGGTTGAATGATTACATAAGTACAAGAGTAGTGCCTGCGTGATTGAAAGAGTGGAAAGATAGTGGCTGACTGATAGAAGTACTGTATATCTAATGCATTCATGATTGCATGAGTACAGGGGTAACGTCTGGGGGATTAAAGGAGTACATAGCTAACACCTGGGGGATTGCAAGACTACACGGGTAATATCTGGGGATTTACATGACTACATAGGAAGTGACTGGGTGATTTTCTAAGTGCATGAGTACTTCTTGGCTGATTGCAGGACTACTGAGGTACTGCCTGAGTGAATAAAGGAGTGCAAAGGTAGTGCCTGGGTGATTTCATAACACCATGACTACTGGCTGAGTGATTACATGAGTACAAGGGCAGTGCCTCCGTGATTGAAGGACTGCAACGATAGTGCCTGGGTGATTATATAAGTGCATGAGTAGTGGCTACATGTTTGAAAGAGTGCATGGGTAATACCTTAATGATTGCATGAGTGCATAGATGGTGCCTAGATGATTGCATCAGTGCAGCAGTAATGCCTGAGTGATTACAACACGGCATATATAGTGCCTGCATCATTGGAAGACTGCATTGCGAGTGTTGTAGGGATTCTGCACATACACAGAGCTATGCACAGGATAATAGGACCTCGGAGTATAGTGGTGAGCCAACCATACACCTTAGTACCCACAATCCCAATCCGACTAGCTTTAGCGTCTCATTAGCAGCGTAGCTACCAATGATTAGACAACCCAGAACACAGTCTCTCTCAGGACTCGCGGGAGCAAGAACACCCTTTCATAATTCACTCATACTTGCCCATAACGTGTGTAATAAGAGACACTGTATAGTTTAAAATGTTTATTTCAACTATCCTGCTCTAAGATACAGTACACGTGCCAGTACTATCAGCATAATGCATAAGAATAAAATAATAAGCATAGTTACAATTCCATAGAATACAAACGGGGAAAGCATTTCATAAAGCGGTGGATATAGGTCTAAATGACCATACCACACTCCCCGTGCTACTAACTAGTTTATTATACAAATAGAAGACCTCTGGGCATTGTCAGGCAGACCCTCATACCTCAATATCTAGATGCAAGGTTTACATCATTAGACAAGCACAGCTCTTCTCTCTGGAAAGGTATTGCTCCAAGTGCCCCTATACAGTGAAATCACCATATTAAAAAGCACACGAATTTCTCCAGTGCAGCTGTACGTAGTGTTATGTCTAGGTGCGAGGGACTGGCCAGATCAGCAAGAACAAGGGACCTTGTTTTTCGACCTTGTACATGTTGTGCAGATGTAACCCACAGGGAACAGGAGAAAAGGTAAAAGGCATAAATGCAGACAGGTCTAAAATAGCCGGGCATAAGTAGAGGCTGGAAAAACAAAGTCACAAAGTAACGTGTGCATAAAAAGCATCATGGCAGCCAGGCCCAAGCTAACTAAGCAAGGCAGACCATGAGGCCACAAACCACACGACACCCTCCCCTGGCCAGTCCATAGGTGAAGACATAGGACGAAGACAGAGTTCAAATAGATGGAGCAGAACGGAAACGTCTGTTTTGGAATGGTCCCCAATGAAGGACAATGAGTGGGACAAAAAGGAAAATCACCAGCAAAAACAAAAAACAATCCAGTGTGGCAGGACGCCGAACGTGGAGGCCCTCTAATCCAATAGAGTGTAAGTGCAGAAGAATGCCACACCATCCAAAAGGACATCGTTGGAATCGTCAGAAAAAAGAGACGCCATCCAGTCCAGTAAATCAAAACTGCATTCATGGTCCTCACAAGAGGGAGCAGCGAACAGCATTGCGGGACAACTTGCGTGATACTCAATATAGCTTCGTTGTAGGAGAGTCTGAGCAGCCGCCCAGACATCCCATTGTGCCAAAATGCCAAGTGCAGCCGCACGCGTCATGTAGCCAGCACCGGAACAGTCCCGCTCATGGGCCTCTAAGGGACCCATCAACTGGACAAAATCCGGGTGAGACAGAGACGTATTGGAGAGGCAATAATCCAAGGACCATGAGAAGGGACATTGGATGCAAGACATCACAGGTTGCACGCAAGTGAAATACGCAAAGCGAAAAGAAAGACTGTAGGACACACCAAGTGTCGCCAATGGCAGGACGCCGAAGCCGGCGAGGATGCGCTCACGGAGCATCCGAAGGCGACCGTGGTCGAGGAGGGCTCCATGAAGTGCAGCCATTGCGTAGCAAACAGACCAAAAGTAATATACCAACGCCAAGGCGAGGATCAACGGAAAGCCGCCAAAGACGCTGGAAAAAATGGAATGAATAAAAGCCGGTATTATACCAAAGATAGTCTGAAAAGAGGTGAGAAGGCCAGAACCCACAACTTTAAAAAAGTGCACAAGTCCTTCAGTGCGCGATGCATTGAAAACACGGTGAATTAGCTCACCGAAATGTTTTGGGAGGTTTGTGTTCAAAAGGGCCTGTATCTCACTGTGGGTACTCGCCACCTGGAGAATGAATGTCTCCCGGGCGGATGTGAGCATAACCTCCTGATTCAATAATAGCGCCTTTATTCTGCTCAATTTATTGAAATCCGCCTTCAAAGTTGGAATGGAAGGCCAAATAGAACTATCTACGAAGTCGTGCAAAGGAGGAAAAAGCACATTTTTGCAGCAGACAACCCTGTGGGAAACTGTTACAATATAGGGTATGCCGGCTAGCATTCCGCAGCAGTCCTAATTATTTAGAAGGAGATAGCTACCATTTGCAAGCACAGTGAAAGTAGGAGATATAGAAGGAGCAGGAATGCCCTTTAAAACACAAGCAAGATTCGGAGCCGAAACATTACAAGCTCCGTGCAATTTAATGTCTTTGCAAACAACGGAATGACCCACAGTAGAATCGCATGACTCCCCCGTGAGAAAAACTTCCTTCCCGTCCCTAAGATATTTATACATAAAAGGCAGGGACCAAAGTTCATGCAGGAAAGCACTTCCTAAAGGCTGAAAGCGGCCCACAGGATAATGCTTCATGCATGAACTAAATTCAAATAAAGAAAAAGGCAATGCGATAACCCCGTGTACTAACCACACTGCAGAATCTAATTCCGCCACAGAGAATGGTAAGGGCTCTATTTTTTTGATATGTAACAGAGTGTATGTTGCATCTTTCATGGATATGAACTGCTGTTTTTCAGTCAAATTAAAAGGTAAGAATAAGGCAGAGGTGTTCAGAAAGTGCCAAGGAACCTTACCCATTTTAAGTGTTTGCAAAGACCATGCAAACTGCATTACCGAACGCAATTGATTTTGACCATGATATAACACAGAAACATCATCTTGTACAATATCAACAACAGAGGAAACAATATTCTCTAATGTGTAAATGCGGGAAGACAGGGTATTTATACTATTGTCAACAACAGCAAGCACTTTTTCTAGATTTGCTTGATCTATTTCCCGAAGACGGGAAGCAGTTTCAATTTGTGAAAGCTTCCAGAGTTCATTATAAGTTTCATAAATGAATCTCTTAGGTCGAGGACCACGAGGCCCCAGCACAAAATCGGACAGATCAATGTTGCCTGATAGGAGGGATAAATGTTGTTTAACAGAATCTAAGGAAGAGTGCTGCAACCACTGTTTACACAATTTACCAACAGAATACGTTGTAACAGTACGAGAGTCAGAAAACCTGGGGTCCGGCCTATCCTGTTTGTAGCCAGGATCCCTGTCATGAAAACGCAGTTGGCAGGCATTAGATGCTATGGGCCAAGCCAACCAGGGTGACTGAACAAACGTAGAGACATTAAACGAGTTGTTCTGAAACAAAACTTGAAAATCTGTAAGGGACACATTGAAGTGTAAGCTTTCGTTGGGAGTGGAAGACAATACAGGAATGGATGGGGCATTTAATTGTTTGGACGTAGCCAAACCCCAACATGTTGTTTGATAGATGGTTTGATTTAAAAATAGAATCTGGGCCGGGATGAGGCAAGCACGGTGCAAGGCTTCTGTGCCTTGTACCTGCCATGCTCTGGAGCCCCAAATAGATTTCAAGTCAATGGTGTCCCGCCAATGTTCATACCCACCCACAGCCAAGGCGCTCAAAAAGGAACCCAAATACAGCAACTTGGTGTGGGTCAACATAATTTTCTGAGTGGACGAAGTGTTTAATTTAAAATAATAGGACCCAGGGTTTGATCTATTAAAGTCAGTAAAATAAATAAACTTATTTTTAAGAGTCTGGGAGCTGCCTGGCAAAGGGGTCGGACAATGTTCCCATTGGGTGTAATTAAAAGGACCCCGAAGGGTACTTGGTTTATGGAGAAAGTGGTTGCCCCAATGCTGGTAACAATATAAGTCGGCATAACTTGCAGAATTTAAATACAGATCCTCAGCATTAAAGGCAGCATAATATTTTAAATCAGAAACTAATGATTCAACGGCATGCACATCCCAATCGTCAGAATGAATATTACTTTTAACAACAACACCCATTGAAACACGGAGGACATTTGGTACATTGATAACCTCGGTGGGTCCATGAATTTGGAAATTTACCGCAACCCATACGATGCCATCAGCGACTGGAAAAGCTGAAATGTTCACAAATGTGTGGTCACGCTTCATGATGTGAGATGAAGAATGCGGAGCCAAAGTTCCAGCGACACAGTTCACAGCAGAGCGTTCGGGTAAATAGTGACCATTGATGAGTAAGAAAAAAACTGTCACAAAGCCAATGGACATGAACAGAAAAATCAGAAATAGTACCAACCAGATGTATGTCCATGGTGGGATTAAAAAATTGTCTCTGAACCAGGATACAAAAATACTGAATCTGGACGGGATGAGTGCTGAGGTGGAATCCGAGTCAAAGGAATAGCGTGTTGGGCTCAGTGGCGTTGTTGGCAGATGAGCCACGGACTCGGCGGCGGGGTAGGTATACTCGGTCTCCTCGTTGCAGGGGGAATCCGGGTAGTCGAGCAGGCGATCAGGCAAATCTACCATCTCAATGGCAACATCAGTGACAGTTCGAGCTGGAAGGCCACAAACATTTGTCCTGGAAATGACTGGACAAGAGACCGCTGGTGTTACACTATTCAGGATCGGCCAGATGGTGTAGCTTGACATTTTCCACTGAGATGTATCTGTTTTCCTTGCGACCAGGAAGCGGTGGTAAAATAACTGTACGAGTACCCTTCAAGCCAAGGACTGGAACCGGTGCACGATAAGAGGGGCCAAATTCTTTTTTGTTCTCCACTTTCTCTCGGACCAGGTCTCCAACTTTCGGAAGCCAGCCGGCAACCGGAATCTGCAGAGCAGCGTCTGTGGCTGAAGGTAAATGTTCAATTGCAAGTTTGTCTCAGGCTTCTTGTAGGTCCTGTAACATAGTAGAATGCTTATCTACATCAAAGATTGCGGATTGCGCCGCCATGTCTAGACCATCAAGGTCGGGCACAAACATTTGTATGCCAAAGAGCATTTCGTATGGGGTCCGCCAACCCAGAGGTCTTCTAGGGAGATTATTAAGTGCACGTTGTACAGTATACAAGTGGGCCAGCCAGTTCCTGCCAGTACCTAAGACTCTAGCTGTCAAGGATTGCTTTAAGTCACGGTTCATTCGTTCAACAATCGAATTGCCCTCAGGCCGATATGGAGACGAAAATTTCACCTGCACCCCCAGTGAACCCATTGCGTCCTTGTAGGCCTTAGAGGCGAACGCTGGACCTTGGTCAGAATGGAAGGTGCCGCAGGCAAAAATTCCCACAAAGACACGCAAATTCCTGATGACATTTCGAGCATCAGCACTCCGTTGTGGCCAGACCCAGATGAAACGTGTGCACGAATCCACTGCAACCAAGATGTACTTATATGCAGTGTCAGAAGAAAATGGACCGCAGTGATCCAGGTAAACACACCCAAAAGGTCTGTTTGAAATGCAGAGCGGTGTCTGTGGTGGCCGTGTAACCGTAGAAGGCTTAATTTGCTGACAAACGTCACAAGAAAGCACATAAGTACGGGTTTGTTTATATAAACCACGCCACCAGTAACGCTGCTGCAAGATGGAAACCGTCGCAGACACTCCAGCATGGGCCGAAGCCATGCCTTCGTGTGCGGCTGTTATCAAGGAAATTCTGCGATCCGCGTTGGGAATCAGCCGATCCCCAACATCTGGAATTCTTACGTAAGGAGCCTGTTCGGGACCTAAGTGATAAGAGTACTTGGAAGGGAAACCCCTTGGGTAATTAGCACCTTCCTTTGTCGCAGCAATAGCTGCCAAAATATCATTATCTATTTTAGTCATGGATCTTGTAACTGCTGCTACTGTGCACGTGGCTACTGCTGATTTGGCAGCTTCATCTGCCAAACCGTTACCGACAGCGTGTGCGCCCACACGCTGATGGCCAAGAGTGTGAATCACCTGAGTGAGAGGCAGACGTTGTTTCAAATCTGCCACTCGAACCCAAAGCATCTTATGCTTAATTGTGCTACCTTTAGCATCTCTATAGTCATTTTGTGACCAAAAGAATAGATTGTCATTGAAAGACTGAACACAGTAGTAAGAATCGCACACAATTAGGGTAGTCACGTCTGGGTTAGCGAACTCAAGTGCGAGAACCAAAGCGCGCAGCTCGGCCAATTGTGCAGTACTGTCTCCTAGTGCCTGAGTGTGCACTACCGTCTGTTGGAACTCACCGTTCACCATAGTACCGGCCACAATAGCACATGCTGCTGAATAAGCATGCTTGGAACCCGTGGCCGGTTGTGCCGAACCATCGGTATAGATAATACATTCGTACTCCTCAAGCGGTAGCAAAGACAGAGGAGGATGAACAAACTCATACTGTAAGAACTCCTGTGTCTGAAGTGAGGAATCAAAGATAAAAGTGACATCCGGGGATGTCAGAGATGTAGCCCATTGTATCCAACGGGGGTGCAAAGCCTTAGAGTTCGGTACACTTGCCTTCGTCACTGCCTCAAGAGCAGGATATGGTGTTACCACCAAAATGCGTTTTCCCTGTGCCAGTGCGCGTTCCTTTAGAATCGCCATTTGCACTGCAGTCAGAACTTTCTCCACAGAGGAAAAGCGCATTTCTGCAGAAGTGTAAAGATGTGACTTGTATGCAATCGGTACTGTGTCACCTTCGTTAAAGGTTAAGTACGTGAAACCCACTGCCCCTGGCACAATTCTAATTACCAGGTTTGTGCGGTTGTCACGAGTCAACAAGAATTTAGATTCAAGTAGATCGGACTGCAAAGATTGCAGTATAGAGGAATGCTCGGGAAGCCAGCATGACTTCGAAAAGTTAGGTTGTATCAAGGCATAAAGAGGCTTGATACGCTGGGCATATTCGGGAATGTAAGTACGCCCGAAATTCAAGAAACCCAGTAAAGACTGAAGCTTCTTCAGAGTGGTTGGAGGGCACAAGAGCGCGCATTTCTCCAAAAAATGGGGTGCTAAGCCCTTACCTTCATTGTTGAGCTCATAGCCCAAAAACAAAACGGTAAATTCAGCAATGTGAGATTTGGCAAAGTTAAATTTGTATCCTAATACCGCAAATTCAAGAATAATGCGGTCCACTCGGGAAAGATGCGGCCATAATTCGTCGTCTGTCAGATAGATATCGTCGACGTACGAACACGCATCTTGGTCTATGCTGTCCAACAAAGAGACAACACGGGCGGCGAATACACGCGGACTGTTCTTGTAGCCCATGGGTAAACGCCGGAATTTTAATTGTTTACCACCGGAAGTGAAAGCGCTCCATTGGCCGCACTCCGGGGACAAGTTGTGCGTGTAAAATCCATTGGATAGGTAAAGTGTTGTTTTGTATTTTTTACGAACAAGACTATCTATAAGCGCAGAACTGTGGGTATTTTGCACCGCAAAGGTCCGACAATGAGAGTTCAAATGTCGGTAATCCAAAACTAGGCGGTACGATCCATCGGGTTTAGAAACCGCGAAAAGGGGATTCATGGGTGATACGCATGTTTCAATTACTCCTTGATATTCTAACTGTGTCCGAATTTCGGAAACGGGACCTTTAGCTTCCCGCTTGATGGGATATTGGGGTTGTGGCTGTGGCAGCGACCGCAAAGGAATATCATGGGGGGGAGAGTCTTCATCCCAGCCCACGTGATTGCGGTATAACGCCGGCGCCAGGGACACGGCCCACTCAGCTGCGAGAGCCTCCGCTTTGTCTTTGGGGACATGACGAGAAAAGCTCGGAAGGATTACCTCCTCCCCTCTACGCGCAGAAAGTACGAATGGGGGCGGCCAATCCACCACTGCCCACGTCCAATTCAGGAGTCTCGTTCTCACCGTCTGTGGCATACCTCGCTGTTACAGCTGCAACTTTTTTCTTCTGAAACTGTGGGCGAGAACGTTGAAATTCTTCTGGTTTCCCTCGTACTTGTTGTCGAGGTTGGTCTCGTCCCTGTGGAGCCTCTCGACCCCTGCCTCTATCCTGGCGATCACCTCCACCTGTCTGGGAGGTCGACGGTGCCTGTGAAGAACGAGGAGAACGTGGATCAGGGGCTTGAAATCTCTCTGGAGATTTTATTCTCGCTCTATCGCGCAAATCATATGTGCGTTCAGAAGATACGTAAACCGGGGATGCGCCTCGCGACCCTGGCTTCTTCTGCTGTTGCTTACCCTGTTTTTTCAACCTCCAGCTCTTTTTAGTAAAGAACGGTTTCTCATCTTTCTCAGATTGAGTTTTTGGTTGTGGTTGCGATTGAGTTTGCGTTTTAGCAAAAGGCTTGACTCCCAGGCTATTACGGCCAATGGTTTTGTAAGCCTGTGCAATAATTTTCGGTAATTCGCGCGGCTTGTCCGGTTCTGGGATCAAAGCCAAAGCATTAGCTACTTGGAAGTTAACTGCATCACCCTTGACATTCGCAAGGATCAAATCAGCCACTACATCAAACACTCCCACCAGTCTCATCCCTAATTCCACAGCCGCCTCTGGGCCATGCTCATCCTGCACTCGTTTAATTACAGAGGGGAGAACTGTCATGGAAGGAGTACCGAAACACTTCGCATATACTGCTGCGAATACCTTACCCCAGTTGTTGCAATCTGCCAACTCGGGAATTAAGTCTTTTGGCAAACTAATCGTCAAAATCCTGTGTTTTTCCACAGGAGAAGTATTAGGAAAAACTGCCTCCAGCTGGTCAAATTTCTCTGCAAGCCAATAAGGTAAATCGTCCTTATTTTGTGGGCGCTTGCCCATCACCGAATTAACCATGATGGGACTTATGGTTATGCCGCCCGGTCCAGCTAGGTGCACCGCAACTCCAGGCGGGGCTCCCTGGATGATGCCTGTAACATACTGTACTAAAGCCCTATGCACACGTATCAAAGACGAATGCAAATTACGCAGGTCAGCGACTGCAAGCGTCATATAACGCGGATGTGGGGTATACCCGGCCAAAACAGGCCAAGTGGCCCCTTCAATCGATAAGGGGCCTAAACGAACTGAGGTAATCGGTTGGGGGAGGGCGCCATCAAACCAAACACGGTGTTGCCATGCCGTGAGCGGTACTTCAAGATTCCTGTAAGGCCTATAGAGATTAGGAACAGCAGTGGCTGTATATTCATGGAACAAATTATCAGTCCCATCCACCGCCGAAAAGGTGATCCAAGAGTAAAATACCTCAAAGTGGTAAGCAGGATCTGCTTGTACCACAAAGATCAGTTCGACACCCGCGGCAGGCACTCCATACGCTGCCAAATGAGCTTTGAGCGCTGCACGGCTATGTGCCGCTATTTGGACAGCCATTTAAGGCTAAAAATATTCGACAACCTAGCAGTAGGAGGCAGCACAATATAGGGTCGTATTTAAACACCTTTTAACAGCTTCAAGCTTGAAAGAACCTATAAAAACGTCAATATAGGAGGTTTCGCCCTCACACACGCCTCCGGAAGCGTCCGCAAAGGGTGTTGTGGACAAGCACAAGTACTACTCAAGCGTCTCGCAGATAAGCAGCCCACTTCGTTGGTGGCGCCATGTTGTAGGGATTCTGCACATACACAGAGCTATGCACAGGATAATAGGACCTCGGAGTATAGTGGTGAGCCAACCATACACCTTAGTACCCACAATCCCAATCCGACTAGCTTTAGCGTCTCATTAGCAGCGCAGCTACCAATGATTAGACAACCCAGAACACGGTCTCTCTCAGGACTCGCGGGAGCAAGAACACCCTTTCATAATTCACTCATACTTGCCCACAACGTGTGTAATAAGAGACACTGTATAGTTTAAAATGTTTATTTCAACTATCGTGCTCTAAGATACAGTACACGTGCCAGTACTATCAGCATAATGCATAAGAATAAAATAATAAGCATAGTTACAATTCCATAGAATACAAACGGGGAAAGCATTTCATAAAGCGGTGGATATAGGGCTAAATGACCATACCACTCTCCCCGTGCTACTAACTAGTTTATTATACAAATAGAAGACCTCTGGGCATTGTCAGGCAGACCCTCATACCTCAATATCTAGATGCAAGGTTTACATCATCAGACAAGCACAGCTCTTCTCTCTGGAAAGGTATTGCTCCAAGTGCCCCTATACAGTGAAATCACCATATTAAAAAGCACACAAATTTCTCCAGTGCAGCTGTACGCAGTGTTATGTCTAGGTGCGAGGGACTGGCCAGATCAGCAAGAACAAGGGACCTTGTTTTTCGACCTTGTACATGTTGTGCAGATGTAACCCACAGGGAACAGGAGAAAAGGTAAAAGGTAGAAATGCAGACAGGTCTAAAATAGCCGGGCATAAGCAGAGGCTGGAGAAACAATGTCACAAAGTAACGTGTGCATAAAAAGCATCATTGCAGCCAGGCCCAAGCTAACTAAGCAAGGCAGACCATGAGGCCACAAACCACACGACACTTGGGTGTTTTTATAACTGCATGAATGTTGGGCCTAGCCAAATATAAAGCAGCAGACTATTACATGACTCAACTATAAGTCTCTCCATATTGTTACAAGCACACATACATATGAATCTACCTTTTCAAATCATCATCATACCTAAAAATAATATGTATACTATATTTCTGGAATATAGTGAAACCTAGAAATTGAGACATGTAATAGATCTGCCTGAGTGATTGCATAACTCCATGGGTAGTGCTTGGGTGATTGTATGACTGCAAGTCACTGGGTAATTGCAGAATAAGATGGATAGTGACTGGCTAATTGCATAAGTGCACACATAGAGTTTGAGTGCATGGATAAGTGTATAAATAGCACCTGAAGACATAGATGAGTCATGGAGTAGTGCCTAAGTGAATAGATGACTGCAACAGTAGGGCCTGGGTGATTCTATGACTGCAAAGGTAGTGTGTGGGTTATTACATGACTGTATAGGTACAGCCTGCATGACTACCTGACTGTACAGGTAGTACATAACTAGTGCCTGGGTGATTGCATGACTGCAGGGGTAATAACTGGGAGATTACTGGAAAACATAAAAAGTGAGTGAGTGATTTTATAAGTCCATGAGTACTGCCTGGGTGATTACAGAAGTACTAAGGTACTGCCTGAGTGATTACAGGAGTGCAAAGGTAGTGCCTGGATGTTTCTATAAGTGTATGAGCAAGTAGACACATATCTCAGTCACAATACCATGCACAGCTCAAAACTTCACAGAGTACACTTCAATTTTCAAACAGACCCTGAAAACTATGCGGTATATATGAAATATAACTTTTTTCACATCATACAAATTACTCTAATAAATAAGATCTCTACAAACATCTCAAACCTCACTTTCAGGCTACTGCTTAACCATTCTACAACTACTTATAATATTACACCTACCCAAATAGAAAGTAGGAACCCTTCACATATCTTTAGTAAAAGTCTCACCATATTACTAAAACCATACATGAATATGGCTGTACCATAACACTATCCAAACCTAAAAAAAACACAGAACAAACTTCCAATTTCAAGCAAACATCAAAAATTATTTGGCATACTTCAACTGTACCTCTCTAGAAACTTACAAAAAGAAGCCTAATTAATAACACCTTATGTCACCATCTTTTACACCACACTTTTGTGCTGCATCTTCACCATTCTACTAGTACTCACAGTCTTGAGCCTACCACATAAAAAGCAACAACACCTCTTTGTTATACATCATGCACCTCCAAATGTATAAGACATATGAAAATACATATACAAGTAGAAACATACTTGAGACAGAAGTCCATGCACACTTTAAAATTTGACAGACTCCACCTCCAAATTTAAAGCAACAGCTAAATTTATGCGGTATACTACAAATATACATATCCACACACTAAAACAAACTACCATAATCACTAATCCATATTCCAATATACACATAATACTATACAGAATCTATTTCAAACAACATTTAACTACAATAAAACAAACTACAATAAACATCTCTACATTTAATAATATATTTCAAACATCAAAGTTCTTGATTAATTATTTAACTTGAAAAATAAAGCTTACACTTAATACACCTCACAAATTTATAACTCACCTTCCAAATTGATTTGTAGAATATAAAATATCAGAAACTCAGAAAAGATTTTCTTATGCACACAATAAATGTAATGCACTGCTCTCAGCAAGGCAAAACCAGTAATGGCAAAGTTTCCCTCTCTTTCTCCACACAAATACATGTAAGTAACAAATCACATTCCTTCCTACATTATTTCAAATTATAAAACACATTTCTATTGGTTAGACATATTAGTCCTTACCAACTGACTTCTAAAAGTGCCCAAACTGGTTCTGGAATTTTCCACACTTCTGTCATTGGGCTATACGTGGGCTACATCTGGGTGATATTTGGGCTACATTTGGGCTCCTTTTTCACTGGTGGCCATCTTGGGAGACTTCAATTCAATTCAATAAACATTTTTCGATCTGATTTAGAAACATAGATCATAAAAGTGTACATAAAAACAGTAAATCCTCTTTCTTAATACAATACAATGAGAATTAATTCAAACCAGTATGTAATAACGGATGTTACAAAGCCCAGCTCAGAGCAACTTCAGGTTAACAGAATAGTAAAGTTCAATGTTTCGCAAGATCAATCTCAAGTACTTTGTGCAAAATACGCAATACGGGGTCCAAGTAAGATGCATCGCTCCAATACCTGACCAGTCTGCACTATATAAAACTGCAAAAAAACAAAAAATAAAAAGTGTTTTGCACACTACTGTCATTGGGCTATATGTGGGCTACATCTGGGTGATATTTGTGCTACATTTGGGCTCCTTTTTCTCCGGTGGCCATCTTGGGAGACTTATTTGTTATGAAGTTTCCTAATTTCCTCATTTACTACAGTCTCGTCAGTAGGAAATGCTTTCCAGTTTTTTACTTTGAATCCATCAAGAAGACATTCAGATGTGTCACACATTTGCCATAAATTCAGAATGTTAGCACTCTAGTTGCTCATTAGATCACTGTAGTAAAGCTACTGCTCACGAGGGAGTTAACTGCAAGTCTGCTGCTGGTATTGAAAGTGCATGTTTCAGTCTGCATGTCAGAATTTTTTAATGAAATAGAAGAGGATTTGAGAAGTCACTCAAAATGTGCCCTCATTTTTCTTTCTGCAGCACTAACCATAATTTCTATGGCAAAATGAACCCCCTCATTTTGTTCCTTTTTAAATTAAATGTTTTAAGTGTTACCAGTTTATTCCAATCAAGATGAAATGAAATGAAATGAAATGAAAGTGATATTTATAAAGCGCATAGTTACCCGCGGGCATCCCAGCGCTGAGGGCAAGTCGAAACAGCTGTGACACGATCAATTGGGGAAAAGCCAAGTTTTAAGCATCTTACGGAATGACATGTAGTTGGGTTCCTTTCGGAGCTGCAGAGGAAGTGAGTTCCACAGTTTAGCGGCGTTGTAAGAGAAAAGACGTCCGCCGCTACGGGCCTTCTTAATTCTGGGCACAGACGCCAAGTGAAGATTATTTGAGCGAAGGTCCCTAGTGGCTGAATAGGGCATGATCAAAGAGGAGATAATAGGAGGTCCATTCCCTCCTATCAGCCTGTGAGTAATACACAGAGCTTTAAAATGGACTCTTTCCAAAACTGGAAGCCAATGGAGAGCCTTTAGGGCAGGCCTTGCAGTTTGGCGACTATGAATTCCCATAAGAATCCTAGCGGCACAATTCTGCACAGTTTGAAGTTTGGCCAGCACCAGGCTAGGGGCAGCAAGGTACAGTGCATTTCCGTAGTCCTAACGAGATAGAATAAGCGATTGGACTACAAGCTTTCTGACCTGAAGGAGTAGCAAAGGAAGCACTTTGCGCAGCATTCTTAGAATGCCAAAACAAGAGGCAACAACCTTTCTGGCTTGGATTTTAAAACCGAGCTCAGAGTCAAGCCAGACACCAAGGCTCTTTATCTCTGATTTATGGGCCGGCATGGGGCCCATACAAATAGGCCAAGTAGAAGCTATTTCAGAGAGGGAGGGTTTGCAAAGGAGCATAAGCTCAGTCTTGTCTCCATTAAGTTTAAGATGGGAATGTTTCATCCATCTCATCACTTCCTCGAGACATGGGCCAAGACAAGTAGATGCTTTATTGGTGTGATTCAAAGCGACGATCAATTGAGTGTCGTCGGCATAAGTGACAATTTGCACCCCAAATGGAAGAACAATGTCAGCAAGAGGAGCCATGTAAACATTAAAAGGAGTGGGGCTCAAGGACGACCCCTGAGGAACCCCACAATGAAGAGGTCGAGGAGTGGATGTAGCCTCACCATCGACTACTTGGAAGTATCTGTTCTCCAGAAAGGAACGCAGCCAATCCAGAGCAGTTCCAGTAATACCCAAATCCTGAAGCCGTTGGATTAAAATACGGTGATTAACCGTATCAAAGGCCGCGCTAAGATCTAAAAGAAGCACGGCCAGGGAGCCTCCTGCATCGAGGATCCTTCTGGAATCCTCGACGACTGCTAGTAAAGCAGTTTCTGTCCCATGTCCTGGGCGAAACCCAGTTTGGGACGCATGGAGAAGGTTCTCCCTTTCTAGGTATCTGGAAAGTGAACGATTTACATACTTTTCTGCGATTTTGCTCACCCCAGGAAGGAGCGAGATGGGACGATAGTTACCAAGACAGTCGGGATCCAGGTTTGGTTTTTTCAATAAAGCCTTTACCAAGGCTTTTTTCCAAAGGAGAGGGACCACCCCTGAGGAAAGCGAGGCGTTGATCAGTTCCATAATAGTGGGGCCTACTAAAACAGATACAGATTTCAGGATGTCAAGAGGAGCCGGATCGCTAGGTGATCCACTCTTAACTGATGCGAACATGGTTTTGAAAGTTTCGATGTCCAGTGGAGGAAACATTTCAAGAGAGTGTTCTTTACTCCATACCTTTATTTCCTCTAAGGGAGGAGCAGGCAGGGGTTAGGAAATAAGCAGCTAATGGTTAAAATTTTGTTGTGAAAAAATCTGCAAAGTCATTGCATCGGTCGTTTGTTGCTTCATAAGAGACCAGGGGAGTGGGTGCATTGAGGAGTTTATTTACAATGCGAAACGTCTCCTGGGGGGGTTAACGGCAGCAGAAATTTTTTCACTAAAGTAGTATGCTTGCGCCTTTTTGATTTCACTTTTGTATATACTAATGGTATCCCTATATTGCTTTTTCTTGGAAAGGGAAAAATCTTTCCTCCAACTTCTCTCTGCCCTCTTACACAATTGCTTTAGCTCGCGAAGTTTAGGCGTGTACCAGGCTGCTTTATTGGGTCCTATATTTATCTGAATATTCTTTTTAGGAAGAACCTGATCTAAAGTCCCTTCGATCCAGTTATTAAAATGGTCATTCCCTACTACCGGATCGAGGATTAAAGATGGTTTGGAAAGGTTCAGAGCGGAGGTCCATTTTTCTACGCTAAGTTTAGGCCAGCCGCGGACTAATTTCCCTAATGGTTGAACGGTAGGGATAGCCAGCTTAGGCGACCAATGTAAAGTAATCAAATGGTGGTCTGACCAAGGAATGGGAATAGGGTCGAAGCAGAATAACTCTTGTAAGTTAGAGAAAACAGGGTCAAGAAGGTGACCTTTAGTGTGAGTAGCCAGTGGCACCTTCTGAAAAAGTTGAAGGGCGGCAAGGTCCGAAGAGAGTTCTGACGCACCTATTGACGCATGATCGTCAATGTGGACATTTAGGTCGCCTAGAACAGTAAAGTTAGAAGCACAGCTAGCCAACTTAGTGACTGTTTCAGATAAAGAGTTAGAGAACTGACCCATCGGTCCAGGCGGTCGATAGATTAGAATGCCCGAAAAGGAAAGCAAGGGGGAGAGTCTTATAGAAAAGTGAAGATTCTCACAGTCACTTAAAGGACTCCCGAGGTTACGACACTTAAAAGAGTTTTTAAAAATAATAGCAACCCCACCGCCTTTCCCTGTGGGTCTGTCAAGTCTCTGAATTAAATAATCAGAGGGAAGGGCTTGGACAATATCAGGTTCCGAGTAGAGGTTGGTCCATGTTTCCGTAAGAAACAAAATGTCCGGACTTTCCTCTGACAACAGTATAAATAATTCCGATGAGTGTTTGGGAAGTGATCTACAGTTGAGCAGAAACAGTTTGTAGGTTTTCCCCTGTAGTTCTTCCAAAGAAGAAGAGGAGGATTGAGTTTGTAGCCTAAAAGAACAGTACCTACAACTCGTCTCTAAGCTGCTAGGGTTAATTTTATGAATACATCCTATAGCAGGAGTTTTATTTAAATTTTTTAGCTGCTCAGGGCTATAAGAGTGTCTCTTTAGTTGAGAGGGGGCAGGACTCCCGGCCCCTGGCCCCTGCCGGCCGCGGACGGGCGCAGACGGGCTTGCCTTAGGCGTGCCTTCAACGCGCCAGCGGCGCGCCCGCTGCGCGCGTTCGCTGCGCGGTCGCATCAAGTGAGTTTAAATGCCCTAACGGGGTCCAGCGACTAGAGCGCTGACCCAAAATGGCTGCCAATAGCGGGATATGGAAAGGAGACGAACGTAATCTCCTTAGAGCTTTAACACAGCTCACAGTGCATCACAAACACAGTAAAATCATCCAATCACATCAATGGTTAAAAACACCTTTAGAAAAGAATTAAGAACAAGTTTTTAAAAAGCCCCCCTCGCGCTGCAGGCTCGTAGCGACTAATGCCTGCTGCGCGGTCGCATCAAGTGAGTTTAAATGCCCTAACGGGGTCCAGCGACTAGAGCGCTGACCCAAAATCGCTGCCAATAGCGGGATATGGAAAGGAGACGAACGTAATCTCCTTAGAGCTTTAACACAGCTCACAGTGCATCACAAACACAGTAAAATCATCCAATCACATCAATGGTTAAAAACACCTTTAGAAAAGAATTAAGAACAAGTTTTTAAAAAGCCCCCCTCGCGCTGCAGGCTCGTAGCGACTAATGCCTGCTGCGCGGTCGCATCAAGTGAGTTTAAATGCCCTAACGGGGTCCAGCGACTAGAGCGCTGACCCAAAATGGCTGCCAATAGCGGGATATGGAAAGGAGACGAACGTAATCTCCTTAGAGCTTTAACACAGCTCACAGTGCATCACAAACACAGTAAAATCATCCAATCACATCAATGGTTAAAAACACCTTTAGAAAAGAATTAAGAACAAGTTTTTAAAAAGCCCCCCTTGCGCTGCAGGCTCGTAGCGACTAATGCCTGCTGCGCGGTCGCATCAAGTGAGTTTAAATGCCCTAACGGGGTCCAGCGACTAGAGCGCTGACCCAAAATGGATACCAATAGCGGGATATGGAAAGGAGACGAACGTAATCTCCTTAGAGCTTTAACACAGCTCACAGTGCATCACAAACACAGTAAAATCATCCAATCACATCAATGGTTAAAACACCTTTAGAAAAGAATTAAGAACAAGTTTTTAAAAAGCCCCCCTCGCGCTGCAGGCTCGTAGCGACTAATGCCTGCTGCGCGGTCACATCAAGTGAGTTTAAATGCCCTAACGGGGTCCAGCGACTAGAGCGCTGACCCAAAATGGCTGCCAATAGCGGGATATGGAAAGGAGACGAACGTAATCTCCTTAGAGCTTTAACACAGCTCACAGTGCATCACAAACACAGTAAAATCATCCAATCACATCAATGGTTAAAAACACCTTTAGAAAAGAATTAAGAACAAGTTTTTAAAAAGCCCCCTCGCGCTGCAGGCTCGTAGCGACTAATGCCTTCAGGTGTGCCATAATTTTGTCATAAGTAAGACTGTTAGCGCTCTAGTTGTTCTTTAGAACACTCTGGGAAGCTGCAGTAGAACACAAAGGAATCAACTGACAGGCTGCTCCTGTTGAAGTATAACAGGAAGATATTTGAGATCTCACTTAAAACATGTCCTAATTTTTCTTTCTACAGCACTAACCATAATTTCTATGACAAAATGAACCCCCTCATTTTGTTTCTTTTTAAATTAAATGTTTTAAGTGTTACCAGTTTATTCCAATCAAGATGGCTTCAGGTGTGTCATAAGTAAGGCAGTTAGCTCTCTAGTTGTTCTTTAGAACACTCTGGGAAGCTGCAGTAGAACACAAAGGAATCAACTGACAGTCTCTGCCCTTGTTGGATGTACATGTTTTACTGAGAATGTCAGACTTCATTCTCACATGACTGAGAAAGATAATGTGAATTTACAGAAAATATGCTCTCATTTTAGCCTCTGGAGCACCTTCCAAACCTCTATGGGACAAGCATTAGAAAATAGTTTTCTCTCAAACATGATTCATGATATCCCAGCAGAAGGTTTTTCACAGGGTAAAATCACCTTAGAACACACCACAATTCCTAAAATTAGTGTGGTACCATCAACAAATAAATTCTAATGTAACTAAACTCTGTTATCACCCTTTATAGTTCTCCTTTTGGTGACCCTCAAAACCTTCTATTCACTACAATGCATTTCAATGGGGTGCTATCATGTACAGTGGCGGCTCGCATAGGGCGTGCTGCGCGGCGGTGGGGCGGGGCGGGGGAGGGGCAGGGTGGGGGTAGTAAACTCGGACATACGACGGAATGGAGGAACGTAATAATTACTTTCCTCCGTTCCGTCGTATGTCCAAGTTTACTAACCCCCACCCTTCCCCTCCCCCGCCCCGCCCCACCGCCCCGCAGCACGCCCTATGCGAGCTGCCACTGATCATGCATATTGGTCCCAAGATGGCTGCCAGCAATTCCAGGATGAAGTGCTGACAGCCAATCAGATATCACGATGGAATGTGTGGTGAGGCTCCGCCCAGACATCAATATTTCTTTATTTTTTTATTTCTTAGAAATTACTGAACGGATTTACACCATTTTAAAAAAAGCACGCTTTCTAGACCAAGACCTACCTTTTTGCCAAATTTGGTGTAATTCCGTTCAGCAGTTCGGGCTGTAACCTGTTTCAAAATTCCTATGGAAATTAACATGAGGAAAACGTGCTTTGGGACCCCCCTTTTTTCTAGGCCCCCACTTGAAGAATCACTGCAAAACTTTCAACACAGGAGCTGACCGGTCCGTCCCATTAGTTTTGAAAATTTCGCGAAGATTCGTCAACCGGCGCCAAAGATATTGGCAAAAGAAAAAACGCTTTTTGAATAGAAACGAGGTCCTAACTATAACTACCTACTGGCAACCGCCAGTAGGTAATATATATATATAATAATAATCCAGATGACTAATAGTCATTCTAGTAAAATATGCTGAAAAAGACCGGTTAAAGCTGCAAGAACAAATTGAAACTCTTAATGCTGAATTAGCTATAATGGGATGTGATGATGAAATCGTAAAACTTAAAGACGAAATGAACAAAAGACTAAAAAAAGAAGAAGATAAAATACGTGAGAGGAAGGCGTATAAATTCCATCGTACTGATTATGAGACTGGGCGTATATTCACGTTCGCCAAGAAGTATGATGCATTGAAAGTGTCAAAATATGGTGAAACAGGAGCTGGTAAATTAAACGCAGGAGAGAATAAAGTGGGGCCAAGTACATCTTCTAATTCGGAGTTTAGCTCTGCTTTAGAAAGCGAAATAGAAGCGAGTGACCTCAATCCACAAAGTAAACAAATACCAGCAAAAATTTCCCTAGCAGAGGAGGTGGATTTTTTAGTCTACGAAAGGCGCAATACATTGCGCCCAAGAACTCAACAAAACAAACAACAAAAAGTAGATCCACCAAGCGCCGCGAAAGGCGAAAAACAAAATCACGAAGATTCAAAGAAACAACAGATACGCCAACCCAGACGCAATTGGAGACGTCAATAGTACATATAATATGAAAATGGCAGCATGGAGAAATGCAGGATTGTTGACTCCCCAGGAATACAAATTTCTGAGGAATGAAAAGCCGCTTACACCAATCTTGTATTTCTTTCCGAAAATGCACAAGGATGCACTTAAACCTCCAGGAAGACCGATCATTTCGGCACGGAACAGCCTCCTGGAGAAAACCTCCCAATATGTGGATTATCATTTGCAGGACTTTGTGCAAAAACTGCCATCCTATATTAGAGACACCGGGGACTTTCTTGTAAAAATACAGAATATTGAATGGCATCAAGATTTTTTGCTCATTGCGATGGATGTGGCATCATTATACACATCCATCAACCATCAGGATGGTCTTTGAGCACTTCAACACTATCTAGGTAAAAGGACTCCGGAATGTGTACAGCACAACAGGATGCTTTTAAATATGGTTGAGTTCTGTTTACAAAATAATATTTTTTTATTCCAGAATGTTTTATATAAACAACAACGGGGTGTAGCCATGGGTGCCAGCTTCTCCCCCAGCTATGCATGTTTGCATATGGGAAGGTGGGAGGAGCTGGTACTCATGAAGGAACACACAACTACAGTCAAGACAAAAATTAAATGTTGGTTACGTTTTATAGATGACTTGTTTTTAATATGGCAAGGGACTACAGAGGAAGCAGAACAGTTTATCAGGGAACTAAACAAAAATAGTCTTAATCTGCACTTTACAGCCTCTATATGGTCAACAACTATCAATTTTTTAGATGTTGAAATTTATGTTAAAAACGGCCATCTTGAAACAAAGCTGCACAGGAAGCCAACTGCTGGCAATTCGATACTACACGCAGGCAGCTTTCACCCACAGCATTTGATTCAAAGCATCCCCTATGGGGAGATGCTGCGACTAAAACGAATATGTAGCTGTGAAGAGGATTTGAGCTTAGCCCAACAAGCTTGTGCGACCAGATTCCGTGCAAGGGGGTATTCCAACAAATGTATTGAACAGGCGATTACGAAAAGCAATGAAGTGACGAGGGAGAATCTAATCAACAAAGATAACAAGGTTGAGGATAATCAGATACAAAAAGCCTCTTCTTTTAGATTTATCCTAAAGTACAACAAGCAAGATAAAGCGATTAGAAAAATCATTCGGAAAACCTGGCCTCTTATTTTAGATGACCCTATTATTGGCCACACCCTCCCAAAAAATGCCTCTATAACATACTAGGGCCACTTCTATGAAGGACGTCCTAGTTCAAAATGACCCCTTTACTCAAACAAAAAGCACATGGTTGTCTCAAAGAAAGGGATTCTATTGCTGCAAAACTTGCAAGGCATGCCAATTTGGAGTCAATAAAACACCGTATGATACTCCATTTAGTGATTTAGAAAAAACAATAGGGAAGGCTCTAACTTGTAAATCTGACTTTGTAGTGTATGTGCTGGAGTGTCCATGTGCCCTACGATATGTAGGAAGTACAATACTACAAGGGCACAAAAGGATACTCCAGCACATCAGAGCTATCAAAAATAAAGACACCACTTACCCCGTAGCGCTACATTTTGGGGAAGCACATAATGCGGACCCCAAAGAACTGAAATATTTTATAATTGATGCTATTCCGCCATACAAATGAGGTGGGGACAGAGAAAAGGCACTCAGACGTCTAGAAACTAGATATATTCTAGACCTCGATACTAAATTTCCAGGAGGCCTTAATATTACAGAGGAATTATACACCTGCCTCTAGTATGATGTGATGAAATTATCAAGAAGTACAGAAATATAAGACTAAAGGACCTTAGGTTCCTTTTTATATAACATAGATATTCTGCGGCCCAAAATCCCACTTTTTTATATATTTTTTCTACACTATTGTGTACACGGTTTTTAGAAGGGTTTTTAGAATTTTTATACACTTTTTAATAGCATATTTTTACACGGGTTTTAGATAAGGATTTTATACATTGTTAGCAAGTTTTAGTATATTAGCATTCATTTGCAGGTACTGTAAATTGCACTAGTACTTTATGTATCCTTTTGCAAAAATGTCTGAATTGGTATTTATACCTGGATGTAACAAAGAACTAAAGAGTAACTATGCATGATTTGAAAGGGTATTTAAACCCGAATGTAAAAATTATGGCAATAGTTTCAAAACAGCAGTTGACAATATGTTGTTTATGTCTATGCTATACATTGCACTTTGGGCACATGTCACTTTAAGAATGGAATGAGAAAAAAGCAAAAAAAGTAAAAAAATGTGTTGTATAAAAGCAGACTCTGCACCGTTAAGCGCGTCATGTGATCAAGGCTCTTTTGGAGCCGAAACGCGTAATGCTGCTAGTGCTTGTTTGAATGAAATAAACAGAAATCTGCACCTACCTGTGGTCAGTGCTCCTGTTTTTTCTAAGAAGACCGAAGAAAGGTTGGAGTATTGCTGATATATATATATATATATATATATATATATATATATATATATATATATATATGAAGAAGCCAAACTCCTGGCTCCCCAAATGCTCGGCGAGAAAGCAGGAACGGACCACAGCGTATTCATTGAGGTGAAATTTTATTGCAGATAAATTAAAGCAGCAACCATAGTGCAAAGACGAGTGTCCAGCCTGACGCATTTCGACCGCGGTCTTGATCACATTATATATATATATATATATATATATATATATATATATATATATATATATATATATATATATCTACTGGCGGTCGCCAGTAGATAGTTATAGTTACAACCTATTATCCATAGGAAATCCGCGACATTCTATTTGAAATAACTCTCTTGCCGGTTGACTTATCTTCGCGAAATTTTCAAACTTCGTGGGGCGCTCCGGTCCGCTCCTACCCTGAAAGTCTCAAGGTGATACGTCAAGTGGGGGCCGAGAAAAAAGGGGGGTCCCAAAACGCGTTTTCCCCATGCATTTTTCCATAGGAAACTTTAGACACGGCTACAGCCCGAACTGCTGAACGGAATTACACCAAATTTGGCAAAGAGGTAGTTCTTGGTTCAGAAAGAACCCTTTTTGTTAAATGGTGTAAATCCGTTCAGTAGTTGCTGAGAAAATGAAAAGTAAAAAGTTAGTGATATCTATGGGCACGGAGGATTCGCGCACCCTCAGCGCACCCTGCGCGCACCGTCCCGATCACGAGCTGCATTTTAATTGGCTGTCAACATTCCGATTCAGGAAATGTTGGCAGCCATTTTATCCCTCGGTAGAACCGAGGGACAGAAACAAGTGCGCAAAGCGCACAAAGGGGGCAGGGTAGAAACACCCTGACCCCCTAGGTTTGCTCAGGGGGTCCCACAAGGACCCCCTGGGCAAAAAAAAAAAATTTTTTTAAAAATCGGCAGGATGCGCTCAGGGTGCGCGAATCCTGCCGAAAAAAAATCGAAGCGCGGTCTCCGCGCTTCGATGTTAATTGGCCCCCGGGTGGCCCAAGTCCCGGGGGCATGGTGGGGGGATAATTTAATGTGTGGGGGCCTCAAAGGGCCCCCAAGCCCGAGGGACCGCCACCCCCCGGGGCTTTTTTAAAAATGGTGCGGGAGGGCTCTGAGCCCTCCCGCAGCCCCGGGGACCACCACCTCCCCGGGGCTTTTTTAAAATTAATGACAACCTGTGTGGGGGGCTCCAGCCCCCACACGCCCGAGACCGCCACCTCCCCGGGGCACTAAACATTTAAATATGGGGGTCCGTTACGGACCCCAGAGCCCCGGGGACCACCACCTCCCCGGGGCTTTGAACTGAATTGGAGGGGGCCGCGCGGCCCCCTCCTGGAGACCCTTGATGGCCCTGGGGACCACCACCCCCAGGGCCGGCTCCTGCAGTGTCCCGGGGTGCCTACCCCCGGGACACTGTAGTTTGCTATGGCAGGACGGGAGCCTCGCGGCTCCCGTCCTGCCTATAGCAACTGCTTGGATATTGGAAGAGAGAGCAGGGAAACCTGCTCTCTCTTCCAATATCCAAAGCACATTGCTTTTCCACATGGGGAGCAGCATGTCAGCTGCTCCCCATGTGGAAAGCAATGCCGGCTCCCAAGGGACGTGGGGAGCCGGCGGGACTGTGGGGGGATTGGGGACCCCCACAGTCCCCAACGGAGAGGAGCCAGCCCGGGGGATGGGGTCCCCGGGGCAAGTAGTGGCCCGGGAGGGGGCCACGCGGCCCCCTCCCCAAAAAAGAAAAAAATTAAAAAATAGAAAGGCCAGCCCCGGGGGATGGGGTCCCCGGGGCCTTAAAATGGCCAGAGGAGGGGGCCACGCTGCCCCCTCAAAATAATAAATAAAGAGGCCATGCCCCGGGGGATGGGGTCCCCGGGGCCAATACAGGCCAGGGGAAGGGGGCCACGCGGCCCCTTCCCGTTTTTTTTTGGGTAATTAAAAAAGGGGTAAGGCCCTGGGGGATGGGGTCCCCAGGGCCCAAAACAGAAAAAGGAAGGGGGCTACACAGCTCCCCTTCAGGAGACAAAAACAAAAAACAAAAAAACGATCGGGCCCGCAGGCCCCGCCCCTTACTTCACCACTCTGCAAACGCGCCCCTGGCGCGTTTGCAGAGGGGGAACAAATTCACCTTGAATACTGGGGGTCCCTGGGGGCCAACTAGCCCACCAGGAACCTCCAGTATGCGCCAGGGGCTGCCTTGCAGAGACGTGTAGAGAGGCCACACCCCTTTTACACCTCTCTGCAACGCAGCTCTGTGGCGCTTTTGGAGGTATATGGTGGGCTAGTTGGACTCCGGGGACCCTCAGGATTCAAGGGGACTTAATCCCCCAAATTAAAACGCGCCACGGGGCGCGTTTGCACAGTGGTGAAGGGAGGGGGCGGGGCTTCAGGTGACAAGTGTGCAAACAGGCCCCGTGGCGCGTTTTAAGATGGGGAATTAAATCCCCTTCAATCCTGAGGGTCCCTGGGGGCCAACTAGCCCACCATATACCTCCAAAAGCACCACAGAGCTGCGTTGCAGAGAGGTGTAAAAGGGCGTGGCCTCTGTACACCTCTCTGCAAGGCAGCCCCCTGGCGCATACTGGAGGTTCCTGGTGGGCTAGTTGGCCCCAGGGACCCCCAGTATTCAAGGGAGTCGTTCTCCCTCTGCAAACGCGCCAGGGGGCGCGTTTACAGAGTGGTGAAGGAAGGGGCGGGGCCTGCGGGCCCGATCGTTTTTTTTCCCCCCTGAAGGGGGCTGTGTAGCCCCCTTCCTTTTTCCTATTTTTAGGCCCTGGGGACCCCATCCCCCAGGGCCTTACCCCTTTTTTTTAAATAAAATTTAAAAAAACGGGAAGGAGGCCGCGTGGCCCCCTTCCCTGGGCCTGTATTGGCCCCGGGGACCCCATCCCCGGAGCATGGCCTCTTTTTTTTTTTATTTGGAGGGGGCTGCGTGGCCCCCTCCTCAGGCCATTAAGGCCCGGGGCCCCATCCCCGGGGCCGGCCTTGCACTTTTTTTTTTTTACTTGTTTTTACCTTTGGGGAGGGGGGGCTGCGTGGTCCCCAAACCCCCCACAGTCCCGCCGGCTCCCCGTGTCCTACGGGAGCCGGCATTGCTTTTACACATGGGGAGCAGCTAACATGCTGCTCCCCATGTGGAAAAGCAATCAGCTTTGGATATTGGAAGAGAGAGCAGGTTTCCTGCTCTCTCTTCCAATATCCAAAGCAGTTTGCAATGACAGGACGGGAGCCGCGAGGCTCCGTCCCTGTCATTACAAACAGCAGTGTCCCGGGGTAAGCACCCGGGACACTGCAGGAGCCGGCCCTGGGGGGTGGCGGTCCCCAGGGCCACCACAGGCTCCAGGAGGGGGGCCGCGCGGCCCCCCTCCTTACATTTTGAAAGCCCCGGGGAGGTGGACCCCCATTGTAATTTTTCTTAGTGCCCCGGGGAGGTGGTGGTCCCCGGGGCGTGTGGGGGGGCTGGAGCCCCCCCACACAGGTTTTTCAAAAATAAAAAAGAAGCCCCGGGAGGTGGCGGTCCCCGGGGCTGCGGGAGGGCTCAGAGCCCTCCCGCACCATTATACATAAAGCCCCGGGGGTGGTGGTCCCCGGGGCTTGGGGGCCCTTAGAGGCCCCCACACATAAAATTAACCCCCCCAGCATGCCCCCGGGACTTGGCCCACCCGGGGGCCAGTGCTAACATCGAAGCACGGGAGACCGCGCTTCGATTTTTTTTTTCGGCAGGATTCGCGCACCCTGAGCGCATCCTGCTGATTTTTAAAAAAAAAAAAAATTTTTTTGCCCAGGGGGTCCTTGTGGGACCCCTGAGCAGACCTAGGGGTCAGGGTGTTTCTACCCTGCCCCTTTGTGCGCTTTGCGCACTTGTTTCTGTCCCTCGGTTCTACCGAGGGACAAAATAGCTGCCAACACTTCCTGATTTGGAGTGTTGACAGCCAATTAGCATGCAGCTCGTGATCGGGAGGGTGCGCGAATCCGACGCGGCCATAGATATATCTATCTTTTTACTTTTGATTTTCTCAGCAACTACTGAACGGATTTACACCATTTAACAAAAAGGGTTCTTTCTGAACCAAGAACTACCTCTTTGCCAAATTTGGTGTAATTCCGTTCAGCAGTTCGGGCTGTAGCCGTGTCTAAAGTTTCCTATGGAAAATTGCATGGGGAAAACGTGTTTTGGGACCCCCTTTTTCTCGGCCCCGCTTGACAAATCCCCCGAGACTTTCAGGGTAGGAGCGGACCGGAGCGCCCCACAAAGTTTGAAAATTTTGCGAAGATACGTCAACCGGCAAGAGAGTTATTTCAAATAGAATGTCGCTGATTTCCTATGGATAATAGGTTGTAACTATAACTATCTACTGGCGACCGCCAGTAGATAATATATATATATATATATATATATTCACTGAAAAAACCATAGGTTTCAGGGCGTTATAGTTAGCTGGACATTTCACTCGTACAAAACCATAGAGTGAAATGTCCAGCTAACTATAACGCCCTGAAACCTATGGTTTTTTCAGTGAATTTCAAAGGTTTTTTAAATGCTAATTTCTAACTATAACGTCTGTAAAACCTATGGTTTTTTCAGTGAATTTGAAAGGTTTTATAAATGCTAATTTCTAACTACAATGTCCCTGAAACCTATATTGTTTTTAACTAAATTTAAAAAGACGTGCATACTTTTTGTAGTGAAAAACTAACTGTAACAGTACTCTGTTATAAGTTATAATTTAACAATGTTTAAATCTTAATTAGCACTAATTAACATATAAGTGTGGAAAAAGTGTGACGGAGCAGCTATGATACCCGACTTCGAACAACAGCGTTCACAGTTCGATTCCCGGCTCCAGCGGCACATTAGCCCACCACTATGTCACTGTGGGCAGCACCTTGCTTAATCTTTCCGACGCCCCCGAGCGCCGGCACACCTTTCCAGGGGTAGCTGTACGCTTTACAAATACTCGCATTTTTTTAATTTAAAACCATAGTGATGAGAAATATTATCACGTTTTTTTTTTCTTCTATTCTGATAGATCTTTTTTTTTATGTCTTCTATTTAGAATTACGGCAATTAATAAATGTATTTACTCATGAGAATGGAAATTACACGGTTTTCCGGGTAACAGTTTTTAAGCTCTCCAACGTATGTACATATTATGGACCTTATACGTGTTAGGTTTGAAATCGAAACTTTTTCCGCTTCACATTTTGTAACTTTTCCCAACACGTGCACAAGTTAAACAGTTAAAACGTGAGCATGTGTCAACTGTAAAACGTGACGTCTAAATGGGCGGAGCCGCATCTTCCTTCCATAGACTACTCAATAACCAAAAAGTATATAAACCACACCTGTTGATTGATTTGTTTCATTTTTGCGAGTTCTTTTCGCGTCTCCATTCAGTGATGCAGGTGCTCTTTTCTACAGTCGGATTCTTCTTTTGCGGGAACAAAACATAATCCTGAGTTGTAAGTTGTTTGATTATGGCATACTAGATATTTATAATACGTAGCTATTTGTCAATATTTAAACACTTGTATTTAGAAAAAAGTGTTATTGGTTGTTTTTGCCATTTATATGTAACGTCAGCAGCTTGTTTTCAGAAACAGACAGAATACAGCAAACATTGTTCCTGTTCTGGCTCCTTTGAGCTCATATAGTGTGACTTTGTATATTATAATATTAACACTGTACTTGACCTCAGAAGTGTTGGTGACCTGTCGGCGCGAAGACTACAGATTTATATGTAACGTCAGCAGCTTCTAGTTTGTAGTCTATTTCCCCCTTGAGATCATATAGTGTGAGTATGTATATTATAATAACCACACATTATGATCTCAGAGGAGTTTGTGACCTGTTGGCGCGAAGACTAAAGATTTATATGTAACGTCAGCAGCTTCTGGTTTTTAGTCTATTTCTCCCTTGAGATCATATAGTGTGAGTATGTATATTGTAATATTAACATTTATACTGACCTCAGTGGAGTTTATGACCCGTCGACGCGAAGACTAAAGATTTATATTTAACGTCAGCACCTTCTCGTTCTTACTCTGTTTGTTCCTTGGGATCATATACTGTGAATATGTATATTATAATATTAACAGTCATTGTGATCTCAGAGCACTTTATGACCCGTTGGCACGAAGATGAAAGATTTCGAAGTCCCGGAGAAAAGAAGCTCTCAACATACTCATCGCTGGAAAGTATTTCGTTATTGATCTTGTTTTGTATTGATGACTTCATTTTCCTTTTTCTGTGCCATCAGTGACACTGTGTATATTGTAAGAGTGTGATATTTCCACACAACAGGAATTGGAGATTTGTCGCCGCCAGGAGTAAACCATCTGAAATACAGTTTACTGACCTTTATAACTTACTTGATCAGATATTTTTACAGTGACAATATTTTTGGAAATTGCAGTTTAAAAAAAAATGGTTTCCATAGATACTTTCTTAGTGAATACCTTTGATAAACCCTACATTTCTGAATGTTTTTTTACTATTTCTATTTTTGTCTGTTGCGGTTCCTATTCACCTTCTCCCTATAGAATATATATGACCAGTAGTGTATATTATTATACTACTATCCTATATATTCTTAAAGGAGTACGTGATTTCTTAGCGGAGCAGTGAGCGACCTCTAAGCACTACAACCGAACTTTCCCGAATTCTACAGAATAGAAATTATAAAAAATGATAAAGCGTACATTTCTATGTAATATAAAGTGATTTGTGTTTAACTGTTTTTCACTTGTTATTGTTCTTGTGACCTGAGATGATGTAGTGCGGAGTGTTTCTTGTAGCACTTCTTTTCTACTTTATCTAAAAGTAACTCATGCCCTCTTATATTATCAAGAATATGGGGCAACACTTTTACAAACTCTAGCAGAAAAAAAAGGGAGGGTGTGCCCACGCTTAAGGGATATTTTATGAATTGCGTTTTTATTTGTCACCCCTTTGATATATACAGCTTCAGTTTCCGAATAAAGTATATTTGTAATTGCTTAATAAAAACTATTTCAAACCTAGACTGAAATTTTTGCTGCGCGAGAAGAGCTCCCCGTCAGAAAAGTAAACACCACATTATAACTAAACAGTGCTCCTGGGAAGTATCCCACCCGCAAACTTAATAAAAAGAAGACCGCAACACACTTTGTTATTTTCCCGCCGTGATGTGTACACCCCACGCCAATTATAGAAATGGCCCTTAAAATATATAAAAAACTATTTTTACCTTCACAATCCCTCTCCACCACCTTGTGACCACTGTACAGAGTTAATAGTGTTCCTACCCTCCCCGCTACTACTTTCTTTTCCCGTACTCCATTGAAGTGCGTCACAAAATGGTTCACAACAGTGAACCGTTCGCAGCCAATAATGAGCAAACTTGTACTAGGAACACTTTAGCCAATAAAATGTCCATGGTGTTCCGCAGAGGGGAAGTGAATCGCTGCCAACACTTCTACTTTCAGTGGTTTACAGCCAATGAACATTAAGCTTGGGAAGGTCCTGCTTGGAACACGTTACCCAATCAGATGTCCCTGATGCTCCGCGGAGGGGGAGGGAATGGCTGGCAACACTTCTACTTTCAATGGTTTACAGCCAATGAACATTAAGCTTGGGAACGTCCTGCTTGGAACACGTCAGCCAATCAGATGTTCCTGCTACTCTGCGGACGGGGAGGAAATGGCTGGCAACACTTGTACTTTCAATGGTTCGCAGCCAATGAACATTAAGCTTGGGAAGGTCCTGCTTGGAACACGTCAGCCAATCAGATGTCCCTGCTACTCCGCGGATGGGGAGGAAATGGCTGGCAACACTTCTACTTTCAATGGTTCGCAGCCAATGAACATTGAGCTCGTTGTTGGAACACCTCAGCCAATTAAACGTTAATTTTGATCCAGACACACGAACAGAACACGCCCTCCCACATAATATTAAATTTCATCTAAGAAAGTGACACTGTCCGTGATAAAAGTGAACACCGCATTATAAGTAAACATTACTGCGCATTATATTAAAGGAAGGCTGCAATACGGCGCATTGTTATTTTCCCTGCTTGCAGCAATACGGCGCATTGTTTTCCCAACGGGATTTCCAGAGCCTATGTAACCTTGCCGCAATACCGTGCACCGTTGTTCTGCGGACGTGATTTCCACGTCCTACGCAACATTCAAACTCCCTGCCTCTGCACCGTACAGACTGCTTAAACTAAGACCACAGTGTTCCTACTATACCCTCTTATACAATTTTTCTCTTTTGTTTCGCCCTACGCCTTTCAACTCAGTCACAAAATGGCTGCCAACACTTCCTAGTTTCAACAGTTCGCAACCAATGAGCCGCACGCTCGTGCTCGTAACGCCCCAGCCAATCAGATGTCAGAATTCTCAAATATCGATATCTGTAAATTTTGATATTGCTCTAAAACTACTGAACGGACTTACCCCATTTAAACAAAAGCGTGCTTTCTGGACCAAGACCTTTCTCCCTGCCAAATTTGGCGTAATTCCGTTCAGCAGTTTGACCTGTAGCCTTGTCTAAAGTTTCCTATGGAAATTGCATGAAGAAAACACGTTTTGGGACCCCCCTTTTTTCTCAGCCCCCCTTCACGAATCACTCCCAAACTTTCAGGATAGGAGCTCACCTCAAAAGAGGAACTTTTTGGAAAATTTCGTAAAGATTCGGCAAACGACGCCAAAGTTATAAGCACATCAAAAAATGCTTTTCCTATGGAAACGTGGTCTTAACTATAACTACCTACTGGCAACCGCCAGTAGGTATATATATATATATATATATATATATATACATACTTACGATAGCACAAAGGAGGTTACACCGCACTCCCAGAAATGAAAGACTTTGAAACCTGCCATGCGTGTCTCCAAGGATAGGACTGCCTCATCTATTCCTAGAAGGTGAGGAAGTATCCTACATGAGTTCCAACACTGATGCGGCCTGATTTAAAAAGTGGAGGACAGGCGCAGATCTGTACAAGGACATAATTTTTAAAAACAGATGCCGAAATGATTGAAGATTTTACATAAGGGTCATGCACTTAGCAAAGAGACGAACTTACTTAAAGATTAATTTCCTTTATGTCTCAACATGGGAACTACAAATCCCATAAAGCCTAGTACTGAACTGAAGGCACAGCAGATTTCAAGCAGGTAATTAAGCACCACCTGAGGAAGACGATAAGTTGAAATTCGTAGTGGTGATAAAAGAAGGACTGCTTTTGACATAGAAACAGAAACAGTAAAGTTTTCTTGAAGTACATTTCTGGGAGTGCGGTGTAACCTCCTTTGTGCTATCGTATGTTTTGGGGGCATGTGGTCTGACCCCCTAACACCGCACCAGCAGTTGAGCGCACCGCCTGTGGACCACAGGTGGTTTTGGATATACATACTTACCTTAAAAACTTTTACAAAGTATATGCCTTTACCATGCATGCCTTTGCGTTGTAATGGTATGCGTGGTAAAGGCATAAGCGATGTAAAAGTATGCGTTGTGATGGTAACGCGTTGTAACAGCACTTGCGTTGTTACATATGCGTTGTGATGGTATGCATGGTGTTGGAATGCGGGGTAAGAACATATATCCATTTAAGTAACATGTATCTATTACTGATGTTTTGGTACGACGTCTTTGTAAACTTTGAGCTGGGTTTAATTTTGCAAAATATTTCCTCCGATCAACTGTCACCTCATATAGCCACGTGTTCTGGGGCTCCTTCCCAATATTTGAGCTTTCTCTCACATCTTGAGATGTTTGCTCCATCACTTAACTCTCCAGAGATTCTTAACATCTCCCAGCACTTCCAGCCTGTGTGTCCAAGTAAAGGGCGAAGAGGTTAGGGTGGCTTCCTGGTGCATCTTTTCTGTTAGGATCTTAAAGGGACTTGGGCCAGTGATCCAGCGGTATACCAACAACTGATACTCCACTACCATATACTCACCTGGGCCCATAAAAACACACACATTGAGTAAACCGCTGGAGTGGTTAAAGTTTTATATTTATACTTCAGAATATTCAGGATTAGTTATTTAATTTTCTTAACTAACCTTTCACTGATCAAAAAGTTCTTTCCTCTGGTCGATGGACCATTAGTTGAACTAGTTGATGGTGATAATTAACTTACCCCTTAACTATTCTTGGTTTGACGAAAATAATCACAGACTCAGGAAGGTTTAAAATCTTTATCTAAATTAAGTGCATGTGAACCATTTCAAAAATACAGTGCAGTCACCCTCATTTTAGGAGAGAAAATTCAATTGATTAAACATCAAGCATATACTTCGGACTCATACAATAATTAATGCTCAGAAAAGGGAGAGGACAGAGAGAAAAGAACATCTACAAAATACATGAAAAATATATTTACCAAGAATGGTGTGAAAGACCAACCCCCTGGCCAAAGGGCTGGTAAGGGTCCCCAGGTTAGGTCAGGAGACAAAGACTTCAGGACAGGATTCAGGACAGGATAGATGACCTCTCTAGAATACCAATGAATTGCGTCGCACCCCTCTCTGACACTCTCTTCCTCCTCGAGATTCTTCCGCGATCTTCTGATCTAACCCAATTAAGTTAGGATAGAAAGTTCTTCTTCAGCGTCTGCATTCAATTCTTCATCAGCATCTCACAGCATCTCTCCAGCAACAGCTTCCCCGATCCCAGACAGCATCCCGAGCTCTGCTGCATCTCCTTCCTCTCTCTGTCTAACTAACTAACTAAAGCTACCTTAATTATACCCTTGTTTCCTCATGTTCCACCCACTAAAGTTACAATATCCTAAAAATACGAAATCTAATTGGTCAGGCAAGGGGGGATGATCATCACACCATGCTTACATGTCACTATATTCTGTTAAACCATTGTTCGCAAACCCATCCCCTTAATTTTTATTCAAAACTTTATTCCCATCCACTACATGTATCTAAATTGCAACATTAATGACACTACGAAGAATAGAACATCACATTGCTGAACTTTTCACCATCCGTTCCCAGGACATGGCGCTCCAATTTGGCCTCCATTCAAGTGTTTCGTCTTCTTCTTGTTTCAACAACAGCATCAGGTATTTCAATCACTGGTATCCACTCTTCCTGACTTGTACTTGGCTATTCGTCATATAGTTGTCTTTCAGAATCTATCACTCTAGATTCTTCAGCGTTACAGCTTTCAACTTCTGACGTCTCAGCTTGTTCAGTCATAGCTTCACTCAGTAGGCATGCGCAGGCATTGCGTCATTTTTTCTAGTCCGGTCATACAAGAGAGGCCCAAATGCGCACTAATAATAAAGTCAAAAGACAAATGTTATTTTCACAAAATAAATGGTCTCACTGTATACCTCCCACCTCTACTCTATTCCGTTCTCTTATTAATACTTTCCCTGCATTAGCATTAGTAAAATAGCCTGTTTTAGTTTCAGCTAAGCAGATGCCATGCACGTGAGTCTTCAAGACTCCATATTAGTGCCTACTGCTCATGCGCTAGAATTTCCCTCCAAGCGTTAGCTCGTCATATTGCGTAGATGCAGTTGACGCATGCGCACTACAGTTTCCCCGTTTAAAGCGGTATTAGTCCGTTTTCATTTTTATCCGCGTTAGTACACACATAAGCAAGCTTCACTAACCCGCGTGTTCATGTGGTGCGAATTAGTTATTCACAGATTACGTTTAATAACTTGTTAATGAGTTAAACGAGCGGATTGCCTCCGAGCAAGTCTCTTTCTTACGAGACCTTGCTCAATCAGTCCCCTCTCTGATGGCATTTTGAGCCATCACAAAATTACCCATCCCTTTCCCTGATGCCAACTTTAGCACATCTCAGTTTTCTCCTTTTTCTCTCCTTATTTCATCAGTTACTTCTTTTCCTTCTAAATCTTTCATCTTTTTGTATAGTTTTCCTTTCATTTCCTCTAATTGAATTTCATCATATTCTCTCTTTCGTTTCTTTCCTCTCCCTTCACTTCCTAAATGTATTCTTCTATTTCCTTTGCTTCTGCAACATTTACATGTGATCATTACTATCATAACTATTGTCATTATCACAACTACTGGTAAGATTATTTGAAATAGAAAACTTTTCCCAAAATCAGTAAACCAATTCCCTATCGATGTTATACTCTTTGTTAGTTTTCCCCATACACTGTCAACCTCCAGTTGGGTCAAATCATTATGCATTCTTGTAATATTTCTAATATACCCTTAAATTTCTTTACTTTTGTCCGAAATATAAGTACAGCAATGTTGAATTTTCAACATACCACAGACTCCGCCCTCTTTTGCCAATAAAATATCAAGAGCAAGACGATTTTGTAAAACCATAGACCTTATTGCAACCATCTCTGTGTTTAATCATTAAAAATCCACCTGCAGTATCTGTGGAAAGACGATCAACTATGGTTGACAATATGCAAATTTAGCGTGAATTTAGAATGACTCCAACTGAGGGTATCAATGCACCAAATATATCACCTACTATTTCAGAAAAACTAGCTCTTCTTCTCCGTGTTAGTCCATTAGATTTTCCATTGATTCCATTGATTCTGTCCACATGGTAGATTTTTGGAAAAACGATTCCAAAATAACAGCTCCCGTACCATCTTGCAGGTGACCTATAATAGGCATTTTTTCCCACATACATAGTAAATTCCTGGAAATACAGGGTCATTTCCCCCTTTTAGTCCCCACCCTCCTAGAATTAGGAAGTTGTATTCACACTCACTGGAACCAATGAAATTATTATTATAATCTGTCTTTAACCTATGGAGGCAGAATTTTCCCCTTTTCACAAAGTCTAGGGACATCACAGCATGAGCTTCGCCCTTTGCATAAATTCCCTCTTTCTCAGCCCATGGAGGTACATGGGATTTCTGTTCAGCAGCTTTCTTTGTTAAATCCTGTCTCCTTTCTTCTACTAAATTCAAAAACTCTTTTCTTCTTCACGTAATATACATGTTAGGTTATCCTTGTGGGCTTGAACTATATCTATTGAACTCATTGTTAAAAGAATTCACCCATGAACTGTGCATTTTTCCTACTAACTACTGGATTCATATTCTTTCTAATAGGCAATTCTGAAAATACTACATCTAAATTTGAATAAAAATACTGAAGTTTCCTGTTACGTAAAATAAACTTGATAAAACACTACATGATACACCATATGTTAGAGTTATATGGTGATACGTCACCCCTTCTGACACTGATGAGGGTAACATCATACAAATATAACAATTACTAATCTCCATCGTATTAACATACTGAAATAACAATTTAGTCAACACATTTAAAGACAAATCATTGTCTGATTCATTATGATAATTTTTCTCATCTTCCCCCTATTTCTATTTTTAGTTCCCTTTATTCTATCTACCTTCTCATTAGTAATTGTACTATTCTTGTTACTTGTTTCCATCAACAAAGGTACTCCTACTGTTAGGAATAACCATACTAATATTACTAATATAATACTACATAAACAGAAAATTAAACATTTTCTTTTTAAACTTCGTTTCGGTCTTTCAGTATTTTCAATTTCTGCCATCTTAAACAGAGAAAATTTATTTTCTCTTTCTTTGTCTAAATTTTCTTAAAATCCAGACTTTTATTTTAAGGAGGTCTTAATTTGCTTTCATCAATCTGTGCAACATGAACTCTTTCTGATTCTTCACATAAATCTAGGTTTTCAAATTCTTCAAGGATAACATAGGTCCACTCAGGGGCCTTGTATTTTCTGTTCAGAATTCTCAATCTTGGGCTTCTTCTTGTAAGTTTTACTAATGTTTGCTCGTAATCTCATTTACTTGCTCTGGTTTCTTTTCTGTTCTTCTTAGATGATATTTTAGTCTCTTCACTCCTACAGGCCAATTGTCTCCTTTTCTAACTCGTTTGACCTAAACTGCACTTTCACCTTCTCCGTCTCCTTCTAAAGTTCTTTTATTTTCACTTAATCTGGGCACAATTTGTTCTTGTTCCTCGTCTCTTTCTGATTGTCTTTGTTCTGTATTTTCTGTATTTGGATCTTCCTCTAATTGCACCTGTTCAGGTCTTATTACAGTTTGTTCGTCTTCAGCCTGAACTTGTTCTTCTAAATCTATCTGAACCTGTTCAGGTCTTATTTCAATTTGTTCTTCTTCTGCCTGAACTTGTTCTTCTAGATCTACCTGTTCCTGTTCAGGTCTTATTTCGATTTGTTCTTCTTCTGCCTGAACTTATTCTTCTCGATCTATCATTCCCTGCTCAGGTTTCTGAATGGCTTTGTTTATTTTTACCTGAGAGTGTTCTTCTTTCCCTGTCTTTTCCCTTCTACCTTCCTGTCTTCTTAATTCAGTTCTTCTTCTTGTTTCAACAACAGCATCAGGTATTTCAATCACTGGTATCCACTCTTCCTGACTTGTACTTGGCTATTCGTCATATAGTTGTCTTTCAGAATCTATCACTCTAGATTCTTCAGCGTTACAGCTTTCAACTTCTGACGTCTCAGCTTGTTCAGTCAGTGGCTGCTCTTGTTGTTCAGATGGGCTCAGAACTCTTCTGGTATGACTAGCATGAATCCAATTGGGTAAACCTGCACACTTCACTGCTGTGGTAGTGACTAGTATGACTTGACGTGGTTTATCCCACCTGGGTGCTAGACACAACTTCCTTGCGTGTTTCTTCACTAACACCCAATCTTCAGGATTCAAATCATGCGCTTGGTCTGGCTGTCTTTCAACTGCTTCTTCTCCGACCTGATGAGAGACAGAACGCACCATTTCAGCCAATCCTTTGCAATAGTCCAATACCAGATCATCAGTTATATTCATTAATTTATTTCCAGGAATATATGCTTGTCTCATTGCCCTTCCCATGAGTACCTCGTGTGGACTCAATCCCGTTTTTCTGTCAGGAATACTTCTGAGACCCATCAGTACAAGAGGCAATGCATCTGGCCATTTCAGCATTGTGGATGCGCACACCTTCCCTAATCTTGATTTGATTGTGCCATTTAGCTGTTCAACTATTCCAGAAGCCTCTGGACGATAAGCACAGTGCAGTTTTTGTTCAATGTTAAATGCAGCACAGATTAATCGAATTATCTCATTATTAAAATGAGGTCCTCTATCTGATTCCAAAGTGACTGGAAAACCGAAACGAGGAACTAACTCCCTCAATAGTAGTTTAGCAACTGTGAGACTGTCGTTTCTGCTAGTGAGGTATGCCTCTACCCATCTTGAGAACAGGCACACTATGACAAGTGCATATTTTAGTCCATTGCAAGGAGGCAACTCAATGAAATCTAACTGCAATCTGGTGAAGGGTCCTTCTGCCTTTCCAATCTTTCCCCAACTGACCACTGTCTTCCTGCCTGGGTTTTGCTGCTGACAGATTAAGCATTTTTGGCAAAGGCTCTCTGCGACTACCCTAAACTTTGGATTGTACCAACTCTGTCTGAATAATCTGATCATTGAATCCCTACCAAAGTGAGTTGTCCCATGGTATACTCTTGCCATTTGTGAGAGCAAACAGTCTGGCATAACTGGTCTGCCATCTAAGTACACCCACACTTCATCTTCTGTCCTTCTTGTACAACTTGTTTTTATCCAAATCTCCTTTTCTTTTTCCTCAACTTCTTCCTGTAACTGTCTGACCTCATCCCATGTTTCTGGAACTGAGAAAAACATAAGTTGGCAGCTGGTTTCACCCGTTTCAATCTTTCTGCTAATTGCCATTGTATTTCTTGCACAGTATCGAGCAATTTGGTCAGCATATCTATTACCAGCCGCCACATAGTCATTTCCTGACATGTGCAGCGCATTTAACAACTGCTACTTGTTTTGGCAATTGTAATGCTTCCAACAAATACTTTACATTTTTACTGTTTCTGATAGGAGATCCTGAAGAAGTCAGAAATCCCCTCTGCATCCAGAGTTGGCCAAAATCATGCACAACCATGAAACCATATTGACTGTCCGTAAATATGGTTATTCACCAATTTTTTCCACTTTTGCATGCCTTTGTTAAGGCCACCAATTCGGCTACTTGTGCAGATTTGACTCCCGGTAAACAGGATGCTTCAACCACCCCTGTTATTTTACATACAGCATATGCAGCACTTAATCCTCCTCCTTCAGTTCTTAGACAAGACCCATCCACAAACAGTTCATGATCAGCTTCCTTCAATGGTGTTTCTTTTATATCTGGGCGGGGCTTAGTACACAATTCGGTCACATCCAGACAATCATGATCAATCTCATCTTTCACTTCTTCACAACATGGATCTGGCAATAATGTGGCAGGATTCATTATCGTACATCTTATCACTGTCACATTTTCTGCTCCCAGAATCACCCTTTCATACTAAGTGAGCCGACTGGGAGTGAGATGTTGTGTTCTTGTTCTTGTCAAAAGAATGTCAACTGAGTGTGGAACGTAAACCTTTACGGGATGTCCCATCACTATGGACTCACTTTGCTCCAGACTCATACAAGTAGCAGCTACTTCTTTTAAGCAGCCAGGTAAGGCTGAAGCCACTGGATCCAAGGTGGCAGAAAAATACGCCACTGGACGTCGACTCAGTCCATGTCTCTGTGTTAAAACTGAAAGTGCACAATTTTCTCTCTCACAACACAACAACGCAAATTCCTTTGAATAATCAGGCATGCCCAAGGCTGGGGCCTCACATAAACAGTTTCGTAGTTTCACAAAGGCTTCCAAACATTCATCATTCCAATCGATGGGATCTTTCGCTCTTTTCCGAGTTAATTGTATCAATGGCTTGGCTAGCATGGAGAAACTATTTATCCACTGCCTACAGTACCCAACCACTCCCAGAAACATTCTTATCTCCTTCTGTGTCTGAGGTAGCTGCATTTCTTTGATTATTTGTATTCTTTCTGGTGTCACTTTTCTAACTCCTCTTTCTATTTTATGCCCTAAATATCTAACTTCTTGTTGACAGAACTGCAATTTTTCTGGAGATACCTTGTGTCCTCCTTCGGCCAAATGGTTCAGTAATGCAATTGCGTCAGTGACACAATGTTCTCGTGTTTTTGATGCCACCAATAGGTCATCAATATACTGAACCAGAACTGATTTCCCGGGCATAATCTATGACTCCAGACACTTCTTCAGTATCTGATTAAAAATTGAGCGACTCTCTGTGTACCCTTGAGGAACTCAGCACCATGCCAAAATACGATCCTCAAACTGGAAGGCGAAAAGATACTGGCTGTCTGGGTGCAAAGGAATAGAAAAGAATGCTTGGCACAAATCAATTACTGTAAACCAATCTGCGTTCCAGGGTATCTGATAAAGGATCACCGCTGGATTTGGCACTATTGTGCAACAAGGCACTACAATTTTGTTAATTTTTCTCAAATCCTGCACTATCCTGTATTTTCCGCTAGGCTTTTTAAGTCCCATTATTGGCGAATTACAAGGACTACCCATTATCTCTTTTAAAATGCCTTGTTTAATCATTCGGTCAATTTCTGGAGCAATTCCTGCTTTCACTTCTGGACTCATTTTGTACTGTTGTGTGTTTGGGTAAGCTGCACCTTCTTTCACCGTCACTTTAACTCAGTGGTTCCCAAACTCTTTCGACCTGTGGCTCCCTTGACCTAATTGGCAGTTGGCCGTGGCTCCCCACCATTTTTTTACCGGTGGGGGATGCAAGCCCGACCTCGGGAGTACTTCCAGTTGTCTCCCTGAAATTAATTGGGATGCGATGAAGGTATTATAACCATATTTGTAACAAAATAAAAATATAACAGTTGTTTAATAAAAACTTTAGGTTGCCGTGCCTTGATGGAATCCAGGCCTTCTGCATCCAAGATCAGGAGTGGTATTTCCATATCCATTACGACTTTCCCAACCCTCCTCCAATAATTTAGGAACGAGCTGAAGAGACATGTTTTTTTCAATAGCACCGCATCATGATGTAGTAAAAGTCCACTCTTAGAAACCAGCTACCCTGCCATGCGCATGTTGACTGTGTGTCTTTGCATTAGATAGGGATTGTGGGTGCAGACAGCGAGTTTATATGCTCGCAGATTTTGTGTTGCACTGAAACATTTGAGTGTGCCTTGCACTCAGGAGAAGAGGGCCCAACCCCAATCTATCCAACCTTAGAGTGAGTGAGCAGGCCATAGATACAAACTTTTGATTTGCATTCTGGTGCCAGAATCTGCCACCGGATACTATGCTTTCTTATGGATAAATGGCTTTACATTACATACACAGGGCTAGCACAGCAAAACAAAACCAGATTTACAAATATCAGAATGTAAACGTAAAAGTAAGACTGGGAGAGCCATTCGCAGAACACATGAAACAACTGAAGCCCTCTCGTGTTTTACAGATCACTTCCATTAATAATCATGACCCATACGTAACCACATGCACATGCGCAGCTAACAAAACATTTAACGTGGTTAAACTCACATAAAAGACAATGACATGGCAGCAAAAAGGGATAAAAGGACATTATCATAAATTGCAGCCAGGAGCTCCCAGAAGTGCCCGCGTGTAAAGGCTGCTGCTGCTGTCCGCTCTCCTGGGCCTGGCTGGGAGTGAGCATGCTTGCCGCGCCCTAACGTGCTGCTAACATCACGGTAATGAGGACTCGCTTTCAGCAGATTATGTAGTTGTAGGGCAGGCCCCTAACCCTCTTCTTAGAGCTGTCACCTGTCAGAACCGAGCAGTCGGCCCTAATCACTACCCCGCTTCCTCAATGACATGTAAATTAAATGCGGGCTGCAGCACTTGACTTTCCTGGCTTTGGCACCTGCTGGCCTCGCTGCACAGGCCCAGCCCCGATGCTCGCCCTAACAACACGGTTGTGCGGCGAGGCCAGCAAGTGCCAGGGCCGGGAAGGTTAAGTGTTGCAGCCCACATTTTAATTTAGATGTCATTCATTTTACACTTTTACAGGGTTTGTGCCATCATGTTTGGGACGGAGATGGTGAACAGCGAAGAACTACTACACCCAGAGTAGTCTGCCAGTCACTCCGAAGTTAAGAACCCGGCCCTTTTAGAAGGAGAAAGGAGTTCGGATTCGAAGTTTTAAATTGCCATTACTGCAGCAAGAACGTATACGGAACCTATTTTGAGGCCGTGAACCTTGTCAAGTGTATTTCAAGTGTGGAATTTTTGCCTACGGGTGGCCCGTTCAGGCATGGTATGTGTTAACTTCTATGTAGCATTACTCGGGGCTTTTGTGCATGTTGTGTTAGCTGGCGAAGTCGCCCACTGTACTTGTACACAGTCTGACCTTTTTGGATATAGTAAGAGCGGGCGAGATTATTATACTGATGCTTGTGCAGGACACCTAGCGTGAATGAAACTTGCTAAATTAAATTCAGCTAAGTTTATGGTGGGGTTGTGTGTGGATGCGAGCACTACACTAGGCTAAACGCTAGTTATTAGCAGGGACAGGTATTCAGGTAACTACATTTCTTACAGTGGCTGTCTCGCTTTGTCGAGGATTGTGTTCAACTTCTCCTACCTATTTACTTATTTTACATTTCTACCGCCGACGATGCGCATGGGACATGGGTGAACCTAGTACTTACTTGATGTAAAGAAGATCGTCAGAACCCGGGAAGCAATAACGCTTGGCATCGCTGTATGTGTGCGTCGTATGCCTGGCCCGCCTAAACTACGTGAAGCACGTACACATGTATGGCGGCCGTACGCTTTGGACCAAACCATGATTCCTGATTTTACAGGTGGCATTTTTAACTCCTCCCTTATGTTGCGCTGCAGCTGGGCCAAACCACGATTCTCGATGCCGGCTGACAGGTACCACTTATACATCCCCGGTATTTATGCGCTGCGGCTGGGCCAAACCACACTGGCTGACACTGGCTACCTAGCGCTTTTAATTCCCCACCCACCCTCATGACATATTCGGGGTGACCATTGATTTTATCATTACAACACCCGATTTCTTGCCTAAATTTCAAAGACGTGCGCGGCGCCCCTGTCTAGTCCTTATGGCGCACCAGGGCGCCGCGGCGCACAGTTTGGGAACCACTGTTCTAGGTGGTACCCATACATTTCCCCCGATAAAGTAGAGTTTCACACGGGTGAGGCCTTTGTCACTGAAGCGTGATTTGATACAGTATATGACATGCGCAACCCTTCGATCTACATCTGCATCTACGTTATGATAGAGACCACCCTGGTGATGGTATGTAAACACTTGCATGACTGTGTCTCTTCTCGCTCTCTCTGCAACACTTCATGCCCCACACATACTTAGAGCATGTCTCCAACCATCATTCCGCTCACCCAACACCTCTCATAAGTAAATACTGACTGACAACCAACACTCGTTACAACTGTGCTCTCAGATAGAACACCAAAAACCCTCTTTCAAATCAGAGCCCTTTGTGCCCACTTCGAAGGAATGAAGTGCTATAAATACTACAATGCAATACAACAGAGGAAGAATGCACGGAAAAACTGTGGTGGCATATGCTATATGATATGCAATTTAACATGTTCAGTATGATTATGGTTATTATTATTAGTAGTAGTAGTAGTAGCGTGGACAATTGTGATGATTATTTTTCTAATTATTATGATTACTGTGATGATAATGAAAGCGTCAATAATACCAACAAAACAACAGCAATAAAAATATTGGAATAATAATAGTAATAATGATAGTAAAGACAATAATAATAAAGGTAATGATGATAATAATAATAATAATAATGATAGTAAAGACAATAATAACAAAGGCAATAATAATAACAATAACAATAATAATAATAATAATTATTATTATTATTATTATTGTTGTTGTTATTATTATTATCATTATTACAAAAAGAAGATAAGTACGGCCAGGAAAGTGTGTTAAAATGATGATTTATTTTGTAGCTCTAAACAAGGTGTCAGATTTTGTCATGAAGAATGATTTACGCTGGTACAGTGACACGTAGTATCTTCCAGATGATAATCGGTTACAGATGTGGAATGGCTATGTTCCCTAACCTGCTGATTACAACTTTGAATAAAACCAAATTGAGGTGGTGAATTGCACACAGTCGGTGCAGTTTGATGTAAAAGTTACCGGTCTGAGCCAGCTGAGGTGAGTATATTCCTTTTCCCGCCATTTCAGTAAAGAAGGCGAACGGCATGTTGATCCTGGTCTGTGCAGTAAAGAGTGGCAGCTTCATTAAACTTTCCCATTTTTGCACGGTGCATGCCTGATCTCAGCGCCCTGTGATCTAAACTACACACTGAAATATTCTCTTTGAACAAAAACCCACTTCTCTTCGTCTGTTCTTGATTGAAGATGCTGTGCCAGCAATGGTGTGACTCACTTGAACTTTCTTTCTTTTTGATTTCCTCTTTGTACTTTCATCTTCCCTGGAGTGCCAACGCCATTCGTTTAAATCTTTTACTCAATTGTGCGCCAGAGACGTGACGCAGGCGTGAGCGGGCAGAATGTCATTGGGACAGTACAGAGTGTGGAAGAAGTCAGAGCAAACAGATGAGGAGAGGCTGGATTGGGGTGCAAGAGACACTGAAGGAGATTTAAGGTAGGCAGGAGATGTATGCCATAGGCAAGGCACACATGGGGAAATCAGATTTCAGCCCCCAATGAGGACACCTTTTTGGACAACAGGAGGCAGTTGTGAGCTCCTTATTCCTTTTCACCACCATTTGCTTCACCAGCGGTGTCTGCTGCACACAAAATTGCTGGCCCATTGATTGATCAGCAGGTTTTAATAGGCCCAAGATAAGGTACTTGCCTTAATGTTGTCCAACTCACAACAGCCTAAAATCTCAAGTTCAGCTCGCTAAATTACAGTTTCAAATGTGTAAAGTGCAAATAAAGTTGGTGATATCGGTCACTGTTAGACCTGGCATGCTTGGCGTGGTTTCTACTTTATTTTTGCCTCTACCTCCTGTATTTTTGATTTGTGCTGGAATTCGTTTTTGGTGGTTTAGGTACTCTGGGCACTTTGCCACTGCTGATCGGTGCCAAAGTGCAAGTGCTCCATGTGTAAATTCTAATTCTGATTCGTTACCCATGATTGGCATATTTGGTTTGCTGATAAGTCCGGAGTAAAGTGCAGTGTGTGTGCCCAGGGCCTGTAAAACAAATGCTACTAGTGGGCATGCAGCACTGATTGCGCTATCCACACCAGTAGACTTTCAAATTTATCTCAAACCTGCCACTGCAGTATCTACGTGCACAGTTTTTAACTGTCATGTCGACCTGGCACGTGCACCCACTTGCCAGGCCTTACCTTCCCTTTTCTTACATGTAAGTCACCCCTAAGGAAGGCCCAAGGTCCCCCCATGGGAAGGGTGCAGTGTTTGTTAAAAGTAGGACATGTACTGGTGTGCTTTCATGTCCTGAAATACTGTGGGGCCGATTCCGATCTCGGCCGGTAGGGCTCCGAATCGGATTCGGCATAACCGGATCCGATTCGGAGCCCTATTTCCCGACCGATTCGTACGCGCGTCCGGACGAGCGAGTACGATGCGGATCGCCGACCGACTCGTTCGGGCGTCCCAACCGCTCCGACCGACTCGTTCCCGGGTCGAACCGCACCAACCGACTCGCTCGGACACGACTCGCACCGCGCAATGGAGACGTTCCCCGGCCGGGTAAGTACGATGCGCGCCGCGAGCGAGTCCGACCGACACGCGCCGTCCGGCTCGAAAGAGCAGTCGGAGCCGTACTTCGGGGTCCGTGTCGGACCCCCTGTACGCGTAGACGCTCGGAGTCGCACACAGGGGGTCCCATGGGTCCCCCTACCTGTGCGTGTACGGCGCGAGTCGCTTCACCGCATACCCGCTGTAGGGGGCACCCTTGTTCACCTCGCACCCATTGAGGCAATGGGAGCCCGCGTACGCGTTGTACGACCGGCTCCCATTGACTTCAATGGGAGTCCGACTTCGACTCGAGTACGATAGCATACGGACGCATCGTACTCGTTCGGTCGGGCTGCACGAGTCCGATTCGGTCGGAAATCTCTCCAGGTCCGGCTCGGTCGGAGTGATTTCCGGCCCGAATCGGAATCGGCCCCTCTGTATTTCGTTTTCCACTACTGCAAGAACTACCTTTCCAATAGGCTATCATTGGAGATGCCTTGCAACATTTTATAAGTGTAACTTTCAATTGGGAACCGCTAGAGATTTGTAGCTTGGGCTCTCTGAACTTAGAATTTAATAACACACTTTTTAGAAAAGGTGGTTTTTAAATTGGGTGTGTGAGAAGCTGGCCTGGTATATGATGTACATTTATGTAAGTGGACACCATGCACCAGTCCAGACAACCCGTATGGTGATTTAGGAGGTCTTAGACAACCTTAGAAAGCTCTCTAAGTGGTAGCTGTGGAGAGCAGCCTTCAGGCTTAGTCCAGAAGGAGTGTAAAGCACCCTGTTTTACCAGAACACAATCTTATATGTATAGATTAAGTGAAAAAGAACCACAAAAGGTATTTATAAAAATATGTATTTATTTAATAATACTCTCTAACACATACAAATATCTCCTACCCGGAGATATGCACAATGCACACAATACTTTGCAAAGAAATCGAGTAAATAGCACAGAATACACAGTGGACCCCGGGGGGGACCAAACCATATACTAAGAAAGTGTTATAAGAACCACGACTCGGGTCAAGACAATGTTGAAAGGATGTAGAAGTGCTGGCGACCCAAGGAACCACCCAAGGTGAGTGACTAGGAACCCTACAGAGAGCGTGTGCAGTGTGGGAACACTTCCGCGTGCTCCGTACAAATCAACGTGTAAGTTGCGGTTGGAATTTTAAAGATTAAGGACCCTTCCCAGTGGACCCTGAAGAAATCCTGTGGAAGACAGAAGGTTGGAGAGCCACCCCACCCACGGATACCCGAGGACCCACGTTACCTACACCAGGGAAGCCAGGTGCATAGGTGTGGAGTGGTGTCGGAAACTGCTGTTGAACCCAATGGAGGACTTCAGGAAAGTGCCACTGCTGAAGAAGGAGAAAGTGTCCTGTGGAATCAGAAGATGGGTTCTAGTTGAGAGGTACCTGCAATCAGAGGGGACAGAGTCTATGTCACTCAGGAGTGACCAGGAGATCTGGAAGACGAATGCCCACCAATGTCGGGAGTTGCAGGAGAGTTGACGAGGTCCTTGACTCTGCAGCTGTGAGGACCAGGCGACGCTGAGGAAGACCAGGAACTGTGCATGAGCTGTCCCACATCGGATGTCAAATGCTGAGGGGTCGGTGTCCGGCTGGAACACCAACAAGCCTTGGCAAATGCAACCAATACAGAAGTCGAAGAAGGTGCAATGTCGGGACCAGCTTGAGATTGGGGCTACTTGGAGCCCGAAGATCTTGGTGGAAAGAAGCCAACAAGCCTTTGCAACTGCAAGTCAATGCAGTTCACAGGGGTTCAGTTCCTGCGGCTCCCACGAGGGATACTGGCCTCAAACTTGGTGAGAGGGCAGGGCAGGCCTTGGGAGCTGTGGAGAACTACCACCTGCATTGCAGAACCTTTCGGAGTCCGGAGCAGCTCAGGATCAGCAGACCGGTCAGCTTAGTTGTGGTACCAGCGAATTTAGGGAAGTGACTCCTTCACTTCAAGGGAGATTCCTTCAGGTATCTTTGATGCCCACAGGCCTTGGAAGGTTCCTGTATGGTGCACAGGCACAGACGATGCAGCAGACTGGAAGGGAGACAAAGTCGAGCCCAAATGAAGTCCAGAGTGCCCAGACGGTAGAAGAAGTGGTGTCTGAATTGAATCTTGTCCCATGACGAATCTAGGGACCTACACCCAGGTAAGCCCTTAAGTACCCTAGGGAAAGGGTTGGAAATGATTCAGGGGACCCTCCCAGGGGAGGGTCTGGACAGGGGGGAGGTTACTCCCATGTCCTTTGTCCAGTTTCGTGCCAGAGCAGGAGCCAATGGCTCCCAGAGCTGGTTTGAACTGGACTATGCAAGGAGGCACCAAATGTGCCCCTCATGCAGACTTAGTGGCACTGGCAAGTGCACCCACCAAGCCCCAATACACTAAATCCTGTCTGGGAGGTGGTCACACCTCCCTGTGACAGGATGCCTATTGTTCTGCCTTCCCCTGCTCGAGCTTGGCTCAGCAGCAGGAGGGCAGAATTGCGTCTCTGGTCTGCAGCAACCATTTTGTGCTGTTTTAGTCTAGTAGGCTGGCACCGTGAACACTGAGAGCCTAACGGAGGGCTCTTCCAGTGCTTGAAATCATACCTCCCACACCGTTTACGGTGTGGGGGTATGATTCCTAAATATTTTATACCAAACATGATAGGATTCGCTGCAGTCAATTTTGAGATGGTTCCGCAAAAGACAATAGCTCCTAGAAGGCCAATAGGTCCTTAAAGAGATCTATTATCACAAGAAAATATTAATCAATTAAACTCTGGCAGAAAAAAACTATACTAGATAAATGTTGGAAGGGACACAAGTGAATATTGAAAGCGGTTTCATTTATTTAACAATATTTGTTTTTTTCACGCGGTTTATAGATCCAGTTCTCACACAAAAGTGAAAAGAAAAGTGATGTGGTAGGTGAAGAAATATAAAAACATACATCACATTGACAACATAAGTAAAACTCCTTGGTACAAATTTTAAGGAGTAAAGGAGTTTTAGTTGTAAGAAGGTCGACGCCGTTTCGATCTCAAAGACGTGAATATTTGAATACCGCTTAGTAGGTCTGACAACGAGACGGGCAGCCGCTCCGCCTGAATCTGGTGCTCGTACAATTTTGAGATGGGCATCGCGTAATTACGTGGTGCCCCTCTATATGGTATATGGATGCTTCACTTACAACTAGGGAGAATGCACTCCGTAGGGTCTAGGGGTGTCCTGCTCATGCAGGGGCACCCTCACACTTAGAACCAAGCACCCTGCCTTCAGGATTGCAAAGGCCTGCTATAGGGGTGACTTATAGGTTTTAAGTGCAGTGACCCTAGATATAGAAAACCTATATCTTTCATAAGTAAGCTAGCACCAGCTTACACAGGCCGCAATGGCAGGCCTGTAGTTGCATTTTAAATGGTCTCCCATGGGTGGCATAATGCATGCTTCAGCGCATTGGGGACCTCTGGGGTACCTATGCCCAGGGTACCTTAGTACCATATACTAGGGACTGATAAGTGTACCCCAGTATCCAATCTGGGATGTACCTGAGTACTGAACATAACAATTTAATGGAGAAAGCAGAGAGACAGGGGTCCTGATTAGCAGGATCCCAGTCAGACTAGTCAATAACAGCTTAGCACCAGGCAAAACGTGGGGGTAACCATAAAAGCAGATCCTACTTTACTACACAACCCTCCCCCAAACGTAAGGAGATGAGACTAACCTTGCCCAGTTGAGTCTTCATTTTCTAAGTGCAAATATCTGGGGAGTCTATCTGCATTGGCATGGTTACTCCCAGGTCTATGTTACACTGTATAGTCCATCCCCTGTAGGGAAATGGACCACCTCAAAAGTTTGGGGTTTTCACCCTTCATCTGTTTAAGCCATAAGAGGGGCTCATGGTCTGTCTGAACAATGAAGTGAGTGCCAAACAAGTATTGCCTCAGCTTCTTCAGGGCCCAGACCACAGCAAAGGCCTCCCTCTCAATAGCTGACCAACGTTTCTCTCTGGGGGTCAACCTTCTGCTGATAAAAGCTACTGGTTGATCCTGGCCAACTGCATTCAGTTGTGATAACACAACCCCTATCCCTAACTCAGATACATCTGTTTGCACATTGAAAGTTTTTTGAGTAATCAGAACTCTGCAGAATGGGAGCAGTGCACATGGCCTGCTTGAGGTCATCAAATGCCTTTTGACATCTTACTGCCCACTGAAATTTCTTGGACATTTTCTTAGATGTCAGATCATTCAAGGTAGTCACTATGGACCCATATCCCTTTACAAATCTTCTGTAATACCCAGTCAGGCCCAAGAAAGCTCTGACCTGAGTCTGGGTAGTTGGAGCAACCCATTCCATTATGGTCTGGATTTTGCTCTGTAGTGGTTGAACCTGGCCTTCACCTACCAGGTGGCCCAAGTACACAACCTTTCTCTGCCCTATCTGGCACTTAGTAGCCTTGATAGTGAGGCCTGGTTTCTGCAGAGCCTCCAATACATTCTTGAGGTGGACCAGGGGATCCTCCCAGGTGGAGCTAAAGACAGCTATATCATCTCGATATTCTGCACTATAGGCTTTCAGGCCTGTGGGAACTTTGTTCACCAGCCTCTGGAATGTGGCAGGTGCATTCTCCAAACCAAAAGGCATTACAATAAATTGATAATGCCCACTAGGGGTTGAAAATGCTGTTTTTGGCTTAGCATTCTCAGCTTGTCTGATTTGGGTGATGAGATAGAATATCGACGTGTAAATATCGATAAGCATGAATATCGAAGTAAGAATATCGTTGGTGTTAAATATCGAGGTAAGTAATATCGATGTTAATAATATCGAAGTTTATTGTCAGTTTATATCGAATTTTAAAATATCGATGTAGAAAATATCGATGTAAAAAAAATCGAAGTTAGTAATATCGATGTTATTCTTTTTAATGTTATTTTTTTAATGTGAAATTTTTTATTATGTTATTTTTTGTAAATTTATAATAATTTAATAACTATGGGGCCCATTACGATGGCGGGCGGAAGCACAACCGCCGTGCTGGCGGATGCAAAAACCACCAGTTACCGCCGGCACGCAGCAGTCCACACGCACGCCCAATTACGATGCGAAAAGTAGGCCAAACACCGCCGGCAAGCCAGCAACACCGTCCGCCATCAAAGTGCGCCCGTACACGTAGCGGCGCAGCCCAACTGACACACACCGTCCGACGAAAACACGTCCCGCCCGGCGCATAAATTACGATGCCGCAAACAAACGGCTCCCACGGCCAAGAGATACCGTACGACAAACCGAAGCGGTAACACGGACGCCGAGCACGGACAACGAAGAAGCGGCTCCCCCGAGCATGAATCCAGCACTGCAGGCCCTCCCCATGCTCCTGATGATGCACCACCAAGGACGCAACGTACCGCGGAGACGCAGGTAGGCACACACACAACAAGTGCACGCAAACAGCGCACACAGTGCAAGGGCGGAAAAAGCGGACAACCCCCACCAGCGCGTGTACACTACACATCCACCATTGCATCCACATATGACACACAGGCCAAATCGTAACATCGCGTAACACATGTGTACACACCACCTGGGACTAGGAACCAACGACCCCGTCACGGCCCCAAAGCGGCGATGACGCCGCCACACATGCGCACAACGCAGAGGCCAACCGCAGCGCCATGCATGCGTCGCACACAGACACAGGGACACAACCAAGCAGCACACACATCAGCCCCACCCCGAACGCACATGACACGTGACAGGCCTGCCACAGACATGTCCCCAACGCCCAATTCACGGACAACACCCAACGCCACACAACCGACGCACACATGTCAGTGAAGTCACGCAACAGCAGGACACACCCCAGTGTAACAAACATGGCGTAGCACACAGCGGCGGCAACACCAACTAGGAGAAGCAGGGCCCCTTCGGGAAGAGGAACGCCAGTACCACACTGAAACACCCATACCACCCTGCACATATGAACAAGACATATAAAACGGAACACCAAAGAGCCCGGGGACCGACAACAGGTGGCCCAAGAATAACATTCACACACAAGGCCCAACGCAGAGCGGAAAGGCAGCCTGCCGCCCACACAAGGGAGAGCAGACAGCACTGAATGACCTTCCATTCCAACTCCGAAACCACAGCCCTACGACAGAAGCCGGTGAATACAGCCATTGTCCAAGAATAGACCAACACAGGCATGCCGAGGAGACCGACCACAGGGCAGATAGCGCATATCACAGAAGCACACAACGGACGGGGAAGAAAGAAGAAAACACTCCCCCATGTCGGCCACATGCAAGTTAATTGGAAGGAGTCACACATCACTGACCTTGAACTGTCTGAGAAGCATGTGGGATGAGGGCCCGTGTCCTCCAAACAAGCCAACAGAACACAAGTCCTGTCTCCCTACGACTACACAGAGCTCACAGCAACCTCGGAGCGTGCACATTGCAGACTGCACACACAGCCGGAGCACGCCACCACAACGCACCGCTGCGAAATGGCAACCGCAACACACCTACCCAACTACGCCGGACAGCTCAAGCTGTACAAAACCAACCTGTTACATATATTGGGATGCGATCTCCTGTCCCTGCTGAACGTAAGTTACCGACTGACTTACCGCATCACATTGTTCAGCTGCGTCATGCCCGTCTTCTACTGTCGGAGGTGTCCCTACCAGCATCCCGTGGAGATATGCCTCTCCAACCCGGCATGTCTAAAGGCGGACCTGCTACCACTACTCCTCCCTCTGGACGCACACGACAGGGCCTGCTCTGCCTATGGGGGCATGGCGTATGTGGCCAACATCGCACCCGCACTGAAATGGGACCACTGTGCCTCCACACGACGGATCATCGAGAACAGCTACATCGAATGTCACCCAGCATGCCCCATCATGGTCCTCCAAGGGACAACTTACGAACAACACCTTGACAGCCACCATCCGCTACATTGGCTGGCAAACATGTACACCACCAATGACATGGAAGCCCTGCTGGACGGCATCGCATACCTGACAACCTGTAAATTCGTCGGACCACAACGCAGGTTCCCCGATTGACCTATGATGTCCAACCCCGCACCCATGCTTAGCTTCCGCACGGACTGGCCAGTCACCACCACAACAGCCATACCAAACGACCGGCAACTGTAACCACACCATCAACGACATCGCCATGACATCGGATATGACCGGGACATGCACACTGTTCCCCATCACATCCAGGAACACCGCATGCATCGTGGGAGGCAGTGGCATGGGGTCTGTGTATCGCACCCACATGGACGGAACTGCACGAACAACCAGGACACGACATGGATCCAGCGCCCATGGACACACACACCGCTCAGTGGACATGAATAGGTCGCCTGGAGTCTGTGGGTGCTGCACCCCTCCCACCCCCGCCCCGGGAATCCCATACCAGGACCTTTGCATGGACGACAAGTGCATACAACAACAACACGACCCCAGTGACTGTGACATGTCCAGTAACCACCACAGTGCAACAACAAGTGGCACGCCGCTGCATGCACGCAAGCACATGCCCTGATGTCATCACACATGCACGCGTGCATGAGGAACAACCGCAGCAAACCTGTCACATGGAACTGAGATGGACTGTGCCCATGATGCCAAGCGGTCTGGTAGGCTACATGTATACCGTCTGTGTCAAAGTCCGCAGCTCCGCAGCTATAGGTAAATGTACATTAGCACAGCCTTGGCCAAGCAGATGTAACTCTGAAGCCCACATCCCACATGCAACAGCCAATCACATGTAACCCCACACCCTATCCCATTTGCAATCATGCTCAGTATATCCTCAACATGTATTCCGCTGCCAGTAGTGTCCACTATACTGCATCACAGAGGACAGAAGACTCAATATAATGTTTGAAACCAAAACTGTCTCCGCTGACTCATTTCACAAGTACGAATGAGAGAGGATGAGAGTATGTGAAGTACACGGCAGTCGTGACATGACCATGTAGTCCACTGGTATTGGATGTCAACGCAAATGAGTAGCACAACTGTGGAAGACACACATGTGTCGTGTGAAGTCGTATGGACGCAGTGCTCAGGTGGGTGGGTGTGACGGGTAGATGCGCACATGCCAAGTTGGAGCACGCCGTGTCGGGAGGGGTCATGAACAGTACACCACCGCTTCCCTGGGCATTGTGAGAGGACACCTGTCGGGGGGAGTGAACACGTGTGTGCACAGCAGCCGGGCACACGTACAAAGCGGTACCAGGCGCACCTCAGCCCACCCTCTGTGGACAAGCTGGATCCTGTTGTGCGCCCGCCATGCCCCTTGACAAGGCACACACAGCCCCAGTCGACCAGGTGTAACCCCAACATAGTCAATCCGCACAGGCGATACAGGGCACGGGATGGCAGTGGAGCATGGTGTGTGAGAGGTCTCCTCGCGCTCCTCCTGGTCATATCACGCAGGCAATAGAACCTCAACGTCTAGCATGGCACAAGTCAAATGGAAGTGTAGGGGGACGCACCACAGCACGAGCAGCACTGACGTCACGGGAGGTGGCTCGCACCATCCCATCCATTGCCCATTATACCAACCACGCCACATGCCATTGCGACTAAGTGCAAGCGCGTGCGCCACCACCCCCGAGCCCTCCCCAGAGAGGCCAAAGAGTGAATGTGTGGGCCATCAGTCACAGACGGACGCGGCATGGCCGCAAGGGCAGCCACAGCCACTGGGTGTCGCAGGTGGCGGATCCGGAAGGCGAAGACTGTGATGCATAGTCCATGCAGGCCGGGTCTCCATTTGGGGCACCACGCAGGTGGACGGCGTCCCGCAACACATCATACCCTGAGACAGCCCACTCGTGCAACTGGACCCACACATACACTCCTTGCCCTCTCTGGTGCGAGCTTGGGGCTGCCTGTGCAAGCGCTAGCCTCGCAGGTGCACATGCATATTGGGGGAGCGAGGGGAGGACATGAGGGCTGGGGCGAAGATGACTGTATCACTGTCAGTGAGTACAAGGGATGACCCAGATGTGGAAAGGATGAGACGTGTCCCGTGTGTACTGCAACTAGTCGCCAATCCAACTACCCCCCATGTCCGGAATGTAAGCCCGCACCTAGGCCCGCCCATCCGCCACATCGAATATACCACCAGCACGACAACCTTCCCATTCGAAACACTGACTGGGGGTGGCGACCAGTGAACAATCATGTGTAGCCTACCCACGCGTACATGTGGGCCCTCCATGATCCATGTCACCTGCGGCAAAGTCATGACATGCGCAATGAGGGAAGTGAGGAGAGCTGTCCGCCCCACGCACAGAAGGTGCATCAGCTCCACAGACCCAGCAGCGAGTCCAGCAGGGGTCACATGTGCAGGGGCAGCTGTGCCTGGTGTGAAGGCACATGCATATAGACAGCACATCGACCAATGTGTAGTCTGCCCACATCTACAGTCCATCATCATGCGGACATAGGAATTGAACACAGGGCAACACATCTTAGTGGGTGCACCCACCGTGACCAACAATGCGCAATCATCGACGTACCCGCCCTGTGCATGGCCCCCACCCAACGGAGGCACATCCAGTGCCACCATCCCACACACACAAGCCTTCCACGGAACATGCTGTGTCCAATGGTCAGTACAGAGTCAGCGCCCATCTGGTGGATCCTGAACAGGAGACACATGCACACACATGCCAGCTCCCACTATGTACGTCTGCCACCTGGCACGTGCAATGTAACCTCTCACCTGTGACGTGTGACTGCAAGCACACAGCCGTCTTGGCATGGGGCTGTCAATGTGGACACCTGTCAATGTTTCGGGAGGTGTGATCCGTACAGTGCTGTACATAGGGTGCAGTGCTGACACCTACTACTGTCTCATATCCCCTCGTGCCACAGGTCCCACTTGTTTTGGCCGCTCAGCCTGTGCCCACATCGTCGTCGTCGTGTGCCATACTCATCCAGCCTCGGAAGCAGTTCCATGCTCAGCAGACATTCATGTTGCCGTGGCGTTGCCGCTTGACGAATATGCAGTCAGTCCCCATCAGCACGCCCCGCAAGTCATTGGGGCCTAGATCCCCATGTGCATGCACATGGCAGTGGTTTGTATCACTAGCCATTGCCATTGTTGGGAGACCTGTGTAAGTGTAGTGTGGCCGTGCCGTCCCAGCTTGACAGCTGGGCTGTGGCTCATGTGCCTGCTCAGTCATGTCAGTGATGTGTATGCGAAATTGCTATGTGTTGTGTTGCTTTGACATGTGTCCACTGCCATGTTCCCTAGGCGGAGACCGAACATTGACCGCCCATACCAATTGCTGGCGGACATGGACGATACAGAGGTCATTAGGAAGTTTCGGCTGGACAGGCCAACCCTGCATCGACTGTGTGCCATGTTGGAACCCCATCTCCGTCCCCGCAGGGTGTATCCGACAGCTGTCACCCCCACGGCTAAGGTGATGGCCGCCATGCATTTCTTCGCCACTGGGTCATTCCAGCACACAGTGGGCAGTGGAGGAGGGATGTCCCAGCCCATGTTCAGCAAGGTGCTGAGGGATGTACTGGCAGCCATGATGCTGTACCGAAACAGGTACATCCGCTTCCCCAGGACTCGTGAATTGGCGGCAGTGAAGGGTGCATTCTATGCCCTTGGCAGAATCCCACACGTCGTTGGAGCCATTGACTGCACACATGTTGGCCTTGTTCCACCACAGGCCACTGAGCACCTGTACCGCAACAGGAAGCACACGCACTCCCTGAATGTGCAAGTGGTGTGCCTTGCGGACATGGTGATCACCCACGTGTGTGCAAAGTTCCCAGGCTCGGCCCATGACGCACACATAATGCGCAACAGCATCTTGCCACGACTGATGTCCAATCTGCAACAGGATCGTGGCTGTATTGTCGGTGAGTATGTGGAGTGGTGTAGCGTGCTGGTTGTGCGATGCTGTCCCCTGTCCAGTTGGAATAGCAACGGTTCTCTGTGTCCCTCACACCCAGGTGACTCTGCGTACCCGAATGGGGCATGGCTGCTCAGTCCATTGAGGAATCCTCGCACCCCAGCAGACGATCGCTACAATGAGGCACATGGGAGGACCAGACGTGTGGTCGAGCGTACCTTTGGCCTCCTCAAGTCCAGGTTCAGGTGCCTGGACCGCACCGGGGGTGCGCTGGCGTACTCCCCACAGAAGGTGTGCCAGATAGTGGTGGCGTGCTGCATGCTGCACAACCTGGCCATTCGGAAGCAGATCCCCCTCATCGTGGATGACGGAGATCAACCAGGGCCCCAGCCCGCAGACCAGGACAGCTCGAGTGAGGAGGACAGCGGAGAGGAGGAAGCTGGTAATGTGCGGCAGCAGCTCATCGCCCGCTACTTCACTTGACGGTGAGTGTCCATGTACGACGGCTGATGTGGCTGTATCTGTGCAGGTGTGTGTGTGCTGTGTCAGGGTGGCCGTTTGTTCACTGCGTGCTGTGTGTCAACGCTCCATGGCCAGGGTAGTATGCCACTGTTGGTGGCTGTGGCATTGTGCCCTATTGCTCTGTGCGATGTGTGTACATTGCTTGTAGTTGTTGACATGTACTGTGTGATGGGTGTGTGACACACTCATTGAATGTGCTCCTGTTCTGTCTCCCACCCCTAGGTCCCTACAGGCCCTCCGGTTCCATTGCCATGCCACGTATCAGGTGCCTTTCCGCCCAAGGTGGCCGTTGTATTCCGTACAAATAAAACACAGGGCACAAACAGCAGTTTGTGTAAGAGGTGCATTTATTTCAAACTGTGACATGTGATTGTGTGTAAGGTGATGACAAAAGTGGTGCGTGCAGTGACAATGAGCTGTCGGTCATGGCTGCGTGATGCTCAGGGTGTACCCACTGGTTCTATGTCCATAGTCCAACACACACATGCCATCCAGATGGCTGTGTGGAGTGGGATCGTAGTCCAAGTCAATGCAGTGGGTGGTCAAGGAAGGCTGGCTGGCTGCCTCACTTGCGTCTGGAGCGTGCGAAGTCCTCCCGGGAGATCTGTTTCCACTTCGGACGGCCCCTTCCACGTTTGCGAGGGGGGTGCCTGCTTGCGACATGCTGGTGGTTGAGGTGTGCTCACTGGCTGTGGACGCAGGGGAACTGGACACTGCTGCTCGACCCTGCGCCCCGGCAGGTGGTGGCGGAGGGGAGCTGCTGTCCCTGGCTGTGACCTCACCGCCACCACCAGCTGGCCCATGAGGTCCACGATTTGGCCCATACGGGCGTCCATGGACCTCAGCACCCCCAGCACCTCACGCGTGTCTGTAGCTGACCTGGCCCATTGTCCTTGGGCCTCTTCATAGGCCCCAAGGACTCTGGCCATTTGAGGCAGGGCATGGCTCCCAGGGGAGGCTGGCGTTTCCCTGACCCTGCTCCTCCTACCAGTCCTGCTGCCACCGGCCTGCCCACTAGCCACATTGCTCACCACGGTCCTCGCTGTGGCTCCCAGGGTGGATCCAGTCGGCCGGGCCACCACCTGCGCTGGGGCTGGTGCCAGCGAAGACGTGGTGGTGGTGGCGGCGGTGGTGCTCGGTGCGGCGATGGTGGCGGTTGCGGCAGTGGTAGTGGCCGCAATGACCGTGGGTGTGGCCGCAATGACCGTGGGTGTGGCCGCAACGACAGTGGCAGCAGGGGGCTGGGAATGTTCAGCAGCCCTGGATGATGGGTTGGTGGGTAGGAGGGGTCCTGGGGAGCGGCTGGGCCCTGCCACACCAGATGGGCCTGCTTGGTGGTCCGTGTCCGAAGAGGTGGACAGATCCTCCACATCCGTGTGTCCTCGTTGGGGGCTTGTAGGCTGGCTGTGCTGGCTGCTGTCTCCATCCCCAGCATCCAGCAGTTCGTCACCTGTGGAGAGAATGAGATTTGTTATTGTGTTGCACCTGGCGAAGTATGTATTTGTCGTCTGACATTCACAGTTCGTGCAATCTCGTACATGGGTTTCCCGGAGGCGTGTGTGTGGCTGTACCATTTGTAGTTGTGTGTGCTTGGCAATGGGACTGTGTGCTGTGCACATGTGGCATGGGACGGATTGGCCATGCCGATGGGTGTGTTGCTGTGCCCCTACTTATTGTGACTCTGGTGTATGCGGGCTCCTGGCCCATCCTGGGTCTGGTTTGTACTTTGCTTTTGGGGTTCAAATGGGACGCTTAGGAACGCATATGGCAACATGGGGGCCATGCCCCAGATTCGCATTTGGGAGGGAATATGCTTTTGGGGTTCAAATGGGACGCTTAGGAACGCATATGGCAACATGGGGGCCATGCCCCAGATTCGCATTTGGGAGGGAATATGCTTTTGGGGTTCAAATGGAACGCTTAGGAACGCATATGGCAACATGGGGGCCATGCCCCAGATTCGCATTTGGGAGGGAATATGCTTTTGGGGTTCAAATGGAACGCTTAGGAACGCATATGGCAACATGGGGGCCATGCCCCAGATTCGCATTTGGGAGGGAATATGCTTTTGGGGTTCAAATGGAACGCTTAGGAACGCATATGGCAACATGGGGGCCATGCCCCGGATTCGCATTTGGGAGGGAATATGCTTTTGGGGTACATGCTGTGAGCCATGGGTGCCGAACGTGACATGTGTTGTGGCAGCATGACAGTGCATGGTCTGAGGTGTGTGCATGCCTGACATGGCCTGCATATTTGCTGTCTGTTGTGATTACTGGACATGGCATTGGACGCATCGTTATGAGTGAGTGATGGTTGTGTGCCAGCCAACGTATTGCAGTTGTCCCATCTCCTTGGTGTGCGTGCTGCCCTGTGCCATGTGCATCACTGCAGTGCTCGTGGGGGGTGTGGCCCATGTTGTGTGTTGTTGCTCACAGTGTGTCGTGCGCTTCATTGACTTCTGGCACATGGTTGGTCATGGGCATGTATCTTAGCGTGACTGCTGTATGTGTGGCAGCTGTGCGGATGACATGCCTTTCATGAGACTGGGGCTGACGGATGGGATGGATGGTATGTTGTATGTGCATGGTGTGTCTGTGTGTTTGATGGGTTCAGTGGTGTTCGTGTGCATTTATGTTGTTCCGCTCTGTTGCGTCTAGTGTTGTTTGTCTTACATAGGCGTAGTTGTGGGGTGTGTGGTTGACAGGCAGTAGGGGCTACATGGACAGGACTTCAATGGTGTTTCGGTTGTGTGTGATGAGTTGCACAGTGGCTGCCGTGTGGTACTATATTCAGTGTGGCTTGTGCATGCAGACGTGGCTCCTTGGGTGTTGCTGTGTCTGTGATGGGTCATGTGAGGTGTGAGTCTGTGGTTCATGTCCGTGTGCACATTGTTCACTTGTTCGTGACGGTGGGCGGTGCTGCGTGTTCGTCTGCTACGTGACATGTCCCATGTGTTGGTCGTGTTACGGTCCTCATGCCTCCAGTAATCCAGCCCTGTCCAGTTTCCCACCTGCAGGTTGTTCGGGCGTGCACTGTACTGGATGCCACATGGTTCTAAGCGGGGGTGCTCCATGTTGCAGGTCTGTGGGGGTGGGGGGTGTTGTGGGTCGTGGTGGTGGCTGGACACCCACTGACACCGATTGCTGTGGACCGTGATGTCTACCTTTCGGCTGTCGTTGTGCACTGCGGTGGCTGACACGTGGCTGTGGGGTGTGGGGGATGCTCCTCCTTGCTGTGCTGTGGGACTAGGGGCCTGGTGTGTTTTGTACTTGGGCTGTCCACCCTCCCACCCACTGCACTTTGTGTTCCTGCCACTTACCTGTTACTTGTCGGTTAGTGCAGCTATGGCGGACACATGGGTGTGGTGGGTGCTCGTTGTGGCGCTTCTGGCATATTTGGGGCCCTGTTGGTGGTTACGTGGCTGGCTGAGTGTACACATGTCCCCACGCATCTTACAGTTGTTCTGTTTGGGCTGTGTGTGGTGGTGTCTGTTGTATGTGTGTGTGATGTGTTGTGTATTGTGTGCTGGATATGGGGGTGTTTGTCCCTGGGAGCTGTGGCATGGTGGTAGTGCATGTGAGTACATAGCGGTGTGCTGGTATACATTAGTTTGTACTTACCAGCCTCCACTCCCCTGCTAATCCGGCGAGGATCTCGGGATGTATTATGACTCGCACCTTCTCCTCCCACGCTTTGAAGGTCTTGAAGAGCGCGGGATTCCCTCCGCCAGTGACGGCTGCCAGCTCTCTGTTCTTGGTCTCCTTCTTCTTGACCAGGCTCTTGACGTCATTCCACCGTTTGTTTATTTCTCCTCTGTTCCTGGGCAGGGTCCCGACTGCATTGACCTGGTCTACGATCCGGTTCCACATTCTGTTTCTGGTGGCTAGTGGTGTGTGCTGGACCATGTTCCCATAGATTTGTGGGTGCACCTTGATGATCTCGTCGACCATGACCGTCAGCTCAATGGGCGTGAACTTGGGCATTCTTTGTGGTGCCATGGTGTTTGTGGTGCTGGTGCGGTGTGTGTTGTGTAATGTGCAGGGGGTTTGTGGTGCCGGTGTTTGGTGGTGGTGGTGGTGGTGGTGGTGGTTGTGATGTGTGCGTTTCTGTGGTGTGCTGCTGTCCTTGCTGTGTCACTGTGTCCTCTCCTCTCCTCTCTAGTTTGCAATGTTGCAAGGGGTTGTGGTCTGTGGGAGTGCTGCTTTTGTACTTACCTATGTGGGTGTGTCCTCATGGTCTGTTGTTTTCAGGTGTGTTGTGTCTGGGGTTCTGGCCTTTGTAGTTTTTGTTTGTCCAGGGGGTGTTTTCGGGATGTGTACTGTGCTTGTGTATTTGTGCGTGCCTTGCTGTGTGGACTTGTTGGCCATGTTGTGTGCGATTGTTTTTGTCAGCGGATGGTTTCTGTGCAGGGACGTGGGCGCCATGGCTTCTGCCGTGTCGATTCTCATCGGCGTTGTTTGCGTTGGCGGGCGGTATATTTGTAGTTTTCCCGCGCTCATGGCGGTGCGATCGTAATCTCACGTGCGGTGTGTCGGCCGTGAGGGCGGGCGGTTTTGTGTTGTCGTGCGTGTTTCCGTCCGTGGCGGGCGGTTTGACTCCGACTCGGACGATGGCGGGCGGTATCTTGTGTGGTTTTTCCGCCGATGGCGGTTTTCGGTTTGTGTAATCGTAATGGCGTGGTCGGTGTTCAGACGGTGTGTGCGGGCGGATTTTTGCCGCTTCCATGCCTGGCGGATTCTTTTACGCCGGGTATCGTAATGGGCCCCTATCATTTTTTTAAATAAGTTATTTAGAATGAAATTTATATATTTTTTTAGGAGCGGGATGTTGGGTTTATAGGGGATAAGGGTGGGTAGTAATTTAAAAATGTGGTATGAATTTATAAATATTTTATTATTATGGTTTATAGGAGACAAGGATGGGTAGAAATGTAAATTTTTGTAGTTATGATTTATATTTAGTAATTTGAAATAAATATGTGATCAGCTAAATAGATATTGTTTTGTATTTATTAATTTTTTTATTGAAGAATTTAAAAAAAAAAAATTACAATTTTTATTTATATATTTCAAATTTTAATAATAATTAAAATGTATTAAAAAAATTAATGCTAAATTAGAATTGTAAATTTTGTTTATTGAAAATTATTAGTAATAATTTTAAAATAAAAAAATAAAAATAAATATTCTTAAATGTTAAACAAATTAAATATATTCTAACATTCTATTGTGTAATAATTTATTATTAATTTTTGGACAAATGTATGAATAATTAATTAGGAATTAATAGTATGTGTGAAATATTTATAAATTTTAATAGAATTTTAGAAAGAAATATTATATTTAATAATGTATCTTTTTTAAATTTTATTTTAATTTAGAAAAAATTATAACAAAATATGGGAGTATTCTTTATTTATTAATTTGAGTGAATTTATTTTTTAGTTGGAATAGAAAAAAACATGGTTTACTATCCAGTGTTTTCCTTGAGTTTAATTGTATATCGAGTTAGAATAGTAATTTATTATGGTTTACTATCCAGCGCTTTCCCTGAGTTAAGTTGGATTTGGAGTTAGAATTGCAATTTATTATGGTTTACTATCCAGCATTTTCTTGGAGTTTAGTTGGATTTGGAGTTAGAATATTTAATAATTATGTTTTACTATCCAGCGCTTTCTCTGAGTTAATTTGGATTTGGAGTTAGAATAATAAATTATTATTGTTTACTATCTAGTGCTTTCTCTGAGTTTTTGGTATTTGTAGTTAGAATATTTAATTATTATGGTTTACTATCCAGCATTTTCTTGGAGTTTATTTGGATTTGGAGTTAGAATAGTAAATTATTATGGTTTACTTTCCAGCGCTTTCACTGAGTTTAGTTGGATTTGGAGTTAGAATAGTAAATTATTATGGTTTACTATCCAGCATTTTCTTGGAGTTTAGTTGGATTTGGAATTAGAATAGTAAATTATCATGGTTTACTATCCAGCACTTTCCCTGAGTTTATTTGGATTTGGAGTTAGAATAGTAAATTATTATGGTTTACTATCCAGCATTTTCTTGGAGTTTAGTTGGATTTGGAATTAGAATAGTAAATATTGTTTACTATCCAGTATTCCCTGAGTTTATTTGGATTTGGAGTTAGAATAGTAAATTATTATGGTTTACTATCCAGCGCTTTCCCTGAATTTAGTTGAATTTGGAGTTAGAATAGTAAATTATTATGGTTTACTATCCAGCGCTTTCCCTGAGTTTCATTGGATTTGGAGTTAGAATAGTAAATTAATATTGTTTACTATCCAGCGCTTTCCTTGAGTTTAGTTGGATTTGGAGTTAGAGTAGTAAATTATTATTGTTTGTTATTTAGTGCTTTCACTTATTTTATATATATTTAGGTTTGTAGTTGTAAATTATTGTTGTTTAGTATTTAGTATTTTTAAATTTTATTTTTAATTTGTAATAAGTTATTAGATGTATATTATTTTTATTTTTAGTATTTTTTCAATGTAAATATATTTTTATTTTTATTCATTATTATTTTTACAATATTTTTTTGGGTTAGAAAATTGATATTTAGATTACAAATATAAATCAGACACATTTATGTTTTTCACATTTTATTCAAGTATTTAACATAATTGTAATATTTATTTATTATACAAAAATGGAACAAAACTCATATATTTTTAAATATATATTTTTTTAGGTACAGTGTTTAACAATTGTACATTTTTGTAGCATAATTCTGTAATGGGAAAGTAAAACATTTCAAATAATTTTTTAATAAACATTTTCATTTGTTTTGTTAATTTTTTTGTATAAAAAAACAAAATTGTATACATTTGTGTTTACATTTAAACAATATTCTTTATATAAATTTTATTATTTTGAAAACATATACATTTTAAATTTTACAAAATTATATTTTATTATTTAGTATATTGAATATCATTTTTTTAAAATAATATTTAATATGTTAAATAATTTACAATATTTTAACAATGTTTTTTGATTCATACATATATTTTTTAACATATTTTGTATAATATTTTTGTGTTAACAGTGTATGGAATAAACATATTTTAATATACATAAAATATAATTTTATATTTTTTAATTAAAAAATATTTAATGTATATTTCACAATTATTTTATATTTATTTTAAACATTGGGAAAAAACATAGATAGATGTAAAATTATACATACATTTAAAAAAAAAAATTCAATATTTTCCATTGTTTTCTATGGGGAGTTAGTCCTATTTTAGTTTTAATTATGCGGCCATTTTGTTTCCTTTTTCTAACTTTTGTATCTATGGGGCCGATTAGGATGGCGGTCAGAAAACCATTCCGACCGCCATGGTAGCGGAAATTCACCGCCCGCTGGTAGCGCGTAAAAACCGGCGGTCCGATTATGATCAACCGCTAGAAAAATCCGACCGCGGCGGAACGATGCCATGAAAAACCGCCGGTAGCGGGTGGAGCAGGTGAAAATCCGTCTGCGGCGGTTGGATTCGTGGCGGAAACACCCATAACCGCCGCTAGGCCAGCGGAGTGACCGCACGTTAAATTAGGATACCATTGAGGTGACAACGGAATGATCCGCTGTTTCCGACCGCCGCGATCGCAAACAGTGATGAATTGGAGAGCCGGTGGAAGGACTGTTGCATACCCACTGCCGCGGCCGCTCCGGAACAAATATGGCGGTCGGAAAAAAAAAAACACCACAAGGCCACCAAGTGCACACATCAAACTAGCTCAGCCCCCCAAAACACCTAACACACAACAATGACACACCCCCATGGCAACTAAAGAAATACAAATCCCAGGACAACCCACATGACAGCAATACCACATTTTGACACAACCACATAGCTGAGTATAAAACCAGCCCCTTCCCTGACCAGAATCCTTTGCAATACTCCACCCCTGAAGGAAATAACCATACAGCACAAAGGAGAGGCAAACCACCACACATCTCACCAGCACAACAACACACACACACACCCCACTTACATCACCCCCACCACCCTCACACCCGCACCTCAAACCATTTGCACATCACACACCATGGCACAAAAGAAAATGCCCAAATTCACTGACAGTGAGCTGTCAGTCATGGCAGATGAGATAATCAGAGTAGAACCATAATTGTTTGGTAACCTGGTCCAACAGACACCATTAGCCACCAGAGCACAAATGTGTCTGAGGGAGCTTATGGACTGGATGAGACTGAGTTGCCTCCAGCTGAATGCAGGGAAGACAGAGGTGTTGGTTGTGGGAAAACAGCCCTCTTTCTGGTCACAGCATTGGTGGCCTGAGGAACTGGGACTTTGCCCGGTGCCGAAAGCTAAGGTAAAAAATGTGGGGGTGTGGTTCGACGAAGCACTTTCCTTTACTCAGCAAATTTCTGCTGTGGCCGGAACCTGCTTTGGCATCCTGAAAATACTGCGGAAGATTCTGGACCTTCTCCCCTGGATGCTAAAAGAACTATTGTACAGGCTTTGGTCACATCTCGTCTTGACTACTGCAATGTTCTGTATCTAGGGTGACCGCTAAAAATCTGAACATCTTGCAGAAGGTCCAAAATGCCGCAGCTAGGCTTATCCTGAATATTCCCAGGAGGGCCCCGGTAGAGAGAAGCTTTAAAAAACTTCACTGGCTCCCAATACAGGCTAGAGTTACATTTAAGGCTCTCTGTATCAGCCATAGGATCCTTAGGACAAAAGGGCCGCGCTTTCTGATTCCCCTTCTGACGGTTTACCAACCTTCTCGGAATTTGAGATCTCTTGGCAGTATGAGAATGACTGTGCCTAAGGTGCGGAGGGCCAGGGTGGGTGGAAGATCTTTTGGTTTCCTGGCAGCTAAGGCCTGGAATAAGCTTCCTGTGGACTTGAGGACATCTGAGTCAGAACCTTGGTTCCGTAAGAAATTGAAAACCTGGCTCTTCCGTGACTCAGGGGGCGGCCGCTAACCACTCAGCTGCCTTTCCTTGCTTAGAGGCTATGTAGGTAGTCAATTAGTGTGGTATGGGTTTGGGGTTCCCAGTTGTCCTAGCGCGGGGACACTCCGTTGGGAGTAACCATTGCGCTTTACAAACTTCCTAATAATAATAATAGTCCACAAGGTCAATGCAGTAGGGACCACCCTGCGCACCAAGAAGGAGATCATGAAGTGGTGGCATGACCTCAAGAGGCTGGTGAAACAGAAGAACTACAAGAACCGTCAGCTGGCTCAGATGACTGGCGGTGGCCCTCCCATTCCACCAAGAACATTCACTGGATGGGAGGAGAAGGTGCTTGCCATACTGCATCCAGAGAGTCTCACAGGAGTACCCGGTTGAGTGGAGGCTGGTAAGTACAAACAAATGTCTACCATTACACTGCTATGTACTGTCTTGCACAACTACAAAGCTACACCTCCTAGGCCCAAATCCATTCATGTGCACCACACACTACCCAACACATGTCTCACAGATGTAACATTCACTCCCTCTGAATCACCCCAAAGGTAGCCAGCAACATTCCCAGGGTTGCATGTGTACAGGCAGCCAGCACTACAACTCCCAGCAGGCCCCCTTGTCCCACCCCTGAGTAGGATGTAGCACTCCACCACACCCAGAAGCATGTGGCAGCCATTGTATAACAACAACCAAACTTACATGTAGGTATCCCTCTTCACAGGGAGGGTGTTTTTGGGGTGGGAGGCCTGCACTACAACTCCCACCAGGCCCCCTTGTCCCACCCCTGAGCAGGATGTAGCACTCCACCCCACCCAGAAGCATGTGGCAGCCATTGTATTGTCCACCTTCACCTACCAGGTAGGTATCCATCTTCACAGGGAGGGTGTTTTGGGGGTGGGAGGCCTGCACTACAACTCCCACCAGGCCCCCTTGTCCCACCCCTGAGCAGGATGTAGCACTCCACCACACCCAGAAGCATGTGGCAGCCATTGTATAACAACAACCAAACTTACAGGTAGGTATCCATCTTTACAGGGAGGGTGTTTTGGGGGTGGGAGGCCTGCACTACAAATCCCACCAGGCCCCCTTGTCCCATCCCTGAGCAGGATGTAGCACTTCACCACACCCAGAAGCATGTGGCAGCCATTCTATTGTTCACCTTCACCTACCAGGTAGGTATCCATCTTCACAGGGAGGGTGTTTTGTGGGTGGGAGGCCTGCACTACAACTCCCATCAGGCCCCCTTGTCCCACCCCTAAGCAGGATGTAGCACTCCACCCCACCCAGAAGCATGTGGCAGCCATTGTATAACAACAACCAAACTTACAGGTAGGTATCCATCTTCACAGGGAGGGTGTTTTGGGGGTGGGAGGCCTGCACTACAACCCCACCATGCCCCCTTGTCCCACCCCTGAGCAGGATGTAGCACTCCACCCCACCCAGAAGCATGTGGCAGCCATTGTATAACAACAACCAAACTTACAGGTAGGTATCCACTTCACAGGGAGGGTGTTTTGGGGGTGGGAGGCCTGCACTACAACTCCCACCAGGCCCCCTTGTCCCACCCCTGAGCAGGATGTAGCACTCCACCCCACCCAGAAGCATGTGGCAGCCATTGTATTGTTCACATTCACCTACCAGGTAGGTATCCATCTTCACAGGGAGGGTGTTTTGGGGATGGGAGGCCTGCACTACAACTCCCACCAGGCCCCCTTGTCCCACCCCTGAGCAGGATGTAGCACTCCACCCCACCCAGAAGCATGTGGCAGCCTTTGTATAACAACAACCAAACTTACAGGTAGGTATCCATCTTCACAGGGAGGGTGTTTTGGGGGTGGGAGGCCTGCACTACAACTCCTACCAGGCCCCCTTGTCCCACCCCTGAGCAGGATGTAGCACTCCACCCCACCCAGAAGCATGTGGCAGCCATTGTATTGTTCACCTTCACCTACCAGGTAGGTATCCATCTTCACAGGGAGGTTGTTTTGGGGGTGGGAGGCCAGCACTACAACTCCCACCAGGCCCCCTTGTCCCACCCCTGAGCAGGATGTAGCACTCCACCCCACCCAGAAGCATGTGGCAGCCATTGTATAACAACAACCAAACTTACAGGTAGGTATCCATCTTCACAGGGAGGGTGTTTTGGGGGTGGGAGGCATGCACTACAACTCCCACCAAGCCCCCTTGTCCCACCCCTGAGCAGGATGTAGCACTCCACCACCCCCAGAAGCATGTGGCAGCATTGTATTGTTCACCTTCACCTACCAGGTAGGTATCCATCTGCACATGGAGGGTGTTTTGGGGGTGGGAGGCCTGCACTACAACTCCCACCAGGCCCCCTTGTCCCACCCCTGAGCAGGATGTAGCACTCCACCACACCCAGAAACATGTGGCAGCCATTGTATTGTTCACCTTCACCTACCAGGTAGGTATCCATCTTCACAGGGAGCGTGTTTTGGGGGTGGGAGGCCTGCACTACAACTCCCACCAGGCCCCCTTGTCCCACCCCTGAGCAGGATGTAGCACTCCACCCCACCCAGAAGCATGTGGCAGCCATTGTATAAAAACAACCAAACTTACAGGTAGGTATCCATCTTCACAGGGAGGGTGTTTTGGGGTGGGAGGCCTGCACTACAACTCCCACCATGCCCCTTGTCCCACCCCTGAGCAGGATGTAGCACTCCACCCCACCCAGAAGCATGTGGCAGCCATTGTATAACAACAACCAAACTTACAGGTAGGTATCCATCTTCACAGGGAGGGTGTTTTGGGGGTGGGAGGCCTGCACTACAACTCCCAACAGGCCCCCTTGTCCCACCCCTGAGCAAGATGTAGCACTCCACCCCACCCAGAAGCATGTGGCAGCCATTGTATTGTTCACCATCACCTACCAGGTAGGTATCCATCTTCACAGGGAGGGTGTTTTGGGGGTGGGAGGCCTGCACTACAACTCCCACCAGGCCCCCTTGTCCCACCCCTGAGCAGGATGTAGCACTCCACCCCACCCAGAAGCATGTGGCAGCCATTGTATTGTTCACCTTCACCTACCAGGTAGGTATCCATCTTCACAGGGAGGGTGTTTTGGGGGTGGGAGGCCTGCACTACAACTCCCACCATGCCCCCTTGTCCCACCCCTGAGCAGGATGTAGCACTCCACCCCACCCAGAAACATGTGGCAGCCATTGTATTGTTCACCTTCACCTACCAGGTAGGTATCCATCTTCACAGGGAGGGTGTTTTGGGGGTGGGAGGCCTGCACTACAACTCCCACCAGGCCCCCTTGTCCCACCCCTGAGCAGGATTTAGCATTCCACCCCACCCAGAAGCATGTGGCAGCCATTGTATAACAACAACCAAACTTACAGGTAGGTATCCATCTTCACAGGGAGGGTGTTTTGGGGGTGGGAGGCCTGCACTATAACTCACACCAGGCCCCCTTGTCCCACCCCTGAGCAGGATGTAGCACTCCACCACACCCAGAAGCATGTGTCAGCCATTGTATTGTTCACCTTCACCTACCAGGTAGGTATCCATCTTCACAGGGAGGGTGTTTTGGGGGTGGGAGGCCTGCACTACAACTCCCACCAGGCCCCTTTGTCCCACCCCTGAGCAGGATGTAGCACTCCACCACACCCAGAAGCATGTGGCAACAATTCCCCTCAACTGTGTCACAGAACAGGTAGGTAGACAGTGCATGCACCCTGACACTCCCCTCAAAAAGCAATGGAGCCATATGACCACACCAGCCCTCACATATCATCCAACTTGGCATAGATCCAATAGCCACTTCCAGTGTGCAGACAGAAAAGCGTATGTAACTGTCACAGAAACCAAAGTGTGACTCAGAAAATCACATGTAGAAGAAATTCAGGGCACAACCATGCACAGCACTGAATGCTATCTTGAAGTGCCATGGGGGCAGAGCATCAAGGCCCATATGAAAACAAAACAAGCATGGTCAGTAGTAATAAGAAAGCAAAGCACATGATATGACAAAGGTATGCATGAGACTACAATGGCTAGTTCATGCCCAGTTGTAATCTCTTCCATGCAGAGTGAACAACAAAGATGCTGCACATAAAGTTATTATGCTGCTAGTCGTTAGATGATGACATGTCCTCGTAATCACACAATCTGCACGTTGTGCATGGTACCTATTGACATGTCACACCATGGACAAGTAAGGTATGTACCTCCACATCATGACATGATGCTCAAAACTGTGCAGACATACAATGTAATATCAATGTAAACTGTGTGGTGTATGACATGTAACAACAAAACATCTAACACCAAACTTGAGGTGTGCACTCCAATGACTATTTCCCCTCTGTTCCACAGGTGACCAAGAACTGGCAGCTGCAGATGACCACACCAACCTGCAGAGCCAGTCCCCCCCCCCCCGGAACATGGACTCTCCGATGCAGACTACCTAGATTTCTCATATGTGGAGCCCGAAGCCGGCCCATCAGGCATGCCAGGGCTCAACAGGTCCCAGGAACCCACTGTCCCCACCGCCACCACCTAAGCAACAACAACTACGCTGACCCCTGCTGTAACGACCTGTGCGGCCTCCACCACCACCACCACCAACAGTGCTGCCTGCAACACTGTCCCTGCCTCAGAGGATGACCACCCCACCCCACAATCTGAGGAGGGCAGGGAGTGTACGCGGGTGCGTAGAGTGGTGACGCCACAGGTCCGGGACAGCAGGGCAGGTGGGAGGGCAACCAGGCGACAAGACCAACCGGACACTGGGACCAAAGCCCTGGCCAACATCGCCAGAGTCCTTGGGGCCTATGAACAAGCCCAGGGACACACGGGCCAGGCTCTGGAGGAATCCCGTGAGCTCCGCCTGCTGCTGAGGTCCATGGACACACGATTGGGCCAAATCGTGGACCTCTTGGGCCAGCTAGTGGGTGTCCTGAGAGACAGGCCTGCGGCCCAAACAACAGCTCAACCTACCTCCAGTGGTCCGCAGGATGACAGTTCCCCCACCTCTACTGCGGCCACAGAGAGGGGTGAGTCCTCAGACACCGCTGAGCCCGCAGAAGAGGCCCCCCCTGCCAAATGCTCAAGGGGCCATCCAAAGAAATCCCAGGGAGGATCACGTGGCAAAGCACCAGCCAAACGCCAGTCAAGGAGCCAGCCATGATGGCACCCCTCTTCACCTTGCCATTGACTTTGTTGACTGTCTTTATCCACACTGCCAGGTTAATGGAATGCGTCTGTTGGACTGTGTCACCACAACAATGTGGTGACTACTCTATTGTCTCATCTACCATCACTGACAACACATTGATTCACTTTTCACCTGTTTGCAAATATTCACTTCCCTGTCACATATACCCATTGTTAATAAACACTCCTTACACACCTATGTTCTCGTGTCAGCTCCATGTTTATTACAGGATGTACAATGTTGACTGGGATTACAATGTACCAGGAGCACGGATTGTTTGGAGGCATTGAGAGGCAGAAAGGACCTAGGAAAACATAAAAGAACAATATTCACTTGTCAGCCATTACACAGCACTTGTCATCAAGGTACTCAAATCTGCACACATTACAATGAGCAACAGTACCGACATAGACATCCTGTAGCTGGGCACAACTACCCTGTCCCAGAAACATTAGCACCCAGCACAGAGACGACAACAGGCAGCAGTCAGAAATCTCCCCTAGGCCTTTCCACCAACAACACAATCAGCAGACAATGGCACCGTTGTATGTTTTCACTCACCTTCAAGGGAAGTAGCGGTTGATGAGCTGTTGACGCAGGTCAACACCTTCCTCCTCTCCACTATCCTCGTCACTGGACATGGGTGGGTTTGCAGGCGGTGGCCTCGGCTGCTCATCAGCGTCCAGGAGCAGGGGGATCTCCTTGCGCAAGGCCAGGTTGTGGAGCATGCAGCATGCAACTACGATTTGACACACCTTCTGGGGAGAGTACATCAGTGCACCTCCGGTCTTGTCCAGGCAGCGAAATCATGACTTCAGGAGACCAAAAGTACGCTCCACCACACGACGGGTCCTCCCATGTGCATCATTGTAGCGGACTTCACCTGGGGTCCTGGGATTCCGCAGTGGGCTCAGCAACCAAGGCCGGTTGGGATATGCAGAGTCACCTAGGTGTGAGACACACAGAACAAACTTGTAACATTACTGTGGCAGAGGACAGCATGTCACACATACAGCACGCTACTTCACACTGCGTACTCACCCACAATGCATGCACGCTCCCGGAGCAGATATGCCATCAGCTGCGGCACAATGCTGTTAGTCATGATGTACGAGTCATGGGCAGCGCCGGGAAATTTGGCACAGACATGTGAGATTATCATATCCGCCTGGCACACCACTTGCACATTGATGGAATGGAAATGTTTCCTATTCCTGTAGATGTGCTCACGTGCCTGTGGTGGAACCAGGCCAACATGTGTGCAGTCAATGGCACCAACAACATTAGGGATGTGGCCAAGGGCATAGAAATCAGCCTTCACATCCGCCAATTCATGCCTCCTGGGGAAATGGATGTATCTGTCCTTGTAGGTCATCATAGCGGACAGGACATCACGTAGCACCATGCTGAACATGGGTTGCGACATCCCACCTGCGCTGGACACCGTGTACTGGAATGATCCAGTAGCCAAAAAATGCAGGGCCGCCATCACCTTAGACGTTGGTGTGAAAGCAGTCGGATATGTTCTGCGAGGCCGCAGGTGGGGCTCCTACAGAGCACATAGGTCTTGTAGGGTGGGTCGATCCAGACGGAATTTCCAGATGACGTCCTCATCCTCCATGTCCGCCAGCACTGTGAAGGGATGATGCACATTTGGTCACCTCTTAGGTGAGATGAAAGGGGACACATGTCAATGCAATCCACCATGAGATGTGTGCAACATCTTACGTTTTGACTGACACAGCGCCAACAATGACTGGCATTACACTTCAGCTTACAGCACAACTTACATGTGGGGACACCTTCAGCTACACTAGTCATACACCTGTCCAGTTTTCACACAGTGAGTACCTCCCAAACAGATTCAGACTATGTGGATGGCCAAAGGGACATGTCCACATCTTGCGTAACCAGCCCTGAGAGTAGTTCATACAGCATATGTGTGAAACAGCAACACTGTTGGCTCCTACCTAGCTGCTGTACCTGCCACACCTTCTTGCGTAAGTCGAACAGGGCACATATCAACAACACAATGAGCACAGTCTGTGCATTAAGATCAAGTATGTACATGAGCAAAGCAAACTACACAGTGAAATATGCACATTGTGTAGTCAGACCTTCATCACTGTGTGTTGCGTAGCCAGATCACACATTGACATGTGTACACATTGGAGAGTCCATCACACCACTGATCTGTGTACATGCACAAGAATATCATGAGTGACATGTGAGGGAGTACATGCCAATGTTTGCAATCATGTGCACTGACATGGCATGTGTAGTCAGCAGTGGGCTAAATGTTACACTGGCACTGTTTGCACTATCTTGTGTCATGAATCAGGTGTCTACTGTACACTGTTGAGAACTGGCCATTGCCATTGACACAGCATGATGTGTCCATAGGTGCTGTTAGCGTGCTCCGCCACCCAAATCATGGTCATAGGCACCAATGTATATCAGCCATATCGCGGTAGCGCCCGCCTGGCCCATGCGGTGTGTCACCGCCAATGCCCATGCCCTTACAGCCAATGGGACCCGCATCCGCGGTAGTGAAATACAGATTTGGAAATGGCGGTTGGAATGCTCCGCCACCCAAATCACGGTCATAGGCACCAATGTATGGCAGCCATATCGCGGTAGCAACCGCCTGGCCCCTGCGGTGTGTCACCGCCAATGCCCATGCCCTTACAGCCAATGGGACCCGCATCCGCGGTAGTGAAATACAGATTTGGAAATGGCGGTTGGCATGCTCCACCACCCAAATCACGGTCATAGACACCAATGTATGGCAGCCATATCGCTGTAGCGACCGCCTGGCCCCTGCGGTGTGTCACCGCCAATGCCCATGCCCTTACAGCCAATGGGACCCGCATCCGCAGTAGTGAAATACAGATTTGGAAATGGCGGTTGGCATGCTCTGCCACCCAAATCACAGTCATAGGCACCAATGTATGGCAGCCATATCACGGTAGCGACCGTCTGGCCCCTGCGGTGTGTCACCGCCAATGCCCATGCCCTTACAGCCAATGGGACCCGCATCCGCGGTAGTGAAATACAGATTTGGAAATGGCGGTTGGCATGCTCCGCCACCCAAATCACGGTCATAGGCACCAATGTATGGCAGCCATATCGCGGTAGCGACCGCCTGGCCACTGCGGTGTGTCACTGCCAATGCCCATGCCCTTACAGCCAATGGGAAGTGCAATCGCGGTAGCCAAATACAATTTTGAAAATCGCGGTAGGCGTGCTCCGCTACCGCAGGGCTGGGCATTGGATGCAATTGAAAGATGCATGATCGCGGTAGCGACCGCCTGGCCCCTGCGGTGTGTCACCGCCAATGCCCATGCCCTTATAGCCAATGGGAACCGCTATCACGGTAGCCAAATGCAATTTTGAAAATCGCGGTAGGCGTGCTCTGCTACCGCGGGCCAGTCATTGGATGCATTTGAAAAAAGATGAGTTGGAACACCAATTGTATCAGCCTAGAACCACAGAAACTACCCCAGGGGGCTATATATGTGTGGGAGAGAGCCTCACATTTTCACTGCTTCCAGACACCGCTGGCTGACACTCTTCACCATCAACTGCTGCTGCTCCTGTCTCCTGGACCCAGACACTGCTGCCTGACACTCTTCATCACCAACTGCTGCTGCTCCTGTCTCCTGGACCCAGACACTGCTGCCTGACACTCTTCACCACCAACTGCTGCTGCTCCTGTCTCCTGGACCCAGACACTGCTGACTGACACTCTTCACCACCAGCTGCTGCTGCTCCTGTCTCCTGGACCGAGACACTGCTGACTGACACTCTTCACCACCAACTGCTGCTGCTCCTGTCTCCTGGACCCAGTGATGGCGAGGACTGAGAACATCAGGGCCCCTCCCTACACCACAGAGGAGCTGGAGGTCCTGGTGGACGAGGTGCTCACACAGTATGGGAGGCTATATGGTGCTCCAGATGTCCTGGTAAGTGTTTCAGAGTGGAAGTGAGAGTGCAGGGAGTGCACACATGAAGTTGATCTGCTGCAGTATGTGCCTGAGAGTGTGGGTTTGTGTGATACACTGCCTAGCATGCTGACTTCAGGGAAATGGGGTTTGTAGACTATTTCACACATTCCCCGGGCTGCATTTCAGGATGGGAGGGACATGCAGTATTTTTGCAGCCATACAGTGACACTGCAAGTATAGAAAGTGGGAGTCAGGACAGACGTTGCCTGTGCTAATGACTCTTTGAGTCCATGAGGTTTTTCACAGCCTCATTTGTGAAATGAGACAGACTTTACATCCAGAGGGTACTTATGGAAGTGTGTTTGACTCTATATTGCCACCATGGATATGTAAGCATTATGCACAAGAGTGAAATGCCTGAGGGTGACACTCTTGGCAAATAATACACATATGACACCTCAGATTGCTGTACTTTGGAAATATCCTCCTCCCATTGTTTTCATCATGTGTTCAGACTCGCATGTGTAGGCACTGTTTGCCCTCTCATATTGTACCTGCATGTGAATGTTCTCATGGCCCACGTTAAACCTCAGTGTGAGCCCCCTGGCCTGCACAGTCACTGCCCAATTTGACAAAGACCCATCACTGAATGGACAGAGTGAGACATATGGGTTATCTGCTACCCTATCCATCAAAGAGCTATCTCAGGCCTGTGTATTGCGCAAGACAGACCTTGTGAGAAGGGTGTGAGACTGTAAGATCATGTCCCTAAATGTGACCTCCATGACACAGTGAGCCATTCACAGGGCAAGGACATTGAGGGGTGTGCAGTGTTGGACACAGTGAGTCTGCCCCGACACATCATTTCCAATGTGATGTATGTCTTGCTCACTCACAAACTGAATCGCAGATGTGGACCTCCTTCACATTGCTTTCTGTGCTGCCATTCAGCATGTGTATGAGATGGGCAGGTACTGTGTCCATCCTCATACCTGCATGCATTTTGTTATGATTATCCCATGCTCATGTACTACGTGTCATGCTGTATTGTCTCTGCTAAACATAACTGTGAAGCTGTGCTGAGTATGTGCATGCTCCTGTACTGAGAGATAGTGGTACATAACCCAGTGTCACTGAAATTTCCTCCTCTTGTCTCCCATGCCTGCAGCTCAAGGTCCACCAGCGTAAGGCCGTATGGAGGGCCATTGCACGCAAGGTGCGGGCTCTGGGTGTCTCCAACCGACGACACACACACTGTCACAAGAGGTGGGATGACATCTGCCGGCTGAGCAAAAACGTGGCAGAGATGACGCTGGGGCTGCTCCCTCGGACTGGCAGGTTGGCGCGCAGGAGCATGACACCACTAATGGCCCGCATCTTGGCAGTGACACAGCAAGAGCTGGATGCATGTTTGAAGGACCATCAGCAGCAAGATGGGGGTGAGTATTCTGGGAAGGGTGACTTTGGTTGTGAGTGACTGCATGTATTCCAAGCCTGAGCCAGTGCTGGGCTCTGTGATGTTGCTATTGTGATGCAATGGCTTGTGAGTGGCCTCTCTGTTGGGTGCAGCTGTCATGCATTTTCGCTACATGTACTTTCTCATGTCATTGATGTAATGGACCTTGACGTTGCATTCTGAGTTGTGGGCTTATGGCATCGGCTGCATTGGGGGAGTCAGAGACATCCCATGGCAGTGACCGGCAGTGTGCCTCATCTGAGTGTGCTTTCATCAATGTGTGCAGTGCCTGACCTCAAACTTGTGAGAACTACACATCTGACACCAATGCGCAACTGTAGTTGTGCCCCAAAGCACGACATGGTGGATGGCATGAGCTCATGGCCATTGCGAAATTATATTTTGGAGTCTGTATCTGTGTTGTCCCCTTATGGTGACTCCATATGTGACTGTGACAACATGTTGGGATGTACATCTTTTTCACCCACACGGACCTAGGTATGCTCAGAGGGATCTGTATGTCTGGTTACACGGAGGTACGGGCAAGCTGTTTGGCTGTGTGGACATCACATGGGTCAATTATGCCAAGTTTGCATGTTACCATGCGATTTTTGATTTTTGAATTGAGGTTGCACAATGTGACTGCACAGGGTGGTGTGCAACATGGGGGTATCACCATCTTGTTTTGTGCGTTGCTTGCATATGATGTGTGTGTGTATGGCACTAAACTGTACCTATGTCTCTGTCTCTTGCAGCATCTACCGAGGGCACAGAAGGACAGGGGACGGACACCAGTGGTGAGGCATCAGCCACAACTGCTTCACATGAGCACACTGACACTGATGTGACCAGCACCTCGGAGGGGGACAGGAGTGTGCTTGAGGAATCACAGCCAGAGACACCAACCTCATCGTCATCTGACGCCAGCGGTGACTCCTCAATGTTGGCGGGCACAGGGAGTGGGAAATCTGCCTCCTCTTCCACCACACATCGTCCAGTGCCTACCCTCCCAGCTACTTCCACTAGTGCTGCCCGTGTTCGCACCAGTAAGAAGGGAAGAGTGTCCTTCCCCCAGGCACCGCTGCCCCTGTCTCCCCTGCTGCCCTCAGTGTTGAGGCTGTGGACCTTTTGCGCCAGCTGTGTGTGGGTCAGACAACTCTCCTGAATGCCTTCCTAGACCATGACAAGAAGTTGGCACAGGTAGTTGCCTTCATGGAGGGCATTCATTCAGATGTGGGTGGGCTACACAGGACTGTCCAGTCTTTGTCCTCCACAGTGACGGCAGCCATTCAGCTGTCACAGGCTCAGAGTCCAGCTCCAGTCCCTTCGGCCACCCCCCTGCCAGTGGCTACATCTGACGAGAGTGACCACACACCACAGCCCTCAGGCTCAAGGTACACCACACGCAGCACACAACAGCAGCACCCCAAGCGGGCCAGAGCGCAGACACCATCCCCCAAACCAACCAAAGTCACCCCGGAGCGCAAAGGCAAAAGCGCTTCAAGTGACACTCAGGGGCATCAAGCCAAGAAGCAGGCCTCAGGCTCAAAATCATCCCCATCCAAGGACCCTCCCGTCCCAAAAGCGTCTCCCAAAGACAAGCAGACAGTTGCCGTGCCTGCTGTGAAGCTGGTGCCTGCTAAGAGTCCGCAGAAAATGCCCTCTAAGGCAGATTCACCCACAGCCTCAACTCCCACCCTCACCCCTGTGAAGCTGGGAAAGGGGGTCACTGTAGGGTATTCACCTGGTCAACAGGGGATGGAGGGAAAAAGGCAAGGCCAGGCCAAGCGTACCGCCGGATCCAGCAGATCCCCAGAGGGAGGGCCACCGCCTGCACCTGATGCACCTTTGGTGGAGAGTGTGCCTGTTGTGCCCGCCCCACCTCCCACCTCCCACTCATACCAAGACCAAAATTACCTATCGAATCCCCAAGAAGTGGAAAGGCACCTCTCCACATTCTCTATTACACAGTGTGTCTCATGGCAGCATGTCTCCGCCTCCACGTGCCACCACACCACCCGGTCCAAGCAGCCCTCCGGCTCACAAAGCCACTGATGCCTCTACCTCAGCTGGTCCTCTCTCTCCCAGGTCCAGTCCTCCAACTGGGACCGACAATCAGCCACCTCCCAGTTTGACCTACAGCCAAGGCTGAGGCTAAGTCCCCCTCCCACACATGTTTCTCCCACAGCGGTGCCTGGACTGCCCATTGTTAGCCCCCTAGCTGTGTTGCTGACCATGGCAGTGTACAGTCTCACCCATTCCCTGTGAAGGTTCTCATGCACACATGTGCCTACTTTGAGCTATGGACTGGCCACTGGCGTTGCTGTTTGTAACCATGGATGCCCATTCCCTGTGCAGGTTCTCATGCACACATGTGCCTACTTTGAGCTATGGACTGGCCACTGGCCTTGCTGTTTGTAACCATGGATGCCCATTCCCTGTGCAGGTTCTCAGGCACACATGTGCCTACTCTGAACTGTGGACTGGCCACTGGCCTTGCTGTTTTTCACTTTGTTTGCCCATTCCCTGTGCAGGTTCTCAGGCACACATGTGCTTAATCTGAACTGTGGACTGGCCACTGGCCTTGCTGTTTTTCACTTTGTTTGCCCATTCCCTGTGCAGGTTCTCATGCACACATGTGCCTACTTTGAGCTATGGACTAGCCACTGGCCTTGCTGTTTGTAACCATGGATGCCTATTCCCTGTGCAGGTTCTCAGGCACACATGTGCCTACTCTGAACTGTGGACTGGCCACTGGCCTTGCTGTTTTTCACTTTGTTTGCCCATTCCCTGTGCAGGTTCTCATGCACACATGTGCCTACTTTGAGCTATGGACTGGCCATTGGCCTTGCTGTTTGTAACCACGGATGCCCATTCCCTGTGCAGGTTCTCATGCACACATGTGCCTACTTTGAGCTATGGACTGGCCACTGGCCTTGCTGTTTGTAACCATGGATGCCCATTCCCTGTGCAGGTTCTCAGGCACACATGTGCCTACTCTGAACTGTGGACTGGCCACTGGCCTTGCTGTTTTTCACTTTGTTTGCCCATTCCCTGTGCAGGTTCTCATGCACACATGTGCCTACTTTGAGCTATGGACTGGCCACTGGCCTTGCTGTTTGTAACCATGGATGCCCATTCCCTGTGCAGGTTCTCATGCACACATGTGCCTACTTTGAACTGTGGACTGGCCACTGCCCTTGCTCTTGTCTACTTTTGATGCCTATCTGGGTAATATGTAATAAAGACAGTTACTCCTGTTGTCTGCTTTGTCAGTGTCCTTGCTATATAAAAATGTATTATGTATGGGTATGGTTTAATGTGACACATGCTCTGTATGCCACTTTAACATTGCCAATGGCTTGTTTCACTTTTTCAGAGTTTACCAGAGGTGACAGGCACTTCAGTTCTTCTTGACTCTGAGGCTTGGGGGTGCAATGATGGTTGTTTGTAATGACCTACTGTTATCCTAATCATTCTATGGTCAGGTTTGCTAAATTGTACACATGACATGTTAGGATGCACTACCAGCACAGAGGGGAATTCTATCCACAGGATTGCAGGCAGGCAGGCCAGGGTCCATCATGTGTGTGTGATCTTTCTTGATGTGTGAACAGCAGTGTTGGTGTATGGTCATCTTGTGATGGCCTGTCTTCCTAGTCACATGGGTACATTAGAATGTGTGCACTTGAGTGGTCATGAAGTGTGAAGGGGGTGACTTGATCAGTAGTGTTGATGTGTGTGTGCCCCTGCAATGCCAACTGCACACATGTATTACCCAGGAGCTGAGTACCTGTTTGTTTGATTTGTCAGCCCTGTGCTTGTGATTGTGTGCACATGTGGGAGTTGTAGGTTGTGCACTGTGCAGTGTGTTGGTGTGTCCTTGCACTCCTGGGGGACACCTACTTGTTGTTGCTGCCAGTTGTGAGTATGCAGAGTGTGTGACAGCCAAGTCTGTGTTGTGTTTTGTTGATCAGCCATGTGTCTTGTTACTGTTTGTGCTCACTGTGCAGACCTGCTCAGCCACACTGACATTGTTGGTGAGTTTTCTCATGCATTGCTGTCACTTGAGCCATTTTTGGCTCCAGTATGGTATGTGGAGTCATACCACCCCCTAGCTTTGCTTCTGAAGCCTACCCATTGTAAGTGACTCCTCCATGTATTTGTGTATAGTACACTCCTGACCTGTCCACTACTGACGTACACACCACTTCACTATCATGTCACCTATCCCCTTGGTTGCCAGTGTGTGAGCCTCCTCACTACTTCATTAGTTACACTGTGCTTTGTGGTGCTGATCTGTGCACAGGACCAATGTGCCACTCAGGACAGTTTCACATATGGTTATGTGTGATTTTCTTGTACTGGTTTGCAGTCATGGTTGCTCATGTGCAGTGCAACTGTTTATGCTGCACAGTCCTCTGTTCATGTTGTTTGCACCTGGGTGTCCTTGAGTTGTGCATCTGTAATTGTTGGGTTAGCTGTATATGTGTTTGGTGAGGTACTGCTACCCTTCCAGAGTGTGATGTTGTATGTGTGCTGTGCTGATTTGTGTTGTGGGAGTACATGGTGTGACACTGAGATGTGTGTGCTACTGATTTGGTTGGTGTGCACACACTGCTTGGCCTGCATGCAGTGCTGTCAGTGTATGTTGCCTTGTACTTGCCTGGTGTGCATCCCCTAATGTCCAGCTGAGTTTGCAATGTGATGTATTGGCATGTGCATCTGTTGTGTTTTTGTTGTGGATGTATGCAGTGTTTGGGCTGTGTTGGCTCTTTCTGCTGACAGATTCTCTGTGTGTGATGTTCTATTTGCATTACATTGTGTGTGAGTTGTTTGTGCATTGTGATACATTCAGATGTGTGTTGCAGGTGTAGTGTAGATTACTTGTGTGTGTGTCACATGCAGTAAGTTATATTCTGGTTGCTGGCCTTGTTTTGAGTGCACACTAGTGCTATATCCTCCTATCTTTGACCTGTCACTTGTCAGGATTGTGCATGTGCATGCATGTGGTACACTATGACACCATGTTGACTTGATGGGTGGTGTGGTGTGTCTGTCTGTGTTAGCTCATTGTCCCATTGATCCCAGTTTGTGTTCCTGATTGTTTTGAGATGATGCACTTCTTGTTTGTGTTGGGGTATGGTGTCTGTGCATTGCTCCTGAGTGACAATGTTGTGTACTCCTGTTCTGTCTAGGGACACATTGCCTTTCTACGGTTTGGCTGCACATGTCTGGGCTTGTTGGACTTCTGTGGATGTTGTTGGTGAGCTTTGTGTTTGACTGTTGTTTTTGTGTCTGCATTGGTTCAGGCATCCCTGAGTGTGAGCATGATGTTTGTGGATGCAGCACAGGGTGTGTGGTTGGTTGTCAGTGAACTCACAGGACCTTATTTGCACTATTATGTGTGTTTCTCACAGGTGTGGAGTGTTGCAGGTTTGAGGTGGGTAGGTGAGGGGCATGTGTGGACGTCCTACTTGTGTTTGACAGTCATGGAGTGTGACAATGAGCCATGTGTGTTGTGCTGATGACATACACATGTCAAGTAAGTTGACACAGATGTGTGGCTGGTCACTGTATGACTTCAGATGCTTCCTATCATTCCTGTGCCTATGCATAGCTTGCCTTGCTGTCTCCCTGAGTTGTTGCACAGAGGTCACTGTGATTTAATTTCACTCACTGTGCCAGCCATGTCTGATTTGATGGCCTAAGGGTGGTGTGTTATGTTCCTTCCCTTGCATGTGATGTACACATGCTTTGTGGCTTGCTCCATGACTTTCCAGCACTGTCCACCTCACTTTTGCCTAGCCCATTTATTGTCCTACATTGCTGCTGACATCTGGTATGTGTATGTGGCTGTGTGTCAGTGTGGGGGTGTCTGGGTGACTTGACAGGCAGTGTGTACAGTTGAGTGGTTGTTCATATGCAGTGTGAGTGTTCATTTTGTGATTGCTTGACATGAGTGGGGGGTAGGTGTGAGGAGGAGGAATGGCCTGCCCCTGAACTTCTGTGCAGGGTGTTCCTCTTCTCCCCCACCTTCTGAGACAGGCTCCCTGGTTGTTTGGTGTGTGTGGTGCAGGGTCTGGGTACACCTGGCTGGTTAATTGTGCAGGGGGGGCACAGGAGGAGCACCCAGCATATCCCCTAATGGGTGTGGGGGGCGTAGTGTGTAAAGGGTGAGGGTGAGGCCCTATGATCTTTGTGTACTGCCCATGCCTGGCGCTGGCCATGCCTACTACATTGTGCGCATGTTTTCCCGCGTCTGCACCGCTGCGGTGACGTGACCAGGACATTGCTGTGATTTCGCGGTTGATAGATGGCCTGGAAGCGGAAGGGTGATTTAGTGACAGGTAGGACATGTGTGGGTACACTTGGGGATGTGTTCCTGTCCCCATCAGAGTGTCTGATGTGGACAGGAACCGTATGTCAGCCCAGTAGTTGTGTGTTGTGGTTGTGTACGGAGTTGTGTGATTGCGTACCTGCGGCGTTGTCCGCGACAGGCCATTATTTGCTGGTAGTGGAGCAAGTACAGCACCGGAAAGGCGTGTAGAGCTGGATCCATTGCTGTCGGGACCGGGTGGAGGGGTCCGGGAGTCTGGTTTCGCGCTCCGCTGTCGTGCTTCCGCCGTCTCTGGTTGGGTGGTTTCTCCGCAGCGGTGTGACGGGCTGTTTGGGGCATCGTGATTTGTACGGCGGACGGGACGTCATTCCGCATGGCGGTGGGTCTCTATTGGCTCACACCGCCACGGTGGCTGGCGCATTTTTATGGCGGGTCATGTCGCACCGACTTAGAAGAAGTCAGCACTTACAAACATCTAGGATTCTACTTCGAGAAGAACTTTAACTTTGAGACACACCAGCAGTATATTGTTAGAAAAAACACCACCTTAATACACGCCTTTTGCGCACTTGTAAAAAAACTGGATAGACCCTCCTTTCAACCATTGCTCGCTGTCATCAAAGCAAAATTGCTTCCCACGTTAACGTATGCAAGTATGGTGTTGTACGGTAAAGATTCTAAAATGCTGGACAGGTTACAAATCAAAACCTATAAACGTGTGTTTGGTCTTCCTTGTAATGCTTTACCTGCTCAAATCCGCTTGGAATTTGGATTGATCTAGCAAAATATAGCAAGATGATACCACTCTATCAAATCCTGCCACAAAATACGAAACAACCAGTCTAGTCCTCTAATCAGCACATTATGGCAGTCACTGATTAATGATACAAACTCGAGCTACAACAAATACTTGCTATCTTCATTAGAAATAACTAATACAGCTGACTTATGGGATCTAAATTTCCACTTTCTGTCACGCGATCAACAAAGCAGGAAAAACTCATTCGCTAGTCGAGGATAAAAACATATTTTCGCGGCAATCACATGCCTGGATGACAATTCAAACATACGTCATCTTGAAACCGGCAGCATACCTTTTTCTAACGTATCTGGCATATCTCAAGAAAAAGTTATTGGCTATACGCTTAGGAGACCTGCCATCCTTAGCAGATAAACCCCAATGGAGATACAAAGGCCCAAAAACGTGCAGGTTATGTGGCGCCCCTAAAGAGGATTTTTTGCATTTGGTTTGCATATGTCCCATACTAAATAATGCACGCCTCATATTTCTAAGACGCTTATTTAACGAGAGAGGGATTCGTACCTCGAGAACAGCTATCATGAAGAGCCTGGATTCCACCCGCCCTCAGTTAAATCGCAAACTTTTGAAGTTTTTACAATCAATCAATCAATCAATCAGGGGTTTATAAAGCGCGCTACTCACCCGTGAGGGTCTCAAGGCGCTAACAATTGCATGAGAAATCAATCAAACAGAATTTCAAGGGTTTAACCCCAGTATGAGAAACTTTGTCTGAACAAATAGTTGATTGGGACTAAAAGACAACAATACGACATCCATATAAGTATGGGCTCTGATACCTTGTATAAATTAAAACTAGTATTTAAATTTTCATACTGAAGCATTTGCCACTTTACAACAATCTAGCTGAATGTGATTGGCTACAATTGAAGGAAATGTAGTAATAATATGCTGAGATGCAGAACGTTTTATTATCTTGTATTCTTGTAATATCAACTTGCGCATTTTAGAAAACTGATTATTTTAAAAGAAAAGTATTTTATTTTAAACATGTTCCATTATTCAGTATTAATTACAAATGAATACGGGGATCAATTAGAAAGGCGATGTATTTTATTTCAAACACGTTTTATCTTGTATCAATTGTAAAATATTGTGACGGTTTTTATTACCTAATAACAATAAACAGTAAACATTCAAACATTCAGTGGGGCTGCCTGCCAAGGCCACTCCATCAACTGATCCATCATCAGGGTTCTGAGAGAGGAGATCAGGGAGAGGGTCACTCTCTTCCTCCTGTCCCTCATCAGTTGCCATGAGCAATCCCATGTCAGCCCTGTCAACAAAAGGTCTTAGCCTGTTCACATGAAGTACCCTATGGGGACTTCTTGGAGTGCCAAGGTCCACCAAGTAGATGGCCTCACCCTTTTGCTAAAGTATAGTGTGGGGTCCACTCCATTTGTCCTGGAGAGCTGCTGAGGCCACCGGCTCCAACACCCACACTTTCTGACCTGGCTGGTAAACAGTCAGGACAGCCTTTTGGTCATGCCAAACTTTTTGAAGTTCTTGGCTGGCCTCCAGGTTTTTGCTTGCCTTCTTCAGGTACTCAGCCATGTGAGAATGCAGGCCAAGTACATAGTCCACTATGTCCTATTTTGGAGGTTTGAGAGATAACTCCCATCCCTCCTTCACCAGACACAAGGGACCCCTAGCTGGATGTCCAAACAGAAGTTCAAAAGGGCAGTAGCCAACCCCCTTCTGAGGAACCTCTCTGTAGGCAAAGAGAAGGCAGGGTAGTAGGACATCCCATTTTCGTCTAAGCTTTTCTTGGGAGACCCATGGTCATACCCTTCAGGGTCTTGTTGAACCTTTCAACAAGCCCATTGCATTGAGTATGGTAGGGTGTGGTGAATTTGTAATTCACTCCACACTCTTTCCACATTGCAGTTATATAACTTGACATGAAGTTGGAACCTCTGTCAGTTAGAATCTCCTTAGGGAAGCCCACTCTGGAAAAAATTCCCAAGAGGGCCCTGGCCACTACAGGAGCTGTAGTGGTTCTAAGGGGAATAACGTCTGGGTATCTAGTGGCATGGTCCACCACTACTAGAACATAACTGTGCCCAGATGCTGTTGGAGGGTTCATGAGACCAGTAATGTCAATCCCAACCCTCTCAAAGGGAACCCCAACCACTGGAAGTGGAATTAAGAGGGCCTTTGTGATGCCACATGACCTACCACTGGCTTGGCAAGTGGCACAGGAGCAACAAAACTCCTTTGTGTCTTCAGACATATGGGGCCAGTGAAAGTGAGGGACAAGCCTGTCCCAAGTCTTACTTTGCCCTAAGTGTCCTGCAAGAGGACTATCATGTGCAAGGGTGAGCAGGAAACCTCTACACGTCTGGGGTATTACCAACCTCCTGGTGGCACCAGGCTTGGGGTCTCTACCCTCTGAGTAAAGAAGTCCTTCATCCCAATAGATCCTATGGGACCCACTGATATTCCCTGTAGCCTCAGCAGCAGCTTGCTGTCTGAAAGGTTCAAGAGAGAGGCAGGTCTGCTGCTCCAAACTCAAATCTGCCCTGGAAGGGCTCCCTGCCACCAAGAACTCAGCCTGATCAGGCCCAAGTTTCTCTGAGGCAGTACCTTCACAGGGACTAATATCATCTCCCTCAAGAGACAGATCTTCACTCTGAGTCTGTGAGGAGGGCAAAAACCTACCCTTCTTGCTCCTTCTCTTGGAAGGCACCTGGTCCATTGTTCAAGGATCCAGGGCCTGTTCAGTGGTAAGCTGTTTGGCCTGAGCCGTTGTCACAGCAAACACACTTGCAGAGATGCCCAACATTTCTGCATGAGTCCTGAACTCTACTTCAGCCCAGACTGAAGTTTCCAAATCATTGCCCAACAAACAATCCACAGGTAGGTCTGAATACACCACAACCTTCTTAGGTCCAGTTCCCCCTCCCCAGCTGAGATTCACAACTGCCAAGGAATGGTATGTCCTGACATTGTTAGCATTGGTCACTTGGTATACTTGTCCAAGTATGATCAGGTCAGGAGACACAAGTTTCTCTGTCACCATTGTGACACTGGCCCCCGTGTCCCTGTAGGCCATTGCCTCTTTTCCATTTATCAAAGGCTGTTGTCTGTACTTGCCCAAGTTAGTGGGACTTACCAGTAAGGTGGCAAGATCTATGCCACCATCACAGACCAAAACAGCCTGAGCTGGAGTTCTGACTAAGTCAGAACCCACCTCAGAACCCAAGGTTAACCCTATTAATCCCTTGTTTGCTGTACTACCACTTGTACTGGAGCTAAGGGGTGCAGTTGCCTTAGGGGCAGTGGTAGTAGAAGTTTCCTTGGCCTTTGGACAATCAGCATCCTTTGTCCAATGGGTCCTTACCTTACAGATATAGCACCAAGGTTTCCTTTTGCCTTTCTTGGATGTTTTTGACTCTCCCCCAGATGCAGGTTTTTGGGGCCCTTGGGAAGACTCTTTCTTATCTTTGCCCTTGTCCCCACCCTTATCTTGAGTTTTAGAAGAATCTTGCTTCTTCTGGTCACCACCATTGCCATGGTTTTTCTGCTTCACCCTGGTGTGAACCCATTTGCCAATTCTTGGGGAGAGGTCAGATCAGAGTCCACCAGGTACTGGTGCAAAAGCTGGTTCTGACAATTATTAAGGATCTGCTCCCTCAAAAGTCATGCACTTTGCTGCCATGAAGCCAGCCTTCCAGAGCCTTAATGGCACTATCCACAAAATCTACCCAGTCCTGGGTCTGTGCTTTCTGGGTGTCTCTGAACTTAATCCTGTATTGTTCAGTGGTTAAGCCAAACCCATCAATGAGAGCACTCTTCAACACTGAGTAATTATCAGCATCCTCTTCTCTAACAGTGAGGAGCTTATCTCTACCTTTGTCAGAAAAGGAGAGCCACAAGATAGCTGCCCACTGCTCTTGGGGGACCCTCTGAACTTTACAGGTCCTTTCCAAAGCAGTTCTCCATTTGTGGATGTCATCCCCAACATGGTAGGGAGGGACTATCTTGTTCAGGTTCCTATGGTAAAAAGAAGTTACTATAACTGTAGGGACATTGTTGCTGCCACCATGGGACTCTAGTCCCAATTTCTTCCTAGCCCTCTGGACTTCTAGGGACTATTTGTCAAGGGCCAACTGCTCTTGCCTGAGCCTAAGCCTAGCTTTCTCAAGTTCAAGAAGTTGGTATTCCCTATCCAAAGAGTTTTCCCTCTTACTAGATATGGAGTTCCCTATTGAATGTCCTGAGGCATTCGATTCGCTAGAGGAGGATCTAGATCTCCTTGGTCTACTCTGCACTCTCCCAGGAAGAACAAAGGGGGCACCCTCTGGGCCACCTGCAGTATCCTCTGGGAGATCTGAGTTGTCCAGGTGGGATTCATTAGGCTCCTCCTGGTCAGGGTTAGATTCAAGGTCAAAGAGGGGTTCTCCTCCTGGCCTATCTTCATTCCCCTGCTCACTCACTCTTTCCTGTTCATCTGACCCACTTGTTTTTCTAAGGTCATCTAACAGTAACACCTCTAGGAGGCGTTGAGTGTTGTCTCCTTTCCCTGTCTTCAGTTTTCTAGAGGCACACAGTGCTTTCAGTTCTTGAAACAAAAGTTCACTGTATCTAGCAATCGGAGAGCCACTGGCATCTCCTTTTGAAGACATACTAAGTGTGGTGGGGTGTTGCACCTACCTAACCTAGTGGGAACTAAACTCTATGAGGTTGGAGAAAGGGTGTGCTAGACCCTTGGCTACCCAACCCAAAGTTCAGTAGAACTTACTATTCTAAGCTTGTATTATATGTGCCTAGTATTAGTGATGGTTTTTCAATTAATCAACACAAAGATTTATCTGGTAAAACAATGCAGGCTTAAATCCTAACCGCTGCACACCAATGTGAGAAGCTGGCCTGGTATATGATGTACACTTATGTAAGTGGACAACCTGCACCAGTCCAGACAACCCTTATGGTGATTTAGGAGGTCTTAGACAACCTTAGAAAGCTCTCTAATTGGTAGCTGTGGAGAGCAGCCTTCAGGCTTAGTCCAGAAGGAGTGTAAAGCAGCCTGTTTTACCAGAACACAATCTTATATGTATAGATTAAGTGAAAAAGAACCACACAATGTATTTATAAAAATATGTATTTATTATATAATACTCTCTAACACATACAAATATCTCCTACCCGGAGATATGCACAATGTACACAATACTTTGCAAAGAAATCAACTAAATAGCACAGAATACAAAATGTACCCCAGGGGGGGACCAAATCATATACTAAGAAAGTGGTATACGAACCACGACTCGGGTCAAGACACTGTCGAGAGGACGTAGAAGTGCTTGGGACCCAAGGAACCACCCAAGGTGAGTGACTAGGAACCCCACAGAGAGCACATGCAGTGTGAGAATACGACCGCTTGCTCCGTACAAATCAACTTGTAAGTCGCGGTTGGAATTTTAAAGATTAGGGACCCTTCCCAGTGGACCCTGAAGAAACCCCGTGGAAGACAGAAGGTTGGAGAGCCACCCCACCCGTGGATACCCTAGTACCCACGTTACCTACACCAGGGAAGCCGGGTGCATAGGTGTGAAGTGGTGTCTGAAACTGCAGTGGAACCCAATGGAGGACTTCAGGAAAGTGCCGCTGCTGAAGAAGGAGAAAGAGTCCGGTGGAATCCGAAGGTGGATTCTAGTTGAGAGGTACCTGCAAGCAGAGGGTACAGAGTCTATGTCATTCAGGAGTGACCAAGAGATTTGGAAGACGAATGCCCACCAATGTCGGGAGTTGCAGGAGAGTTGACGAGGACCTTGACTCTACAGCTGTGAGGACCAGGCAATGCTGAGGAAGACCAGGAGCCGTGCACGAGCTGTCCCATGTCGGATGTCGAATGCTGAGGGGTCGGTGTCCGGTGGGAGCACCAACAAGCCTTGCAAATGCAACTAACGCAGAAGTCGAAGAAGGTGCAATGTCCGGACCAGCAAGGTCCAGGGGACTCACCACAATCCGGGGAGTCAGGGCAGGCCCTGAGCAATAAGGGGGGCCCAAAAGAAGCAAAGATGACCCTCAACAGGACCCACAGGCTGGAGGCACTGGAGTCGCAAGAGGACCTCAAGCAGCTCCCCAAAAGATGCAGGCCACGGTGCAAACGATGCGCTGTAGACAAAGTCTTTGGTCACTGGAGGTGCTTGAGGTTGGGGCTACTTGGAGCCCGAAGATCTTGGTGGAAGACAGCCAACAAGCCTTTGCAACTGGAAGTCGACGCGGTGCAGAGGGGTTCGGTTCCTGCGGCTCCCACAAGGGATACTGGTCTCGAACTTGGGAAGAGGGCAGGGTAGGCCTCGAGAGCTGTGGAGAACCACCACCTGTGTTGCAGAACCTTTCAGAGTCCGGAGGGGCTCAGGATCAGCAGACCGGTCCGCTTAGTTGCGGTGCCTGCGAATGCAGGGAAGTGACTCCTTCACTTCAAGGGAGATTCCTTCAGGTGTCTTTGATGTCCACCTGCCTTGGAAGGTTCCTGTATAGTGTAAAGGCACAGACAATGCAGCAGACTGGAAGGGAGACGAAGTCGAGCGCAAACAAAGTCCTGCGAAGTCCAGAGTGCCCAGTCGGTAGAAGAAGAAGTAGTGTCTGAATTGAATCTTGTCCCACAACGAATCTAGGGACCTACACCCAGGTAAGCCCTTAAGTACCCTAAGGAAAGGGTTGAGACGATTCAGGGGACCCTCCAAGGGGAGGGTCTGGACAAGGGGGAGGTTACTCCCATGTCCTTTGTCCAGTTTCATGCCAGAGCTGGAGTCAACAGCTCCCAGAGCTGGTTTGAACTGGACTATGCACGGAGACACCAAATGTTCCCCTCATGAAGACGTAGTTGCACTGGCAGGCGCATCCACCCGGTCCCAATACACTAAGGGGTATATTCACAAGAACGTGCGATAACTACCGCAAGAGTAGCGTAACGTAACTTTCCATATCGCAGCCTATCTCGGGAAAATAACCCTGTGTCAATGTGGAGTTCACAATAAGGAATAAGGCGATAGTCTGCCGAAACCGCGGACAATGTCCGCGATACAACCACCACGATGGAGATAAAAACACAAACCACAACACCAAAAAACACGCGATGGGCCAAAGCGCGATGGGGAAACCAGCGACAAGCAGCGCCAGGCCTGCAACACACACCTGGCAGGCATCAAAAACCACCATAAAAGTAGAAAAACACCCACACACAAAGTGACCAACACCCAAGCACCATGGAGGCAGCCGGAGCAGGCACAGAGGATGAGCGCAACCCCACAAGCACCCCGGATGACCAGCCTGGGACCTCGGGGACAGGGAAGGGCAAGGACAAGAAGACGAGGAAGACCAAGTTCAGTCCGCAGGCGAACAGGATCATAGTCACAGAGGTGATGGAACACCATCAACAACTCTTCGTCACCTCCAACGTGTCATTGGGCACCAAAAATGGAATATGGCGGGACATCGTCGACAAGGTGAATGCCGTCGGAGAGCACAAGCGGACAATGGACGAGGTCAAGAGGTGATGGAATGACATCAAGCGGAAGACCAAGGAGAAACTCACCGCCAACCAGAAGGCAGCAATGCAGACCGGAGGTGGGGGTCCAGCGCCACAGCTGGAGCTGGATGACATGGAGGAGCTGGTGTCGACAGTCATCAGTGTGGAGACAGTGGCTGGAGTTGGGGGACCGGACACTGCTCGACAGGACACAACACAACCGCAATAGGGTGAGTGACCACCAGGTACTGGGGGGAAGGGGGAAGATGGCCACAATGGCACACATGCACAAACAAGCAGGGCACAGTGCACACCCACAATGACCCTGGGTTCTCGCCCAGACCCACAGACTGTCACAATGTACAATGCCATGCTGTCTGAATGTCAACCTGTACCATGCGGCTACATACATGTGGACACATTGTAATACACCATCTCCCCTTCACATCGCAGGGGCATCTTCAACACCTCCTGCAGAGCAGTCCCAGCCACTCTTCACTGATGACGAGGAGGAGGACAACACCAGCATCGACACCCAAACCATCCAAGACATCATTGACCTCATCCGCCACTCACCTCCAGGAGCATGGCAGCCCCGCTACATCGAGGAGACCCCACCCACCACCCAAACCACCCAGCAGGAGGCACCCACAGCCCCGGCACCCTCCCAAGTCCCCCAGGAACAACAAATGGCCTTCCAACGCCGTGTGCTGGAGGCCCAGAGGGAGACGGCTGAGCAGGTGCGGGTGGGATTCGACCTCATGGCTACCAAACTGGACGCCATCCTTGGGTGTCTATGTCCACCCCATGGTCTCCAACGAGCCCTGACTGACATCACTGGAGTCATGACGCGGAGGGAAGAATACCTGTCCGCTCAGAGTGGCTCCAGCGATCCCAGCCGTGAGCTGGCACACATGCGGAGGCTCATGGAGGACATGGTGCGGATGGAGGTGGAGAGGATGGCAGCCACCGCTGCACATCAGCGAAATGTAGCTGGCATCTACCAGGCCCTGCATGTCCTCATCATGGCATTGCTGCCACAAGGCGTGGCAATGATGAATGCTGCTGCCCCCCCAACATCCACATCTCCGCCCCCTGGTGTGTCAGTGCCTCCCTGTGTGGCAGGCGTATCCACTCCGGCACCTGATGTCTCACTGCCACACAGTGCGGCCGACAATCCTCCTCCGGCCCCTGATGTGTCAGTGGCACACAGTGCCGCAGCCGGTACTGCAACACCCACAGGTGGGGCAGAGCACACATCCGAGGACGTGGATGGGCTTGAGTTCAGAAGGAGGCACTAGCATTCATTTCCGCCACCTTGCCTGTTTCTGCTTGGTGCCGCACAAGGCCTCAAGACCTACCACTGACCCCCGATACACTCCGATGCACTCATCTTGGACAGCGACATGGACTGCCACATCCTGTTTGATGACCAATGACACGGCGGACAGACTGCGGACTGTACCCTTCCTCTTACGCAGTACAGGTCATCCCCGGATGGACACTGGCTGGCCCTCCACGGGCCCATATTGTGTAGTGTGCTCGGCATTGCCCTGTACCGCTCCAGCCGCATGACTGCACTGGATGTGCAAATAAACATCCAGTGACGCACTGCTGTGTAATGTCTTACGTCATTCATGTATGGATGTGTGGATGAATGTGGGGACAGTGCCTTCCCTTGCGTCAATGATGTTCATCCTGTGGGATGCCAGTCAGTGGGTGCGACATTGCATTTTGTGTACCGGGTCCCGTGAACACTACAACTGGGACACACGCATCAGTCACTTCCTTGTCCGGACATGGACTGGACCACGCCCAGAGCCCACGAGTCATTGTTGCAAGCCCTGCACTGGTCCGGCATACGGCAGGCCAGACCTCTCCGCTAACGCCCCGAGGGGGGGCCCTCATTGCTACCCGTCGCAGCCGTACTCGCTGGTGGTGTGCAGGTCACTGGTCTAGTTGTCAGCATGTCACAGCCACTCCCTGAGGGCAGGTTTTCACACACACCACACCCATCCGGCATAAGGGGCCGACGACGTCACATTCCCCTCTTCCGGTGGTGACTGAATGACGGACGCTCCACGGTTTTCACTCATATAGGGCCCATGAGTTGTTGCGCACAGGGTTAGTGGCATCCGAGGCCTTGAGTACGGCACGGGTCTACCACCATGTGGCGCAGACTGGGGTTGCACAGGGTTAGTGGCATCCGAGGCATTGCGGACGGCACAGGCACCCCGCCACAGGATGATGACTTTGGGTGCACTGTGTCAGTGGCACCTTGAGCTGCTGAGCGGGTGTGCAGCCTGCAATGATGCCCCGTCCCTGCGGTATGGACAGCTCAGTTTTTGTGTGCCCTGCTGGACCGCAGTGTAGGCCAGAGCCAACGGGCAGCGTGGGCCTACCGCCACGTGGCGTCGCTTCCGGGATCCCAGAGTTGGTGGCACCCATTGGGCTGAGCGGGTGTGCAGCCTGCGATGGTGCCGGGTGCACTGGTATGTCCTATGCCATGGAGTAATCAAGACCCAGCACCAAACGTGAGACCTGGTGGCCTGCGGAGCGGGGCTGCATGATGTGGAGGGTGCCATGTCCGCGGGCCCCGGGCTTGTGGCTTGCAGGGGCACATGGTGGGACCTCCTGTCTACGCGTCGGTGGCGGAAGGTGAGCATTGAGGCCTGGGTGTGCATGGGCGGGCATGCTCCGATGGGCGGCGGGAGGGGTTGGGGTGCCTCTGCCTGGGTGTGCATGGGCGGGCAGGCGATGTTGTCTTGTGCAAATGTGTGTACTGTGCCAGTCATGTATCTGGACTCTGTTTCAGCTGACGGCTCTGACTCAGATGTGTGACCTGGTGTCCTGCTATACATACCGGCACGTGGTTGGAGACACACCGGTGGCAGCAGGTGAGCAGTGTGGCCTGGGTGCACAGGGGCGGCACTCTCTCTCTCTCTCCCCCTCTCTTCCTCTCTCTCTCCTCTTCTCTCTCTCTCTCTCTCTCCCTCTCTTCCTCTCTCTCTCCCTCTCTTCCTCTCTCTCTCCTCTTCTCTCTCTCTCTCTCTCTCTCTCTCCCTCTCTTCCTCTCTCTCTCCCTCCCTCTCTTCCTCTCTCTCTCCTTCGCTCTCTCTCTGTCCTCTGATGTGCGCAGGACACACCTTCTCATCATGATTTTTGTCTTACAGGCTGTGACCTACGTATTGTCCCGAGGGGAGCGGCCATGTGTCTTCATTTCATTTCGGTGTTCATTTTAATAAAGTTTCATTTGTTGCTTCGAAAGTGAATGTGTGCTGCTCATTTCTGTGACGACACATGCATGTCACCAGTTGTGATTGTGCGACATCAAGCGGAATATTTTGTACATGTTTAGGTGTGGCTGATGTGGCATGTCTTTGGTCGGGGGTGCCAGGGAGGGTGGTCCTGGGGTGGTGGCGGTGGGTGTTGTGGCCCTCTTGGGGGTCCGGGCCGCATGATGGGTGGCTCCATGGCATCTGTTGCCCTTCCGGTGTAGCCCTGGGCTGTGCTCCCTTTTGGTTTGCAGGCTGCCGTCCGACTTTACACCAGGTCAGAGCAGGTGTAGATTTCCTGGTGCTAACGCGCCTTATCGCCTGTTTTGTGTTTTTATCGCCGATGTGGCTGGTCGTTGAGAATGTTGAGGTGTGATGTTCTCTGCATCTCATTAGCGATAGTTGCGGGGGTCCTCTGTGGCGATGTTTTTTGCAGCTGCTATCGCGGGTAAACTGGTGCTGTGGGCTGTTAACACCAGCTTGTGAATGGGGAGGTAAATTTATCACGACTTTGGATGCGATAAAGTGCCGTTAATTCGGCGATAGCTCCTTGTGAATATGCCCCTAAATCCTTTCTGGGAGGTGATCACACCTCCATGTGACTGGATGCCTATTGTTCTGCCTTCACCTGCTCGAGCTTGGCTCAGCAGCAGGAGGGCAGAATTGTATTTCTGGTCGGCAGCAACCATTTTGTGTTGTCTGGGTCTAAAAGGCTGACACCTTGAACACTGAGAGCCTAATGGAGGGCTCTTTCAGTGCTTGGAATCATACCTCCCACACTGTTTACGGTGTGGGAGGTATGATTCCAACATGTTTGATACCAAACATGATAGTATTTGTTGCAGTCAATTTTGAGATGGTCATCGTGTAATTATGCGGTGCCCATCTATATGGTATATGGCTGCTGCACTTAAAACCCGGGAGAATGGACTCTGTAGGCTGTAGGGGTGTCCTGCTCATGCAGGGGCACCCTCACACTTAGAACCAAGCACCCTGCCTTCAGGATTGCAAAGGCCTGCTATAGGGGTGACTTATAGGTTTTAAGTGCAGTGAACCTAGATATAGGAAACCTATATCTTTCGTAAGTGGTGCTAGCACCAGCTTACACAGGGTGCATAGGCCAGGCCTGTAGTTGTATTTTGAATGGTCTCCCATGGGTGGCATAATGCATGCTTCAGCCCATGGGGGACATCTGGGGAACCTATGCCCTGGGTACCTTAGTACAATATACTAGGGACTGATAAGGGCACCGCAGTATCCAATCTGGGATGTACCTAAGTACTGAACATAACAATTTAAGGGAGAAAGCAGAGAGATTGGGGCCCTGATTAGCAGGATCCCAGTCAGACTAGTCAATAACAGCTTAGCACCAGGCAAAAAGTGGGGGCAACCATAAAAGCAGATCCTACTTTCCTACAGTGTGTTTGAAAATGCCACTGTTAGAAAGTGAACACAAAGAGAGGATGGACGGAGCACTGATACTTTTCAGACACTCACCCCCAGTCACAGATCTGGGTTGAATCCATCATCGTTCTTTAGCTCACTTCGCCACCCCAGTTCAGACCCAGCTAAATGCAAATCAGTATTGACCCTGTGCCTCATGGGAACAGTCCAGCCCGAACTGCCAAGCCAGGTCTTCCCTGGACTGGAAACAAGCATCCTGGGACCGCTTTCGGGGTAACACCCATCATCAGCCAGGCTAGCTTGAATCCAGTGGCAAAGTGAGCAAGGGACCCACATCTGGGCATACCCTGCTAACTTAGGGCGAACAAAGCAAACACAGCCCTAAGTTGGCAGGCAATGCCCAGACATGGGTCCCTTGATCACAGGGTTAAGACTGATTTGCATATAGCTGGGTCTAAACTGAGGTGGTGAAGTGAGCTAAAGAACGATGATGGATTCAACCCAGATTTGTGACGGGGGGTGAGTGTCTGAAAAGTTACAGCGCTCCTTCCATCATCTCCTTGTGTTTACTTTTAGAAAGTGGGCATTTTCTTGTTCAACCATCCAGTGTGCCACTATCTGCTTGTGTATTCACTGTCTGGTTTTAGACTGACAAGGGCTATTTGTGCATTCACTCCAGACACTTACACAAAGGGAGTCGAGGTGTGGCCTGCATATGCTGATGAGCCATCTTGGGCTAGAGTGGTTGGAGGAGTTGTCACTAGCACCTGAATAGGCTGTGACTACCCTGCACACTGCTGTCTCAACCCCTGTAGTGTGGCTGGACCAGGGAGGGCAGAACTGGTTTTACTGAGCAAGAGAGACTTTCTGAACAAAGACTTCAAAGGGAAAAAGTGGTATAAGTATTAGACCTCAAACCCCAGAACTTTAGATTACTTCTGAACTAAGAGGACCCTGCCAAGAAGAAGAGCTGAAGAGAGATGCCAGGAGGATTACTGCCCCTTTGCTGTGTGTTGCTTTGTTGGGTTGGGCTTCCGTTGCTGCTTCTGTCTGTGGGCAGTGGAAAGGACTGGCCTTTTGTGATATCCTGCTTAAGAAGACCTCCAAGGGCTTAAAGTAGAGCTTGCCTCCTGTTAAAAAGTCTCAGGGACACATAGACAACCTGCAGCATCCTCGAACTCCACTGCTGGGGGTTCTGACCTGCCTTGTGGTGCCAAACCAAGTTCTGGGCCCTTGGAGGTTGCACTGAATGATCACACAGTGGTGATAAATCCCATTTGTCATACAATTAAAAGCCATGTACCATGCTGAATGAATACAACTGCTAAAAAATGAAAAACACTATAAAAAACTGGATAAAAATCCTACACAAGATATAGTGGATGAAATTACATTTCTAGTGAGCCAAGGACTAGGAAATGGATGGGTCACTGAAAAGGAGTTTTTTTTTCTCATGGAGAAGGAGCCTAAAACCCCGTACTTCTACATCCTACCAAAGGTACACAAAAACAAAGTTCCCCCTCCAGGACGCCCAATAGTGTCTGGCATAGGATCGGCATTGGAACCATTATCACAGTTTTGTGATTTTTTCCTAAAACCCCTGGTGGCGGAAATGCCATAGTATCTAAAATACACTAAAGATATCCTTAACAAATTAAAGGATGTGCCCTTTGGTCCAGTAAAGGAAGTACTACTGACCCTAGATGTTGAATCACTGTATACGAACATCCCACAGGTATCCACACTAGAGGTTATAGAGAAACTACTCATTTCAAAACAGGCTAGACACCAGTGGATTTTATCCTAGACTGCTTCCACATGGTTGTGACATGAACATCTTTGAATAGGAGGGCGTTTTTTTTATACAGATCCACAGCACTTCCATGGGCAGCACCTGCGCCCCCAATATGGCATGCATCTGTGTATACAAATTTGAGAGTGAATACATCTATGACAAGGCGAATCCCTATTTGAACGAAATGAGGTTATACTATAAACCAACAGACAAGAATAGTCTCCTACGATTTGAGAGCTACGACCCCAGCACACTGAGAGAGGGTCTACCCATATGACAATTCCTGAGGCTAAGAAATAACTGTACGGAGACTAAAAAGAACATGCAAAAATACTCAATGCAAAACTGAGAGAAAGAAATTACCCGGAGAGCACAATAACAAGGGCAAAAAAGAGAGCCATGAATAATAACAGAGAGGCCTTACTTGAGACATAAAACAAAAAACACTGGAACCTAGGCCAATTTGCATGACGACATTCACCCCAATATCAAACACAGTGACAAAAATGGTCAAAAACACCGGAGCATCTTGAATACTGTTAGATTAGGCCCATTGCTACGTGTATAATCCCATGTATAAGCTAGCATTCGCGACACCATTTGCTTTTTTTCGTCCATTTTGTATGTTGATCGAAACTAATCCTTCACTTATTCCGAGAAATGCCCTCTGTTAAGTTTTGTTTCTGCAATAATGAACAGTTAGTGCCAGCACATAGCTTTCCCACTAGATAGATGCCCTCTCCCACCAGTCTGGTACTTTGATCGAAGCGCAGGATGCAACGCCTTGGACTGGGCCGAGTTGTGTAAGATACAGGAGCAGAAACCATTTTTTTATGTGTCTTTCTCTGTTCAGCTGCAGTGGCCTGGAAAATTCCATTGTGGGCGTGTTCTCGACTAACCATGCAATGTATAATGTATTCATGCTTGTGATTCTTCAGTTCTCTCTGTATCACTCCTAGAGACTGTGCAGACGGGGCTCCGCTCTGAATGTATACGAATAAATAATTATTGGTTTATATTCTCCACTGACTCTCCGACTCTTCATTTGAAACCGGTCCCAGGATGCTTGTTTCCGGTCCAGGGAGGACCTGGCTTGGCAGTTCGGGTTGGACTGTTCCCACGAGGAACATGGTCAAGACTAATTTGCATATGGCTGGGTCTAAACTGGGGTGGTGTGGTGAGCAAAAGGATGATGGATTTAACCCAGATCCTTGTGACTGGGGGTGAATGTTTGCATTGTCCAGCATTCCGTCCATCAATTGTTTCTTTTGCATATGTCGCCCTAAGTGGGAAGGGTGTGCACAGACGTGGGTCCCGTGCTCACTACACCACTGGATTCAAGCTAGCCTGGCTGATGAAGGGTGATGCCCTGAAACCGGTCCCAAAATGCTTGTTTCCGGTCCAGGGAGGACCTGGCTTGGCAGTTCGGGCTGGACTGTTCCCACAAGGAACATGGTCAAGACTGATTTGCATATGGCTGGGTCTAAACTGGGGTGGTGTGGGGAGCAAAAGAATGATGGATTTAACCCAGATCCTTGTGACTGGGGGTGAATGTTTGCATTGTCCAGCATTCCGTCCATCAATTGTTTCTTTTGCATATGTCGCCCTAAGTGGGAAGGGTATGACCAGACGTGGGTCCCGTGCTCACTACACCACTGGATTCAAGCTAGCCTGGCTGATGAAGGGTGATGCCCTGAAACCGGTCCCAAAATGCTTGTTTCCGGTCCAGGGAGGACCTGGCTTGGCAGTTCGGGCTGGACTGTTCCCACAAGGAACATGGTCAAGACTGATTTGCATATGGCTGGGTCTAAACTGGGGTGGTGTGGGGAGCAAAAGAATGATGGATTTAACCCAGATCCTTGTGACTGGGGGTGAATGTTTGCATTGTCCAGCATTCCGTCCATCAATTGTTTCTTTTGCATATGTCGCCCTAAGTGGGAAGGGTATGACCAGACGTGGGTCCCGTGATCACGACACCACTGGATTCAAGTTAGCCTGGCTGATGAAGGCTGATGCCCTGAAACCGGTCCCAGGATGCTTGTTTCCGGTCCAGGGAGGACCTGGCTTGGCAGTTCGGGCTGGACTTTTCCCACAAGGAACATGGTCAAGACTGATTTGCATATGGCTGGGTCTAAACTGCGGTGGTGTGGTGAACTAAAGAATGATGGATTTAACCCAGATCCTTGTGACTGGGGGTGAATGTTTGCATTGTCCAACATTCCGTCCATCAATTGTTTCTTTTCCATATGTCGCCCTAAGTGGGAAGGGTATGCCCAGACGTGGGTCCCGTGATCACTACACCACTGGATTCAAGCTAGCCTGGCTGATGAAGGGTGATGCCCTGAAACCGGTCCCAGGATGCTTGTTTCCGGTCCAGGGAGGACCTGGCTTGGCAGTTTGGGCTGGACTGTTCCCACAATGAACATGGTCAAGACTGATTTGCATATGGCTGGGTCTAAACTGGGGTGGTGTGGTGAGCAAAAGAATGATGGATTTAACCCAGATCCTTGTGACTTGGGGTGAATGTTTGCATTGTCAAGCATTCCGTCCATCAATTGTTTCTTTTGCATATGTCGCCCTAAGTGGGAAGGGTATGCCCAGACGTGGGTCCCGTGCTCACTACACCACTGGATTCAAGCTAGCCTGGCTGATGAAGGGTGATGCCCTGAAACCGGTCCCAGGATGCTTGTTTCTGGTCCAGGGAGGACCTGGCGTGGCAGTTCGGGCTGGACTGTTCCCACAAGGAACATGGTCAAGACTGATTTGCATATGGCTGGGTCTAAACTGGGGTGTGTGGTGAGCAAAAGAATGATGGATTTAACCCAGATCCTTGTGACTGGGGGTGAATGTTTGCATTGTCCAGCATTCCGTCCATCAATTGTTTCTTTTGCATATGTCGCCCTAAATGGGAACGGTATGCCCAGACGTGGGTCCCGTGCTCACTACACCACTGGATTCAAGCTAGCCTGGCTGATGAAGGGTGATGCCCTGAAACTGGTCTCAGGATGCTTGTTTCCGGTCCAGGGAGGACCTGGCTGGGCAGTTCGGGCTGGACTGTTCCCACAAGGAACATGGCAAGACTGATTTGCATATGGCTGGGTCTAAACTGGGGTGGTGTGGTGAGCAAAAGAGTGATGGATTTAACCCAGATCCTTGTGACTGGGGGTGAATGTTTGCATTGTCCAGCATTCCGTCCATCAATTGTTTCTTTTGCATATGTCTCCCTAAGTGGGAAGGGTATGCCCAGACGTGGGTCCCGTGCTTACTACACCACTGGATTCAAGCTAGCCTGGCTGATGAAGGGTGATGCCCTGAAACCGGTCCCAGGATGCTTGTTTCCGGTCCAGGGAGGACCTGGCTTGGCAGTTCGGGTTGGACTGTTCCCAAAAGAAACATGGTCAAGACTGATTTGCATATGGCTGATTTGCTAAACTGGGGTGGTGCGGTGAGCAAAAGAATGTTGGTTTTAACCCAGATCCTTGTGACTGGGGGTGAATGTTTGCATTGTCCAGCATTCCGTCCATCAATTGTTTCTTTTGCATACTTTTAGAAAGTGGGCATTTTCTTGTTCAACCATCCAGTGTGCCTCTATCTGCTTGTGTATTCACCGTCTGGTTTTAGACTGACAAGGGCTGTTTGTGCATTCACTCCAGACACTTACACAAAGGGAGTCGAGGTGTGGCCTGCATATGCTGATGAGCCATCTTGGGCTAGAGTGGTTGGAGGAGTTGTCACTAGCACCTGAATAGGCTGTGACTACCCTGCACACTGCTGTCTCCACCCCCTGTAGTGTGGCTGGACCAGGGAGGGCAGAACTGGTTTTACTGAGCAAGAGAGACTTTCTGAACAAAGACTTCAAAGGGAAAAAGTGTTATAAGTATTAGACCTAAAACCCCAGAACTTTAGATTACTTCTGAACTAAGAGGACCCTGCCAAGAAGAAGAGCTGAAGAGAGATGCCAGGAGGATTACTGCCCCTTTGCTGTGTGTTGCCTTGTTGGGTTGGGCTTCCGTTGCTGCTTCTGTCTGTGGGCAGTGGAAAGGACTGGCCTTTTGTGATATCCTGCTTAAGAAGACCTCCAAGGGCTTGAAGTAGAGCTTGCCTCCTGTTAAAAAGTCTCAGGGACACATAGACTTCACCTGTAGCATCCCCGAACTCCACTGCTGGGGGTTCTGACCTGCCTTGTGGTGCCAAACCAAGTTCTGGGCCATTGGAGGTTGCACTGAATGATCACACAGTGGTGATAAATCCCATTTGTCATACTATTAAAACTCATGTACCATGCTGAATGAATACAACTGCTAAAAAATGAAAAACACTATAAAAAACTGGATAAAAATCCTACACAAGATATAGTGGATGAAATTACATTTCTAGTGAGCCAAGGACTAGGAAATGGATGGGTCACTGAAAAGGAGTTTTTTTTTCTCATGGAGAAGGAGCCTAAAACCCCGTACTTCTACATCCTACCAAAGGTACACAAAAACAAGGTCCCCCCTGCAGGACGCCCAATAGTGTCTGGCATAGGATCGGCATTGGAACCATTATCACAGTTTTGTGATTTTTTCCTAAAACCCCTGGTGGCGGAAATGCCATAGTATCTCAAATACACTAAAGATATCCATAACAAATTAAAGGATATGCCCTTTGGTCCAGTGAAGGAAGTACTACTGACCCTAGATGTGGAATCACTGTATACGAACATCCCACAGGTATCCACACTAGAGGTTATAGAGAAACTACTCATTTCAAAACAGGCTAGACACCAGTGGATTTTATCCTAGACTGCTTCCACATGGTTGTGACATGAACATCTTTGAATAGGAGGGCGTTTTTTTTATACAGATCCACAGCACTTCCATGGGCAGCACCTGCGCCCCCAATATGGCATGCATCAATGTATACAAATTTGAGAGTGAATACATCTATGACAAGGCGAATCCCTATTTGAACGAAATGAGGTTATACTATAAACCAACAGACAAGAATAGTCTCTTACGATTTGAGAGCTACGACCCCAGCACACTGAGAGAGGGTCTACCCATATGACAATTCCTGAGGCTAAGAAATAACTGTACGGAGACTAAAAAGAACATGCAAAAATACTCAATGCAAAACTGAGAGAAAGAAATTACCCGGAGAGCACAATAACAAGGGCAAAAAAGAGAGCCATGAATGATAACAGAGAGGCCTTACTTGAGACATAAAACAAAAAACACGGGAACCTAGGCCAATTTGCATGACGACATTCAACCCAATATCAAACACAGTGACAAAAATGGTCAAAAACACCGGAGCATCTTGAATACTGTTAGATTAGGCCCATTGCTACGTGTATAACCCCATGTATAAGTTAGCATTCGCGACACCATTTGCTTTTTGTCGTCCATTTTGTATGTTGATCGAAACTAATCCTTCACTTATTCCGAGAAATGCCCTCTAAGTTTTGTTTCTGCAATAATGAACATATAGTGCCATCACATAGCTTTCCCACTAAATAGATGCCCTCTCCCGCCGAGTTGTGTAAGATACGGGAGCAGAAACCATTTTTTTTATGTGTCTTTCTCTGTTCAGCTGCAGTGGCCTGGAAAATTCCATTGTGGGCGTGTTCTCGACTAACCATGCAATGTATAATGTATTCATGCTTGTGATTCTTCAGTTCTCTCTGTATCACTCCTAGAGACTGTGCAGACGGGGCTCCGCTCTGAGTGTATACGAATAAATAATTATTGGTTTATATTCTCCACTGACTCTCCGACTCTTCATTTGGTAAGGAAGACTGAGAGGTGGTCGGTGGTGACCCGGGTGACCCTAGTTGGGTCACTTCCTTCATTTGGCGCCCGAACTGGGACTCCTTCGGGCTATGACCCATCCCTTTTCCATTAGTGGAGGGGAGGACGAGGACATCATCAAGTCGGAATGAAGGCTCAGGGATCCCTGCACGAAGAGCTTGGTACTCGCAGCTGCTGCCTCTGTCCCACCGGAGGGTGCCTCGCCCAGTGGTCATCCCGACAGGGGTCCTGAATGGCAAACCCTTGATCTGACTGTTTGGTCTGAAGAGCTGGCAGTGGAGAACTGGTCTATCTGTGCCTTTGATATTAGGTGAGTCTGTTTTGGTTCTATGTGAATGTGGTACCACTGTAATTTGGTTTTGTTTTAGTCCGATGGCTGTTTTGATGAAAAGTGTTTGCAAATACTTTGCCAGGTCGAATAACGATTTTATTCTCTGTCCTTTGCAATGGCTGGTTTTAGTAAGATTCAGAGTTTGTTTTGTGGTTGCTGTTCTACAGATGCATGGTTGGCAGAATCCCAACCTGCGCCTCCTGAGGGCACCCCTAATTATGATATGTATATAAAACATGGCCTTGGCCCTATTATGTTTAGTATGTTATGGCACAAATATACGTGGGACAATGCAGAGTTACAGTGGCCATTGAGAGGCTCTTTTGACGAACAGAAGATTGGATTCCTCCAAGAACAGTTGTTCAAAAGACGTAGCAGAGAGTCTATGTTTGACTCTGCTCGTCCTTGGCAGAAGGAAGCTAGACAGAGGCGTTTGAAATCAGAGAGGGATGCTAGAAAAGAAAAAATGCAGACCCTTACGCAGAAAACGGTGGGTTATGATAAAGACAAACAGGAGGCAGGAATAGAGTGCAAAGATACGAGATTTCGGTTGCACATTGATAAGTCCTATATGGTTCAGGAAAATGGTGATACTTTCATGGAGGCTTTGCCAGATACCCGACCCCCACAGCATATTTTCCGGAACAAATAGATCCCATTATTCCCCATCAACAACAACAACCTGCCCAGGGTGCCCCCGTTTCTACAGTTGTTACACCTACTCCAGTTAATGTACCCCCTACTCCTTCCCCTCCGCTATACTCGTTGACTACCACAAGCCCTGTTACCCCGAGTCCAGTCATTCTTCCTCCATTGTCTTCAGTTACTGATACACTGGTGCGTAGTTCGGGGGATAGAGATTTGACCAAATTCAGGGAGCAATTAGGCCCATTAGTGCGATCTGAGGTAGGAGAAGAAGAGAAGCAAGCAATAGCGGACCAGGCTGTGCGGTGGGCTCGTAATGCGATTTATAATGTTGAGGCTATTTGGCAAGATATGCAAGATCTTGAACCCTTCATACAGCAGCATGCCCTTAAGTATATGTCTGCCACATTGATTGACCTTTGGCACACACACATTGGAATGGAAGCCCCCAAATTTTATTTGATTTTAAAGATCGTGTTTATGTAACTAATTTGGAGCCAGGCCAAGTGTTTGGGAATATTTTGACTTTGATTTCTTATAGAGGCATGTTACACAATAAGAGCCCCACCCTGATAACTCAGTTCCCAATGCGTGAAGTCCATCCAGTTTACCATCCGGAAATTCCTGCAGTATTGGATCAGCATGGAGTGGTTACCAGACAGGCTGTGCCCGCTCGCTTACAGGAACAATGGGTTTATTCTCCATGGAACCGGAGTGAAGTGCTGGCCCTTAAGACCACTTTGGCCGATCTGAGAAAAAATCCTACTGTTTATTACAAAGAATTGACAGAGGCGGCCTCTTCTACTGTGATGACTTGCTGATATAGAAATGTTTTTTAGTCTCCTAGTTCCAGTGGATATTTGGCGACAGGTGCAAACCCAAGACCATGTTGTCAAGCTGAGAGGAACATGGGATGCGACTAAGGGTAGGGACAGAGATAAAAAACCAGGTGATAAACCATGTGCTGAATTGCTTGCCTTGCCTGGCCGTATCATACCATACATGCATACTCTCATTCCCCCTAAAGAAAGTTAGTTGGGACAGATTAACAGCCTGTCGGCAGGAGAAAGATTAAAGCGTGTCCGATTTTTTCACTAGGTTTGAAGAGACATTTTTGGACTATAGTGGGCAAGATATGTCTACGGAGGGGGGAGTTTGTTTATTTGTTGACAGGTTTGTTATTATTCTCCTTCCCAAAATAATGTCCAGACTTCAGGCTTCCGAAAGCACTTGGTCCATGTCCTCTCCTTCTGTAATTTTAAATATGGCCCCGTATTACGAGCACAGAAATAATGAGGAAAAAGATAAAAATGATAAGAAACATAGGGGCATATTCTCAAGAACGGCGTTAAAATTATCGCCGGTTTAGCGGCAGAAAACTGCCGCTAAAGCGGCGATAATGGGCTTGATAATATGCCCTGGAGAATTCCAATAGAAGCCCATGTTCACACCAGAGCATGGACTTCTATTGGAATTCTCAAGGGCATATTATCAAGCCCATTATCGCCGCTTTAGCAGCAGTTTTCTGCAGCTAAACCGGCGATAATTTTTAACGCCGTTCTTGATAATATGCCCCATAAGGATTTGAAGACAAAGGTATTGTTGCAACAGGCATATGGGGGTAATACAAGGGGACGGGGACCCCAGCGACAGCTCCCGCGTACTAGACAGCCTCCAGTCACAACTTTGGGGCAAAATCAGTGTGCTTATTGCAAGGAGGAGGGTCATTGGTGCAGCGAGTGCCCTGTCATTTTGCAGAAAGTTTCATCCTCGTGAGGAAGGGGTTCTGGCAATAAGGGTCGTGGGACAGACAGACAGCAGAACAATACAGCCCCAGTGGGCCGTTCTGATAATTACTTTGACAACTCCAGAGATGGACAGTATTATAATGACGATTATGATTTTGATGACGCGACCAGCATGTCTTACAGCTAGGACAGCCGGGGACAGGGTAAGGGACCAGTTCACATACTGATCAGCGTGGCCCTTATGTCAAGGCGGATTTGCAAGGATCGACTAAGGATTTTTTAGTGGATACAGGTGCTACAAAGAGTTCTGTTTCCCGACACATGGTCCCTGGGGCGGCCCTGTCTGGCCATAATAATGTTTCGGAGGGTTTTTCAGGAGTACCGGTTGTGAACCCCATTTCGCGCCCCCTTGCCCTTACCATTGGCCCTTTTACTGTAGAATCTCCATTTCTTTTGACGTCCGATTGTGGTGAGAATTTGATGGGTTTGGATTTACTAAAGAAATTGCATGCTACTATTTATTGTTCCCCAGATGGTGTCTATATTACCATGGGCCCGGACGTGGGTATCAGACAGTGTTTATCCAAGGACGCCCCCCTTCCACCTGAATTTGATCAAGTGCCCCCCACCTTATGGGCCACTGGTGATAGCGATGTTGGTCTATTGCATATATCCCCAGTTTCTATACAGGTTAAGGATAATGCTGTATTGCCCCGGATCCCTCAGTATAAAATACCGCAAGCAGGGAAACGGGCCCTTCTTAAAATTGTTCAGGATTTAATTTGCAAGGGAGTTGTCGAAGAAACAACAGGTAATGTATGCATCAGTCCTATCCTACCGGTCCTCAAACGGACATTGTCTAGCTCTTCTGATAAAAACGAAGATGTGTATTGTTTTGTGATTGATTTGTGAGAGATTAATAAAATAGTGGTCCCATAATTCCCAGTAGTTCCTGATATCACCACACTTTTGACAATGATTCCCTGTACTGCTCAGTTCTTTTCTGTTATTGATTTAAAGAATGCATTTTTTAGTATTCCTATTCTTCCAGATAGTAGGTATTTATTCGGATTTACACTGGCCAGTAAAAGTTTCCGATTCTGTCGTGCTCCTCAAGGCTATACTGAAAGTCCTAGTATCTATAGTCAAGCATTGAAGGGTCAGTTGGATACACTATTGTTGTCAGCAGGTAATGTATTGGTGCAGTATGTAGATGATTTGTTGATTGCTTCTGATATGGAACAAGGTTGCAGAGACAGTACAGTGAAGTTGTTGTTACACTTAGCACACCATGGTCACAAGGTATCCCTTTCAAAGTTGCAATACTGTCAACAGGAGGCTACGTATTTGGGTCATCTGCTGTCGAAGGAGGGTAGGAAGCTAACTCCAGAACAAATTAGTACTATAACGAAAATGCCCCTTCCCTGTACCCAAAAGGATGTGCGTGCTTTTATAGGTATCACTTCGTACTGTCGTCAGTGGATCCCAAACTATTTGTTACTAATCAAACCCTTGCTTGTGTTAACAACTAAAACAGTGCATGAGCCTTTGCCTTGAATGCCAGATTGCCAGCAATTTTTTGACCAATTGAAAACTGTGCTTTGCTCTGCTCCAGTGCTTAGCAAAACCAAAGGGGATGATGGACGGAGTGTTGAACATTGCAAGCACTCACCCCCAGTCAACTGATCTGGGTTTAATCCATCATCATTCTTTAGCTCACTCCGCCACCCCAGTTCAGACATGGCCATATGCAAATCAGTCTGACCCTGTGCCTCATGGGAACAGTCCAGCCCGAACTGCCAAGCCATGTCTTCCCTGGACCGGAAACAAGCATCCTGGGACCGGTTTCTGGCTTACAGCCGTCATCAGCCAAGCTATCTTGAAACCAGTGGCAAAGTGAGCAAGGGACTCACGTCTGAGCATACCCTGCCAACTTAGGGCGAACATAGCAAAACCAAAGGGGATGATGGACGGAGTGTTGAACACTGCAAGCACTCACCCCCAGTCAACTGATCTGGGTTTAATCCATCATCATTCTTTAGCTCACTCCGCCACCCCAGTTCAGACATGGCCATATGCAAATCAGTCTGACCCTGTGCCTCATGGGAACAGTCCAGCCCGAACTGCCAAGCCATGTCTTCCCTGGACCGGAAACAAGCATCCTGGGACCGGTTTCTGGCTTACAGCCGTCATCAGCCAGGCTATCTTGAATCCAGTGGCAAAGTGAGCAAGGGACTCACGTCTGAGCATACCCTGCCAACTTAGGGCGAACATAGCAAAACCAAAGGGGATGATGGACGGAGTGTTGAACACTGCAAGCACTCACCCCCAGTCAACTGATCTGGGTTTAAGCCATCATCATTCTTTAGCTCACTCCGCCACCCCAGTTCAGACATGGCCATATGCAAATCAGTCTGACCCTGTGCCTCATGGGAACAGTCCAGCCCGAACTGCCAAGCCATGTCTTCCCTGGACCGGAAACAAGCATCCTGGGACCGGTTTCTGGCTTACAGCCGTCATCAGCCAGGCTATCTTGAATCCAGCGGCAAAGTGAGCAAGGGACTCACGTCTGAGCATACCCTGCCAATTTAGGGCGAACATAGCAAAACCAAAAGGGATGATGGACGGAGTGTTGAACATTGCAAGCACTCACCCCCAGTCAACTGATCTGGGTTTAATCCATCATCATTCTTTAGCTCACTCCGCCACCCCAGTTCAGACATGGCCATATGCAAATCAGTCTGACCCTGTGCCTCATGGGAACAGTCCAGCCCGAACTGCCAAGCCATGTCTTCCCTGGACCGGAAACAAGCATCCTGGGACCGGTTTCTGGCTTACAGCCGTCATCACCCAGGCTATCTTGAATCCAGTGGCAAAGTGAGCAAGGGACTCACGTCTGAGCATACCCTGCCAACTTAGGGCGAACATAGCAAAACCAAAGGGGATGATGGACGGAGTGTTGAACATTGCAAGCACTCACCCCCAGTCAACTGATCTGGGTTTAATCCATCATCATTCTTTAGCTCACTCCGCCACCCCAGTTCAGACATGGCCATATGCAAATCAGTCTGACCCTGTGCCTCATGGGAACAGTCCAGCCCGAACTGCCAAGCCATGTCTTCCCTTGACCGGAAACAAGCATCCTGGGACCGGTTTCTGGCTTACAGCCGTCATCAGCCAGGCTATCTTGAATCTAGTGGCAAAGTGAGCAAGGGACTCACGTCTGAGCATACCCTGCCAACTTAGGGCGAACATAGCAAAACCAAAGGGGATGATGGACGGAGTGTTGAACATTGCAAGCACTCACCCCCAGTCAACTGATCTGGGTTTAATCCATCATCATTCTTTAGCTCACTCCGCCACCTCAGTTCAGACATGGCCATATGCAAATCAGTCTGACCCTGTGCCTCATGGGAACAGTCCAGCCCGAACTGCCAAGCCATGTCTTCCTGGACCGGAAACAAGCATCCTGGGACCGGTTTCTGGCTTACAGCCGTCATCAGCCAGGCTATCTTGAATCCAGTGGCAAAGTGAGCAAGGGACTCACGTCTGAGCATACCCTGCCAACTTAGGGCGAACATAGCAAAACCAAAGGGGATGATGGACGGAGTGTTGAACATTGCAAGCACTCACCCCCAGTCAATTTTGTTCTGCATTCCGTCCATCAATTGTGTGTCTTTTGCTTTCTCGCCCTAAGTGCGCCAGGTATGCCCAGACGTGGGTCCTGGGCTCACTGTGCCACTGGAATCAAGCTATCCTGGCTGAAGAGGGGTGAAACCCCGAAACCGGTCCTAGGATGCTTGTTTCCGGTCCAGGGAGGACCTGGCTTGGCAGTTCGGGCTGGACTGTTCCCATGAGGCACAGGGTCAAGACTGATTTGCATATGGCCAGGTCTAAACTGGGGTGGCATGGTGAGCAAAAGAATGATGGATTTAACCCAGATCTCTTGACTGGGGGTGAATGTTTTGATTTGTTCTGCATTCCGTCCATCAATTGTGTGTCTTTTGCCTACTCCAGTGCTTGGCACACCGCACTATAGAAAGCCGTTTGTATTGTATGTCCATGAGATGGCTGATTGTGCTCTCTCTGTCTTAACCCAAAAATTTGGTGATAGACAGAGACCTTGCGCTTATTTTTCTGCTGTGCTTGATCCTGTCGTAAGGCCCTCCCGAGCTGTCTGCGAGCTGTGGCCACTTCAATTAGACAATCGGCTGGACTCATACTCGATACAGACCTCACAGTTATGGTACCCCATGCTGTGGATACACTTTTGAATAAGACAAGGACACAGCACCTCACCAGTGCGCGTCTTACAGGTTATGAATTGACATTGTTTGCTAAACATATTACGATCAAAAGATGTGCCACACTGAATCCAGCCACGTTACTACCCCTCCCTTCTGAGAATGAAGCGGTTGATAAACATGACTGTATTTTCCGAATGGAGGAAGTGACGAAAGGATGGGTAGACTTGACTGATGTTCCCTTATCTGACCCTCAGGGAGAACTATATGTTGATGGCTCTTGTTTTAGGTTACCAGATGGCACCACTACAGCAGCTTCTGCTATTACCACTTTACATACAGTGGTAGAGACATCACGAGTCCCATATCAGTCAGCGCAAGCCGTGGAGCTTGTTGCCCTTATTCGAGCTTGCGAATTAAGTGAAGGATTAATTGTCAACATTTATAGAGATAGCCAGTATGCTTTTGGGGTCGCACATAATTTCGGACGATTGTGGGCTGAGAGAGGGTTCCTCACCTCACATGGCACTAAAAAACAATATGGACAGCTCATCTTACGATTGCTATCTGCACTTATATTTATATTTATTCATTTGTAGAGCGCATGGTTACACCGCCCGGTGTGTCCCCGTGCTGAGACATAGCTAGTGAAACTACTGCTGCCCACTGCAAGACCCGTTGAGCTGTATTTTACACAGTTTTTGCGAACAGCCAAGGCTTCAGTTGTCTGCGAAAGATACTTTCGCTTGGTTCAGTTCTTATGTCAATTGGCATAGTGTTCCATATTTTTGCTGCTAGGTACCTGAAGGAGCGAGCCCCCATTCGTGCTCTGAATATTCTTGGAACTGTCACCAGTGCCTTTCCCAAGGATCTTAGACTGCGCCCTGGGGTGTGTTTAGTCAGTAGTGGTTGAAGGTATCTAGGACCCTTATTTGATAGGATGCGGTGACAATGGCACATTGCCTTGAACACAACTCTCTTTCCCACTGGCAACCAGTGAAGGGTTGTCAGGGCTTTCTTCGTGTTAGCGCTCCTTGGAAGGCTGAGAACCAAGCGTGCCGCCGCATTTTGTACCCTCTGCAGTTTGGATAGGCCTTTTTTGGACGCGCCGAGGTATAATACATTCCCATAGTCCAGCTGGGAAGTAATTACTGCGTGTACTATGGTCTTATACTCCCTAAGAAAATGGAGATCGTGAAGTGTAGCGCCCATAGAAAGTGACTGATGATGTAGGCAGGGGAAATGCATTTGCAGATCAGACCGCTAAGGAAACAGCTCGAAGCAAGATGAAAAGAATGTTTGTTGCAGGTCCAGCTAGGTGGGTTCCGGAGAATGCCATGTTTGAAAATACAGTCGAGAGCGTGAAAGAAATACAAAGTGAGGCCACAATAGAAGAATTTGCGATATGGCAGGAAAGTACAGCACAATTAGATGAAAAAGGGTGTTGGATTGACAAGTCTGGAGAACAGAAATGGATGTTGCCTGATGCAGATGTACTCCCTGTGGTTACTATGGCCCATGGTCCAGCTCATATTAGTGCAAAAGGCATTATTAAATTAGTGGCCCCTGTTTGGTGCAATGATAACATTTCCAAGACCGCAGTGCATTTGGTGAAAAGCTGTATGATTTGCATGAGACACAATCCAGGCAAAGGCACCCCCACACCACCTGGTAATTTTGCACCACCTACATTTCCTTTCGAAGTCCTACAGATGGACTTCATTGAATTGGAACGCTGTAATAACCTCAAGTATGTTTTAGTGGTTATATGCACGTTTAGTAAATGGGTTGAGGCTTACCCCACTAAGGACAATACGGGCACTACAACTGCGAAAGTACTCCTTAAAGAGTTCTTTCCTTGATTCGGAGTGCCCCGAATTATCTGGAGTGACAATGGGTCTCATTTTTGTGGGAAAATGATTAAATTAATAAACGAGGTTTGCATATTAAACAGAAATTTCATGCGCCCAATCACCAGCAGTCAGCGGGATTAGTTGAGAAGTATAATGGTACGCTCAAACTGAAATTGGCAAAAATCCAAGAGATGACAGGGTTAAAATGGCCAGATGCTCTTCCGCTAGCGCTTTTGTCAACTAGAACACAGCACATTCTAGAACTGTGACTATCTCCCTATGAGGTGGTATTTGGGCGCCCGACGAATGTCTGGGGCATCCCTCGCCCCAGGAAATGTTCAGATATTGAATATCCAGTATTGCTTGATTATCTTGGGCAGCTAACAGAGAGTTTGCGTTCTATTCATCAACAGGTGCAGGAATCCTTGCCTCCTAAACCAGAGGGACCTGGCCACAACATCCAGTCTGGCGATTATATTTTGGTTTGTAACTTCCAGAGGAAGAAAAGTTTGAAGCCCAGGTGGAAAGGTCCTGAGCATGTTTTGCTGGTTACACAAACGGCTGTTAAAGTTGCTGGTCGAAAGAACTGGGTGCAAGATGCCCACTGTAAAAGGATGCCTTTGCCATTGCCGTATGACCAGTGGGTCAAGGAAGGGATAGGTGACACTGAATGTGAACAATTGCCCAGGTTTGTGCCCTTTAGAGATGCAAAACTAACCTGGGCAAAAACAGACAAGGAAAACGATGATGTTCTGAACGAGGCTGTCCCACCAGAAATACGAGCTATCCAGGAGCCTTTGTTCAGTGATCCCACAGTGCTTGTAGCTGCCAGGTACAATTTGCGTCCTTGGACGAGGACCACTGAGCCCGAGGAGAAAAAAGATTAGGGATGGACTGTGCAAAGTAGGAAAACGTATCGAGTAGCAGTACCAATGTGAGATAGGAACAAGTGAAATCCTGCATTTGTTTTGCTTTTCTTTTTTGAACATTAGTTAGATAGAGTATGCTCTAAGAGTATACTACTTGTATCGGTGTGGGATAGCTTAGGACGAGAGCTTACGACAGAGGAAGCTCCACCGCCGGTGCTCAAGAGCGCCAACTGATTGATGGACAATAGGAGCCTGTACCAGTGAGGCTCTGACGGACACTGGGAACATATATATATATATCTCTTTCCATTTTTCTTCTTTCAATTCACTGTGCATCCTTTCAGCCGGAAAGTTAATGAGGAGGAGCAGCCAATTGTTATTATGCAATGCAGTGTGACATGGTCGCTCAGAACGAAAATTGCATTTGTTCTTTTCCTGGTAATGGTGATAATAATACTATGTGGGGTATCGTGGTTTTTGGAAGATTCACAAAGTGTGCCCACACGTAGTAAGGGTAAGGTCATTTCTCAGAGATGTAATTAAAGAACTGCCCCGCGCAATGTATTTTTGGACACACATAAGAGGTTCTATGGGGAAGGGACTGTTTGTTACCCCACCCGATCTGTCACTAGCTTGTGGACAGCATATCCATTGTCACTCGTAAATTACACTTATACACGACCACCCCAGTTTGCAGAAGTAAAGGGAGTGTTTGGCTTTGGATATCCGGGGCCGTGTCTATACCATAGAAAGCCACTGGGAGTGGGTTCTCCAGGTTGTGACAACAATACAGATTGTGATAACTTTTACATGGAAGAGCAGAATGTCACATTGGTGGGTTGGCATTACAAGGAGTTGACAGTACCTAGAGAGGCTGGTTATTACCCCGCTTGTTGCCCCATAGTGTATAGTATGGACACTTCTCTATACATGAATTGTTCAGGGATATTATTGTACAAACATACGGTCCCCTTGGTGAATAAAGAAGATTCGAGTACTTTCGAAATGAACTCTAGATACTCTGCAGTGAACTATGAGGGGCCGATATATGCACACCCAGGGTTTTTCTTTTTGTCTAATGGGACTTATTCCAATGTCTATAATGGTACTAATGATGTTGCCCTTGGAATGGTACTGCCTTTGGGTGTGCCATGTAAATATGCTAAGCCTAGAACAAGGTGGGTAAAAAGGACTGTTAGACTTGGCTTCTTTTGGCGTGTTTCCCCGGACTTTTTGCTTTCTGACCTCCTGCTTTTGACTCTGTTTTTGCTGGTGTAATGATTCTGCACACTTTCCTCACTGCTGTCCAGTGGGAAAGTGCAAGTGCTCCTGTATAAAATGTGTTATGGATTGGTGTTTCCATGATTGGCCTATTTGATTTATGTGTCAGTCCCTTGTAAAGTGCACTGAGAGTGCCAGGGCCTATAGATCAAATGCTGTTGGTGGGCTGCAGCACTGGATTGTGCCACCCACGCAAACAGCCCGTAAAGTGTAACTCTGGCCTGCCATTACAGAGCCTGTGCGCAGCCTGGGGCTGCCATGTCGACTTGGCAAGTGCGCACACTTGCAAGTCCCTAAACCTTCCCTTTTCTACATGTTAGTCACCCCTAAGGTAGGCCCAAGGTACCCCTGTGGGCAGGGTGCATTGTATGCGAAAGGTAGGACATGCCCTGGTGTGTGTGGCATGTCCTGATAGTGAATTACAGCCTATTTCGTTTTTCACTATTGCAAGGCTACCTGTTCCCCATAGGCCGGAATGGGCAGTTTTGATTATTACAGCTTATAATCCTAACTGACCCAGGGAACATGGTAGAAATTCGAGTTTAGTATGCCTGACTCAGAATGATAAAATGCATCTTTTAGTGAAGTTGGTTTTAACATTCTTTGTTTGAAAATACCACTTTTAGAAAGTGGGTATTTTCTTGTCTAACCATCCAAGCCTGCCTCTGCTAGGTTGTGTATTCCTTGTCTGGAGTGTGAGTGACAGGGGCTGGGGGATGCCAGGAGACAGGGTGAGTCAGAACAGGGCTGAATAGCAAGATCTACATGTAGATGGGTGGGAGGAGATGCACCTGGGACCTGAATAGGGCTGGGCCTTCCCTCCACAATGCTGGCTCCACCTCCTGTGGTGCGTCTGATGTCCCTGGCCTGCACTGCGAAAGGAAGAAGGAGACTTGTCAACAAAGTGCTCCAGGACTGACCAGAACTGGTTTGGACTAGGCATAGGCCTCTCTGCCTTCAGAGAACAAAGGGAAATTGAGGATAAAAAGGGGGACCCAAACCCCAGAACTTTAGATCTCGCTGGAATCAAGGAACCTGCCAAGACGAAGAGCTGGAAGAGCTGCCAGGAGGAGTACTGCCCCTTTGCTGTGTTGTTGCTTTGTTGGGTTGGCCTGCAGCTGCTGCTTCTGCCTTGGGCAGTGAAAGGACTGGACTGAACTTTCTACTACTTGTGCTGAGAATCTCCAAGGGCCTGAAACCGAACTGGCCTCCTGTTAAGAAGTCTCAGGGACTGCAAAGACTTCACAACCATCTGGGTACCGCTCCTGGAACCGCTGTTTCAGTTGCCACAGAGGAAGGGAACCGCAACCGACTCCGTCAACCGACTCCATCGCTGGCCCGGTGTCCTGTTTGCACCGCAGACCGCACCGTCCGCATCCCGCACCGCAACCCTGGTCTCACCGACGACGACGTCCGACGCCATCGCCACCGAGCTGCTGCTTGCACCGTGACCTGTGGGCACCGCAGTTCGCATCGCGTCGCTTCACTGTGCCAGCCGGACCAGATCGACGCTGTCGCTGCAACTGGCTCAACACTCGTGACCGCATCAAAGTTGGGGCACCGCTCGCCCGCTTGCGACGCACCGCTCCGACTCGAACTGCTGTCCGACGCCAGCTCCCGCACTCTGGCTTGGTCGCCTGCATCGCAACCTGCCAGCACCGCATCGAGCACCGTCTCACCCTGCACCGCACGCCTTGGACTCACCGACTCCGTCTGCACGATTGTCACCGAGCCGCTGCCTGCACCGCATCGAGAGGACAACGCACCCTGCACCGCTTCCATCTTGCATCGCAACCGCGACGAACGCCGACCGGCTCACACACTCCGTGTCAGCCACAACGAGAAAGGTACTGTGACCGAGTCTGTTCACGCTTTGTGCTGGCCCGTATCGACGCGGTCGGCTGGAACTGTTCGACTCTGTTGTTTTCAGCATCGCGGTAGACTCTGACGGAGCTACCGACTCGTACGAACTTTGTTTTTTAACTATTCCTGCAAAGAAGAAGTTATCTTGCAACGTAATCATTTTTAAAGTACTGTACTGTGGATTTTTATCGTATTTGGTCTTGTTTTAAAGTATATAAAAATATTGGATATTTTTCTAAACTGGTGTGGTGTCAGTTTGTAGTGCTTACACTGTATTACTGTTGGTTATGTGCAAATGCTTTACACACTGCCTCTAGAATAAGCCTGACTGCTCGTGCCAAGCTACCAAGGGGGTGAGCAGGGGTTATTTTAGGAGTGTAACTCCCTTACCCTGACTAGGAAGAAGGGTCCCTACTTGGACAAAGGTGCAAGCCCTTGCCAACTAGAGATCCCATTTCTAACATTGGTTGTCAGCGGTGAGGATAGGACTTGTGTTTGCACTTGACTTACAGTGATTGGTGTGCACTACTACCATATCGCAGACCATTACGTACCACAGACAGGTTCTTTTTCTTTTTGGCCTATTTTTGATCTTGCCAGTTTGAACTTGCTACTTCAACATGCCTGAATCAATAGTTCATCAATTGCATCAGTAGAAATTGCCTTTGAGGAGGATCGATTGGAAGCCTACAATGTCAAGGAGTTAAAATCGATTTGCAAGAACCTGAAAGTCCAGGTCAGAGGCCTCACCAGGAAGGATGAGCTACAAAAGGCGCTGAGGGCCTGGGTAGCAGCCAGAGGTGCCAGTGGGCAATCTGGTGATCTCACTGGAGAGGTGGAGGAGCCTGTTCCTAGGGTAGATGTGCTTTTGGGAGGGGGGAACCCTCCAGGCCAGGCAGCAGTAGTTTGTCCCCAGAGGAGCTGGAGGACAGGCGGGAAGTAAGGAGGTTTGAATTGGAGAAACTCAGAATAGAAAGTGAGAGGGAAGAGAAAAGAATAGCCATGGAGGAAAGGAAAATGATACTAGATCATGAGAGAATGATCAAGGAGCTGGAGCTAAAGAGTAGATCCGGTTCAGATGGTGGCAGCAATTCTTCAGCACACACAGACAGGATTGTACGCATCCCCAAGAATGTAGGTAAAGAGTACAAAAAGGGTGATGACATACAAAGGTGGTTTCAAGGGTACGAGTCGTCTATTCATATGAATGGGGTCCCTGAAAGGAACTGGGGAGCGGGGTTGTGGCCTCTCTTTCCAGAGGAAGCTAGGGATACTCTGATAGCTTTGGGTAAGGGGCAGGACCTCACCTATGCTGACATGAAAGACGCTCTCCTCACTAGGTATGGGCTCACTCCTGAGAAGTACAGGGATCAGTTCAGGTCCAGTAAAAAGTCTGAGGCCAACACTTGGTTGGAATGTGTGGATATGTTCTGTAGGTTGCTGGATGGTTGGGTGAAGGGCAGTAATGTGCACAGATTTTCAGGGGCTCTACAATTTGATTGCATGGGAGCACTTGTCTAGTCTATGTTTTGCAGATCTGCGCCAGCACCTAGTTGATAGTAAGCTAACTGACCCCAGGAAGCTTGCTATGGAGGCGGACCGCTGGGTGAGTACCAGGGTCCACAAGAAAGCGTTTGGGGAGACTCCAGCCAAAGGTGGGCAGGGTCCCCAGCAGAAAGGTGGGGGGACAAGGGAAAAGCACAGGAGTTCTCTAAAAGGCCCCAAACTAGTACCCAGGGTAAAGGTTCCCAGCCCCCCGGTGATAAGAAGAAAGGGGTCTCTACAGGGAAGCCTGCTGAGACCGGCCCCCGCAAGTGTTATGCATGTGACCAGGTAGGTCACTTTAAGGGGGACCCCAAGTGCCCAAAGGGGACACAGCCACCCACCGGTGGACAGTCCAAAGTGTTGGCTAGTGTAGCGCTTGGGGAGGAGGGGTGCCCACAGGAGGGTGGGGATCCCGCAGAAATGACCCTTGTCTCACTAGGGGACAGTGAGATGGTCCCAGGAAACCAGGTGCCCCCTAACACAAAGAATATAGCACCTGGGTGACCATTAATGGGAACAGGGTAGAGGCTCTCAGAGATACTGGAGCCAGTGTGACCTCAGTCCGGTGTCACATGGTCTCTGAGAAGCAGGTAGTCCCAGGGGCATTCCACCAAGTAGTTGCTGTAGACAACTCTGAGCGCCAGTGTATGGTGGCGCAGGTTCCCTTTGAATGGGGGGTCTCAGGTCCCTTGAGGGTGGTTGTGAGCCCCACCATGCCTGTAGATTGTCTGCTAGGTAACGACCTGGAGCAGCCCTTATGGAAGGATGTTGAGCTCAGGTCTCACTTGGAGATGCTTGGGTTGCCAGAGTGGGCATGCGTGTCTACTCGGTCAATGGCAGCCAGAAAGGGTGATCAAGAGGACTTGGAGCCTGGAACAGTGGCCCAAGTCCCTGCCAAGAGGAAGGGCAGGGGTGCGGGAAACCGGCCCCCGAGTTCCCATGGACCGGGAGGAGGCGGACCTCGAGGGGGACGCCCGGTGCCTGCAGGGGAGCAGGTAGCCGAACTGGGAGACATCTCTGAGCTGACCCATTGGCAGCAAGAAGGGGGTCCCACCAGGGAGGAGTTCTGCAGGGAGCAGAACGAGTGCCCTACTCTGGAGGGTCTGCGGCGGCAGGCTGCAGACCAGGCAGCTGGTAATCAGTCCGGGTCACATCTGATCTACTGGGAGAGTGGTCTCCTATACAGTGAGCCTAAGGTTGCTGAGCCTGGGTCAGCCCGTGTGCTGGTGGTACCCCAGCGCTTCAGGACCTTCCTACTGGGTCTGGCTCATGACGTGCCTTTGGCAGGACATTTGGGGCAGGACAAGACCTTTGACAGGCTTGTCACCCACTTCTTTTGGCCCCAAATGCGAAGGCAGTCAGATGCACACTGTAGGTCTTGCCAAACTTGCCAGGCAAGTGGTAAGAGTGGGAGGAAGGTCAAAGCTCCTCTCCAACCTTTTCCTGTTGTTGGAACACCCTTTGAAAGGGTAGGGATGGATATTGTGGGGCCACTGGATCCCAAGACAGCCATGGGCAACAGGTACATCCTGGTCTTGGTGGACCATGCCACCCGGTACCCGGAGGCAATCCCTCTCAGGACAACGACGGCGCCAGTGGTGGGCCGGGCGTTAATGGGGATCTTTTCCCGTGTGGGATTCCCCAGAGAGGTGGTTTCTGATAGGGGACCAATTTCATATCCAAGTATATGACATCCCTGTGGAAGGAGTGTGGTGTAACCTACAAGTTCACCACTCCTTACCACCCACAAGAAAACGGTCTGGTGGAGAGATTCAACCAGACCTTGAAAGGCATGATCAAGGGTCTAACAGAACCCATGAGGCGTAAGTGGGACGTCCTCTTGCCATGCCTACTCTTTGCATACAGGGAGGTGCCTCAGAAGTCTCTTGGGTACAGCCCCTTTGAGCTCCTGTATGGCCACCCTGTGAGAGGACCTCTGAGTTTGGTAAAGGAAGGCTGGGAGGCAGCTCCCAGGAAAACTCCCCAGGATGTGTTTAGCTACATGCTGGCCTTTAGAAACCAAACTGCCCGCTTCAGGAAACTCGCTCAGGCGAACCTAGAAGCAAGCCAGGAAGAAATGAAGAGATGGTATGACCAGAATGCCACTCTGGTCGAATTTCAACCTGGGCAAAAAGTGTGGGTCATGGCCCCAGTGGCACCTTGTGCCTTGCAGGACAAGTGGACTGGGCCATATGAGGTGGTGGAGCGCAAAAGTGACGTCACCTACCTGGTGGATTTGCAGGCTCCAAGGAACCCTTTAGGGTCCTTCACGTGAACCGCCTCAAGCCCCACTTCGAGAGGTCCGAGTGAGTATGCTCTTGGCGACAGATGATGGGGTGGAAGAGGAGAGTGAGCCTCTCCCTGACCTCCTGTCTACCAAGGAGCATGATGGGTCAGTAGAAGGTGTGATCCTCTCCCCTACTCTGACTCAGGAGCAGCAGGGGGACTGTCACCAGTTGTTGGGACAGTTCGCCCCACTGTTCTCTCTGACCCCCGGTGTTACTCACTGGTGTACCCATGACGTGGACACAGGTGACAGCCCTCCTGTGAAGCACAAGATTTACAGGTTGACTGACCGGGTGAGAGCCAGCATCAAGGAGGAGGTCTCTAAGATGTTGGCGTTAGGGGTGATTGAGCCCTCCAACAGTCCTTGGGCCAGCCCAGTGGTCTTGGTCCCAAAGGCTGCTGCGCCCAGTGCCACTCCAGAACTCCTGTTTTGTGTGGACTACCGTGGGGTCAATGCCGTCACCAGGACTGACGCGCACCCCATCCCCAGAGCTGATGAGCTCATTGATCGGTTGGGAGCTGCCCGGTTCCTCAGCACTTTTGATTTAACGTCTGGGTACTGGCAGATTGCCTTAACCGATGGGGCCAAGGAGAGATCAGCATTCTCAACCCCAGAAGGTCATTACCAATTCCGGGTGATGCCCTTTGGGTTGAAGAATGCCCCTGCCACCTTTCAGAGGTTGGTCAATCAGGTGTTGGCTGGGCTGGAGGATTTCAGTGCCGCCTACCTGGATGACATTGCTGTGTTCAGTTCCAGCTGGGAAGAACATTTACATCACCTTGAGAAAGTGTTGAGGGCTCTGCAAGGTGCAGGCCTCACGATCAAGGCCAGTAAGTGCCAGATCGGGCAGGGTTCTGTGGTGTACTTGGGACACCAGGTAGGAAGCGGCCAGGTGGCGCCCTACAACCCAAGATTGACACCATTCTGGCTTGGGAGCCCCCAAGACCCAGACAGAGGTGAGAGCCTTCTTAGGTCTCACTGGCTACTATAGGAGATTTGTTAAGGGATATGGCACCATCGTTGCCCCTTAACAGAGCTGACTTCTAAGAAGCAGCCCAGGAAAGTGATCTGGACTGAGTCCTGCCAGAAAGCTTTCGATGCCCTGAAGGCAGCCATGTGCACGGCGCCCGTGCTCAAGGCACCTGACTTCTCCAAGGAATTTGTCGTGCAGACTGACGCTTCAGAGCATGGTGTGGAGCGGTGCTCTCACAACTGAACGAAGAGGGCCTGGATCAGCCTGTAGTCTTCCTTAGCAGGAGACTACTCCCCAGGGAACAGAGGTGGAGTGCCATAGAAAGGGAAGCTTTTGCTGTGGTCTGGGCACTGAAGAAGCTGAGACCATACCTGTTTGGGACTCACTTCCTGGTTCAGACAGACCACAGGCCCCTCAGATGGTTGATGCAAATGAGGGGGGAGAATCCAAAACTGCTGAGGTGGTCCATATCCCTACAGGGAATGGACTTTACGGTGGAACACCGTCCTGGTACAGAACACGCCAACGCAGATGGTCTGTCCAGGTTCTTCCGCCTTAGTGAAGAGAACTCCAATGGGGTTGGGTAGTTCTCCCTACTTTCAGCTGGAGGGGACATGTGTTAGACTTGGCATCTTTTGGCGTGTTTCCCCGGACTTTTGCTTTCTGACCTCCTGGTTTTGACTCTGTTTTTGCTGGTGTAATGATTCTGCGCACTTTCCTCACTGCTGTCCAGTGGGAAAGTGCAAGAGCTCCTGTATAAAATGTGTTATGGATTGGTGTTTCCATGATTGGCCTATTTGATTTATGTGTCAGTCCCTTGTAAAGTGCACTGAGAGTGCCAGGGCCTATAGATCAAATGCTGTTGGTGGGCTGCAGCACTGGATTGTGCCACCCACGCAAACAGCCCGTAAAGTGTAACTCTGGCCTGCCATTGCAGAGCCTGTGCGCAGCCTGGGGCTGCCATGTCGACTTGGCAAGTGCGCACACTTGCAAGTCCCTAAACCTTCCCTTTTCTACATGTTAGTCACCCCTAAGGTAGGCCCAAGGTACCCCTGTGGGCAGGGTGCATTGTATGCGAAAGGTAGGACATGCCCTGGTGTGTGTGGCATGTCCTGATAGTGAATTACAGCCTATTTCGTTTTTCACTATTGCAAGGCTACCTGTTCTCCATAGGCCGGAATGGGCAGTTTTGATTATTACAGCTTATAATCCTAACTGACCCAGGGAACATGGTAGAAATTCGAGTTTAGTATGCCTGGACTCAGAATGATAAAATGCATCTTTTAGTGAAGTTGGTTTTAACATTCTGTGTTTGAAAATACCACTTTTAGAAAGTGGGTATTTTCTTGTCTAACCATCCAAGCCTGCCTCTGCTAGGTTGGGTATTCCTTGTCTGGAGTGTGAGTGACAGGGGCTGGGGGATGCCAGGAGACAAGGTGAGTCAGCACAGGGCTGAATAGCAAGATCTACATGTAGATGGGTGGGAGGAGATGTACCTGGGACCTGAATAGGGCTGGGCCTTCCCTCCACAATGCTGGCTCCACCTCCTGTGGTGCGTCTGATGTCCCTGGCCTGCACTGCGAAAGGAAGAAGGAGACTTGTCAACAAAGTGCTCCAGGACTGACCAGAACTGGTTTGGACTAGGCAAAGGCCTCTCTGCCTTCAGAGAACAAAGGGAAATTGAAGATAAAAAGGGGGACCCAAACCCCAGAACTTTAGATCTCGCTGGAATCATGGAACCTGCCAAGACGAAGAGCTGGAAGAGCTGCCAGGAGGAGTACTGCCCCTTTGCTGTGTTGTTGCTTTGTTGGGTTGGCCTGCAGCTGCTGCTTCTGCCTTGGGCAGTGAAAGGACTGGACTGAACTTTCTACTACTTGTGCTGAGAATCTCCAAGGGCCTGAAACCGAGCTGGCCTCCTGTTAAGAAGTCTCAGGGACTGCAAAGACTTCACAACCCTCTGGGTACCGCTCCTGGAACCGCTGTTTCAGTTGCCACAGAGGAAGGGAACCGCAACCGACTCCGTCAACCGACTCCATCGCTGGCCCGGTGTCCTGTTTGCACCGCAGACCGCACCGTCCGCATCTCGCACCGCACCCCTGGTCTCACCGACGACGACGTCCGACGCCATCGCCACCGAGCCGCTGCTTGCACCGTGACCTGTGGGCACCGCAATTCGCATCGCATCGCTTCACTGTGCCAGCCGGACCAGACCGACGCTGTCGCTGCAACTGGCTCAACACTCGTGACCGCATCGAAGTTGGGGCACCGCTCGCACGCTTGCGATGCACCGCTCTGACTCGAACCGCTGTCCGATGCCAGCTCTCGCACTCCGGCTTGGTCGCCTGCATCGCAACCTACCAGCACCGCATCGAGCACCGTCTCACCCTGCACCGCATGCCTTGGACTCACCGACTCCGTCTGCACGATTGTCACCGAGCCGCTGCCTGCACCGCATCGAGAGGACAACGCACCCTGCACCGCTTCCATCTTGCATCGCAACCGCGACGAACGCCGACCGGCTCGCACACTCCGTGTCAGCCACATCGAGAAAGGTACTGTGACCGAGTCTGTTCACGCTTTGTGCTGGCCCGTATCGACGCGGTCGGCTGGAACTGTGCGACTCTGTTGTTTTCAGCATCGCGGTAGACTCGGACGGAACTATTGACTCGTACGAACTTTGTTTTTGAACTATTCCTGCAAAGAAGAAGTTATCTTGCAACGTAATCATTTTTAAAGTACTGTACTGTGGATTTTTGTCGTAATTGGTCTTGTCTTGAGTATATAAAAATATTGGATATTTTTCTAAACTGGTGTGGTGTCAGTTTGTAGTGCTTACACTGTATTACTGTTGGTTATGTGCAAATGCTTTACACACTGCCTCTAGAATAAGCCTGACTGCTCGTGCCAAGCTACCAAGGGGGTGAGCAGGGGTTATTTTAGGAGTGTAACTCCCTTACCCTGACTAGGAAGAAGGGTCCCTACTTGGACAAAGGTGCAAGCCCTTGCCAACTAGAGATCCCATTTCTAACAAGGACCATAATGAAAGAATTCTGTGAGGGAGTGACAGATATAGCGGTCAATAATTATAGTAATGGTATCACCTTTGGATACATCCTTTCCTCTATTTTCACATTGGGTGGTACTTCCATGGCCCGGGGTGAGAAAGCTAGAGAATACTTCGGATGCAAGCTACAAATCTTATCTAATACTACAGTAGCAGCTTTGCGCGACATCACCACTCAGTTAGAAAGCATGCGGGTATATTCGGAACAGACTAGATATGCAGTGGATTTTATTCTGGCTAAAAGTGGTGGTGCTTGCTCTGTAGTCGGCGACCAAGAATTTGGAAAAGAATATAATGAAACACATTATGGATATTCTTGAGAATGGTAAGGGAATGGACCTCCAGTGCATCCTCGATTTCCACGCATCGTGCCCGTACGTCACTGATCACTAAAGCTGCACCCGCAGACCAAACCCTGTTGAAACTGACACATCACTTGCCCGTACAGTCCGGATTTGAAGCATCACTTCTTCTGCATGCATCAGAACTGTGGCATCGCCTCCCCAAAGACTCAGGAATTGACACACTGCTGTATTTTCCGATGCTTCCCTCCTCTGCAGCTAATTTGCCTAGTGGATTTTGGTGCATTTTAGGTACTTTGTGTAAAAATCACGCATCCATAGATTTCTATGGACAGAATTGCTTGACATCTTTTAAAAGTCATAATTTGAGTTGTGTATGTTGGATTTTTGTCGTTTTGGTCTTGTTTAGTTCAGATAAAGATACTTTATTTTTCTAAATTGGTGCGGTGTCCATTTGTAGTATTTTCACTGTGTTACTGTGTGTGATTTGTACAAATACTTTACGCATTGCTTCTGAGATAAGCCTGCCTGCTGCTTCCAAGCTACCAAGGGGGTCAGCAGGAGTTATCTAAGTGTGTTACTCCCTTATCCTGACTAGAAGGAAGGGTACCTACTTGGACAGGGTGTATACCATGGCTAACTAGAAACCCCCATTTCTAACCATCTCTCTAAGTTTATTCAGCATAAATAGAGTGGAGACTAGCGTATGAGAGTAGAAGTAGCTTTGTAAAAAGATGGTCACAATCAAGTAGTGAGTTCATTCACTTTGTATTACAGTACATGATAAATGGAAGGTATGGTTACTTGGCAGGATAGGTCCTTTTCGCTAATTTGCTCTTCCATGTTTTACAATTAGTGGATTGTAAGATTAGAGTGATTGAATCACCCAGTTTTACTTATTTTGTAACAATTTATGGTGGGAAAAATTGCAACATCAGTTGCCTAGGCTACATCTTGAATGAAAAGAGGATAAAGTAAAGCATTAATATCGCTTGCAAAATGACCAAGACAGGCTTGAGGAACCGTAGATGAATGAAAGGAGGTTGAAGGAATACAGCAGGATCAGTCCACTGCACCACCTTCACCAGGTAAAAAAATAAAACACATAGAAGCCAAATTTCACCAAATCTTAAAGGATGACACACTGGATAATGTTTTTTGTTGGAAATGAAGAATTGGCATCACCTTCCGTGACTTCAGGGGGTAGATCCTATAAACTGCTTAAAGAGGAATAATCTACGTGGTCTTCTCTGCACATGAATATGTCACACGGGCACACATTTATATTTCTAAATGTAATTGTCAATACTGTTGGCGCTTTTTACCATAAAAGGGACAAGTCTATGGATTGGGTTTGTTTGTGAGTGAGAAGGGTATGTCCAGACGTGGACCCCGTGCTCACTGCAACACTGGATTCAAGCTAGCCTGGCTGATATGGGGTGATATCCCATAACCGGCCCAAGGAGGCTTGTTTCCGGTACAAGGAGGACCTGGCTTGGCAGTCCGGGCTGGACTGTTCCCACGAGGAGCAGGGTCAAGACTGATTTGCATATGTCTGGGTTCAAACTGGGGTGGTGTGGTAAGCAAAAGAAAGATGGATTAAACCCAGACCTTGTGACTGGGGGTGAATGTTTGCATTGTTCAGCATTCCATCCATCATTTGTTCCTTTTGACTTTTAGAAAGGTGGCATTTTCTTACCTTAGCCATTTGGCACCTGCAGCCTGTCTTTGATTACATCTGGGGTAGTTGACAGTTGGGCTTTGAATATTCCTCCTAGACAGCCAAAAACAATGAGAGCTTAGGTGTGACTTGATGGGCCATCCTGGCAGGATGGGAGGGAGGAGCTGGGCACAGCCTCAGTGGCGGCTCGCCGAGGGAGTGCTGCGGGTGGTGAGGCGGTATGGGGGAGGGGCAGGGTGGGGGTAGTGGACTCCGACATACGGCGGAACCGAGTTAAGTAAGTAAATAAATAAATAAAACAATTTACATTGCGCCCGCTGCATCGCCAACTCGGCGACGCAGCGCGCGCAATGTAATTGTCCCTGCTTCTAAGCAGTATTTTACCATTTATTCTTTAAATATTCATAACTAAAGTTCTACTTATTTGATTTTTGTCGCTGTGGTCGTTTTATTTTTTAATTTAAGCTCAATTTTGTGTTGCACAAATTCTTTAGACACTGCCTCTAAGTTAAGCCTGACTACTCTGTGCCAAGCTACCAGAGGGTGAGCACATGTTAATTTGGAGTATGCCTGCCTCTTACCCTGACTAGGATTGTGGTTGCTGCTAGACCAGGGCTCATATTTCTAATCATTTTATTTTTCAGCAACCCGTCCTGTCAGGACGGGGTGGGGCAATTGCTGCTGAGTGGAAGCAGGGAGCTGTGCACTTATGTTTAAGGTGCGCATGTCCCGTCTGCCGGTCGTTTGCGACGGCCAGCCAGACATGCACATTTTAAACTTATCTAACCTAGCTGTCTTAGTCAGCTGGGTTAAATAAAGCACAGGCTTCCTGTGCTCTTAAGAGCACTAACAGAGGTCACTGCCTCAAATCCTGATGCTTCTCTCACAGCATGAGACCAGCTCCAGAATTGGGTAGTGCAGTTTTCTGGGCCCGGAGCTATGAGGAGCGAGGACACCTGTGTGAGGAGGACGTCGTGTGGCAAGTCAGCAAGGTAAGTGCCTTTTAAAAATGTATTTTAATGCCACCAGTATTTTACCCGTCCCACTACCCTAAATACATGACTGCCGCCACTGATATAGTGTCATCACTTACTTTGCAAAAGATAAAGAAGTTTATTGACATCTGTAATTTTGAATCATTATTACAAACCGGCTTTGCCGAATTAATTTACCCTAGCGACAACAAATCATTAAAATAGAAAAACTGTCTATGCAAATGTATATGCTAAAGCTAAGCTGAATACAAACATCTGACAGCATCAGCCCATGTGTGGATGGGCTATTGGTGTTGTTTAGCTGCAGCAGCAGGGGATTCTTCATTTGGATGTGTGGATCTTCCAAATAACCATGGTAACTACCCAGTGAGGCCAAGCATATCAGAAGACAGCCTTGAAGCACAGAAGTACACTTAAACATGCAGAGGCATATTTACTAAAAGTTAATTCAAGGCTTGGAAGCAAGCAAAGTTGCTGTGCTGCATGAATGGGAGAGGGATGAACAGTGCCATACCTACTAAGATATGGCACTTTTCAGCTCTCTACTTGCACTGGCACACTTGAGGCAGCTTAACACCAATGCTGTCACACTTTCATCATGGTACAGGGGTTCCTGCATAACAGGCAGGAATGTTTTTGTGCAGGAAAGGGTGCTTACCTGCACAAAAACAACCTTAAGAGACAATTTCCTCTCTATGTGTGATGAATGTATGACGCATAGAAAGAGGAAGTAACGAGGAGAAATAAACACACCCATTGTGAGGCTTTGTAAATCTTACTTAAGCCTTTGCATTGCCATGCGTCGCCTTGCGCGATGCGAGGACAACACAAAAATGTAGCAAATCTGGGCCGCAGTCTCAAGCAAGTGCTTTATAGTGCCAGTAGGAGACTGATTACAACATGTTTAGCATTTTCAACAAGGGCATCATGACCATGAAATCTTTCTTTAATGGTCTCCTGTATAACTGAAATGCATCAGCTTTTGGTGTGCTTTGCTACCGGTGGTGTCTGAGGAATGTTTATTTCTTTATTATCGGAACAGCACAACCTACCTGAGTTCAGCACACTTCATCTTGTTTTGCAGAGCGTGCTTCTCACATAGAAGAAAGTGGTTAGCTGAGCTGATGCCTTGGCGTGTTGAAATCAGAATCCGTTATATTTCCTGTACTAACACTGTCCATCACACTTTGATTTTCCAAAATCATACACCTTCACTTTGTTTTAATGTGTATATTTTTCTGATACAAACCTGCAGAGACTATAAGGACACTGATACCAATCATAAAGTCTTTCTTTTGCCGTAGCATGATCAGACACTAACTGAATGAATGTATTTTCATACTAAGTACTAGCATTTCTTATAAGTAGCGCTGCATACTTGTGCTGCTGTGAAGTACTGTTTGCTCTCATATTTGCAAGGATTTCGAATAACTTTGCATCAAAAAGTAGCTAAATGTTTTTTTGACATTTCCATTTTAATACGGTTGAGTTGAGGTCAAAAAAGCTGTCACAAATGGGTATAATGTTTGAGGTGGCATTGAGTCACATTTTTTGGTTTACTTGTAACTTTAGTTTTTCTGTGACTCATAAATATTTTTAGGGTGTGTGCCTTTAATTGTTGAAAACACTTTCCTGCCTCTTAGCGTTGTTCATTACTTTGACCTGCAGGACGCCTACTTGGCCTACGTTTTATATGGTAATGTCATTCTACTTATAGAGATGGTCATTGTGAGCTTTGCTATCTATATTTTCTCAGTTTGCTTGTACATTTCTGTTAGAACTGGGATTCCTGGTTGCCAGAACTGGGATTCCTGGAGGCCAGGCAGGAACCATAATTCTAGTCAGGGTAAGCTAGATGCACACTAAAAGATAGCCTGTGCTCACCCTCTGGTAGCTTGGCAAAGAGCAGTCAGGCTTATTTGAAAAGGCAATTTGTAAAGTATTTGTGCAACACACTCACACAGGAACACAATGACTACACCTTAAAAAAAAACTCCACGCAGGTTTAGAAAAATAGATTATTACATTCTGAACACAACAAGACCAAAATGACATCAATCCAATTTATAGGAGTTGAGATATTGAATTTTAAAGGAATAAATGCAGTATATCACTTAGAAGCAAGTAGTGCTAAAAGGTAGGGTGTGCGGTAAACTCCACTTCTCCGCTGGAGTTTGCGGAGTTTTGGAACTCCGCGCTCTGCTTGGAGCACGAAGTTCAGCAAAAAGACTCTGTCAACCGCCAGAGGAGTGGAGTTCAGTTTACTGGCGCGCTCACCCTGTTCTTCTGATTTGAACTGCTCAGTAATGAGTAATGACACACTGATAATAATTCTCTTTTTCTTTGCCCTCCAGATGCACGGATACGTTTTTACTGTCACCCACGAATGCCAAAGTGACCATGAAAGGCAGTATGCCTGGACCCACATACATGAGCTGCATGTGCAAAGCGGGATATTGCACGAACGGCATCCACTGCTCAGCTTGTGCAAGGTGCACCACTGCCCGGTGCTGTAATACTAAGGCCTCACGGAGCTGTCAGGTGAAGGTGCCTTTCTAGTTCTACTCTTAACACCTCTCCATCCACCTTCTCACTCCATTTCTTGCACTCTTCTTTCTCCATCTCTTCACCATCTCCTCCGGTGTCCCTCACCCCTCTTTCCGGCTACTCACCACTCCTCTCCCGATGTCCTGGGCTTTTGGATGACCCCAGCAACCTCTTAAAAGGCATCACAGTAAGGTCCATAAATGCAGCATAACGCACGGTGGGGTGTTTGGACCAGGACAGCAGGGAGGTGTAGGGGAAAAAGTGCAGAAGGTCACAAGTAAAGGGGGTAAGTAATGGGTCTGCAGATATTGTTATTGAATAGGCGAGATGTGTGGGGGAAGATGTTAGCATGAGATGTGCATGAGTGATGATGTGCAGGAATTGTGTTACCAAGGTAAATTGTGCAGTCGGCGAGGTGAGTGAAGTAACGGGATCGCGAGAAATGCAATAAGCAGGTGAGATGTGCAGTATTTTGGATGTACAGAAGAGATGTGCAGAAGGTGATGTTTGAAGGTGGAGATTTGCGGGCACGAGATGTGTGCAGATTCAGAAGTGCATGAGAGATGCTTGTATAGAATGTGCAAGAACATTGTGTGCCCCGGAATAGGTAAGTAATGCAGGTGGAGGCATATGGGCAAGACATGGTTGATGCACAGCAGAGTTGTGCATGAGGGCAGATGCTCAAGGGGGATAGGGTATGCAGGAGGAAGATGAACAGAGAAGATTTAAAGGAGACAATTCCGGCAGGGAGTTGTAGTGCACTCCCAGCAAAGACTGCAGCCTCACTTTTTACTCAAATGGTGGACATCGTAAACAGCCTTCGGGTAATTAAAACTGTTGCGAGGGACAGATGCAGAAAGGGAAAGAAGTGACCGAAGGTCATTTTCACTTTATTCAAGTAATGATGATTACAAATAATCGGGACCTGCAATACCAAGGAGTCGCCACGCAGCATTTAAAGATGGCTGCAATTGCATCTATTTTATCGTCGCCTCTGGTCTGTGAGAAATACAATTGCACATTGGATTGCAGCAAATGCTGTCATTTTCTCAGTGCCTGCATCAATAAACAGTCCCTTTCATCTCCGATACCATACTGCAATTCCAATTTCCTTGTGCTGCAGTAATGGGGCATAATATGCTGCATCTTTACAAGGAAACTAAACTTTGTTATTGGGTAGGTAAACCTTGCTCATTGTTCATTGTTTGCGAGGCCAAAGAGCATGCCAGGTACCTCAGGCATAGTACTTAGATTCCAGTAGTGGGCGGGTTGTATGATACACATACATGATACCGGTTTCTTATTGGATGTCTACCTGTCCTCCTGTCTAAGTAAGCCCACACCCTGTCCAGGAAGAAACCGGAAGACTCCAATGATCCATGTGAACGGAGTCGGTGAGCGCAGCATTTCTCCTGTGTTCCTTTCTATCTTGGCTGCTTAAGAACAGTTTAGCGTGCCTGGTTTGAAAGCCACTCATTTGGCAGCATCTGCAGTGTTGAAGGAAGCTGTGTTTTTTGGCAATAAGTGCAATAATGTCGGCATGTAAAGAAACGGTGAGCAGAGCGAGACTCCGCAGAATTTCACTGAGTTTTTTTTGTACTACGTAGAATTTCGTGGAGTACAACTCCGTGAACACCGCCCACCACTACTAAAAAGGTTACTTTAGGGCTGGACCGGGGCCGACCATGCTTGAGCGCCAACCGGCAATAGGTCCCACGCTGACCCCGGTGAACAAAGTACACAGAGCAGTAAGTACAGAGAAATGTTTACTTTCTAGAAGGGACATTTCTAAAACAGTAATGTTAAATCCAACTTCACCAGTAAAGAGGTTTTATCATTACCATTCCAAACATATGAAACATGAAATAGCTACTCCTCTCTGATCAGGAATTACAGCATAAAGGTGTATTAAGGAATTCCCAATGCTAGCCTATCAGAGGATTAGACCTCACAGTAGTGAAAAAAGAAATAGACTCTTTGTCACTACCAGGACATGCAAAACATTAAGGAACATGTCCTACCCTTTACTTGCATAGCACCCTTCCCTTAGGGTTACGTACGGCCTGCCTTAGGGGGTGACATATATGTAACAAAAGGGGAGTTTAAGGCTTGGCAAGTAGTTTTAAATGTCAAGTTGAAGTGGCAGTAAACTGCAAACACAAGCACTGCAGTAGCACACCTGAGACAGGTTTGGAAGGCTACATCTGAGGGTGGCAGAATAAGTGCTGCAGGCCACTGGTAGCATTTTAAGTACAGGCCTTGGGTATATGGTATACCACTTTACAAGGGACTTACCAGCACAACAAATATGCCAATCAGTTATACACCAATGTCATAATGGTTAGGGGAGAAGCACATGCACTTTAGCACTGGTTAGCTGTGGTAAAGAGCTCAAAGTCCTAAGGACAACAAAAAGAATCAGCAAAAACTGGTGGTAAAGGGCAAAAAGTCTGGGCAAAGACAACCCTAAGGATGACAGGCTAACAATTTTTTTACAAAATAAACAGTGTTTATTTCCTTCAGCTGAGCACCACTACTTCTTTGTCGAGGACGTTGGAGGTAATCCTATGATGCCTCCCTACTTTTTAATTACTAATTATTTCTGCACCCTTGCGCTTCCCTTATTTCATGCTGCAGGTGAACTATTTGGTTGTACATGTATGTCTTCTACTATAGTAATTCGCAAATATTACAACCGTATGTATTGACATGTACTTACTCTGAATTAATAATTGCAACTGTGTTATGTTTATACTTTCTGATTTTATAAGGGGATTTTTACCTTCGTCTCCATTTATTGTATCCTTTTTCTTTTCCTGCTAGTATAAAACTTATTTGTAGGTAGGACCTTTCTGATTCTCTAAACTCATGTTTTTTTTCAAAAATACATACTTGTTTGACATTAGAAGCCTTCGAGTCATGCCTCTTCATTTATTCCTGTGTTCGGTGTCAATCCCACCAGCACATGCAGCATGGGCAATGGGTCATCCCACTTCTGCCACTGGTCTCCTGCACTGAGAGTGATGGCCTTTTACTCATGCACGATGTGCTCATCTGCTTAAAAATATTCAAATTCTGAGCCAGGAGGCGTGGTTCAAACATCACATGTACATTTATTTAAGTGTTGTGTTGCCTCATTGAACATTGGTAGCCAGCACATAACAGGGCCAGAGCCTGTGCGCCTTCTACAGCTGTGTTCCACTCGACTCTATTGTCTTTATGCACTGAGCCTCAGCATCAGCGCCTATCCTCCAGCGGCTTCAGGTTTCCATTGTGGCACTACCTTCTAAGGCTCCCGCACTCTTTTCAATGTGAGTCCAGGCAGCTTTCTGCCGATCCATAGGAGCGAGTGTTCTGGTGACAAGCATAGCACATGTATTATAAATCTGCATGAGTGGCTGTATACATTTATGCTGTTAACACAAGCAACCAATTTTCATAAACTTTGTGCAGGTATTTTAGTTATGCACAGTGGTTATTGTGGATGGGATCTAATGGGAACGACGTTCCCCACGTTATCAATCTGTTTTTCACTTTACAGAAACAGTTCCTATACTTTTTGTTATAACATAACCGAACCTGGACGACTAATGCTGATCATTCGGGTGTCTAGGGCTGGAAGGGAAGGGAGGGAGTCTCCTGTACTGTGAAGCCAAGAGGGAGGGAGACAGCTAAAAAAAAAGCAAGCCTTCTCGCCAGGGTGCCTGTTACCTCAAAGAAATTTAAATGTCTGCAGTTAGTTAATCAGCAAATCTAAAGGCTGCTTGGGAGCCAGTATGTTGCTTTACTTGATGGGAGTTATTTGAAGCTTAGTGGTGACAAAGAAGTATTTTTTTGAGTGGTAATGTTTGAGCCCTGGAGTGTTTACTTCCAATGGAAAAATACAAAAAAGGTTTTGCATATTTTTGAAGGGCCTCGTTTTATCTTAAACACTAAGGAGCATATTTACTCACAGTACAAGCAAAAGAGGACAGCAAGCAAAGTTGCTGCTCTTCGTGAAAGGGAGACAGCAGAAAATGTGCCATATCTACTAAGATAGGTGCATTTCTGCTGTCTCCTTGTGTTCGTGCACTGTGAGCTGCCTAACGGCAATAGCGGCACCCTTGCACCATGGTGCAAGATTGTCTGCATTACAAGCAGGATTGTTTTTGTGCAGGAAGGAATATCTTCCTGCACAAACACAAACCATAGAACCAATTTCCTCTTTTATGTATGCTACAGAATGCAGCATGCATTGAAAGAGGAAGTAATGAGGAGAAATAAAGATATTTTTCCTTGTTACTCCTGCTTCAGGGAGGCATAGTTTTTTGGTGCAATCCAGGTTTACTCGCTTAGTAAATCTGGGATTGCTTGAAAATCCATGGGTGGATGCATGAGTAAGCCCATGCTCCTTGCACGTAACTCCCCCGATGCAAGGCAATGCAATGCGGCGCTATGTGTAACCTTGCGTTGCTTTCTATTTACTAATCCATGTAGCCACGCCAAGTGGCTTTGGTAGCTCAATGTCAAAAAGGATTTTGCACTGGGACAGTGTCATAAAAGTGATGCAACCCCTAAGCAAAACCTTAGTAAATCTGGGCCTAAGTCTCTTCAGGGGCATAGCTACCATTGGTGCAGCAGGTGCAGTGGCACCAGGACCCATTGAACAATGATAACTGCTGTGTTTTACTGTCCCAATAGCATTCAAAGGGGCAATTTTCAGTGCCTCGCACCAGGGCCCTTGGCATCATTGCTATGCTACTGACTCTCTTTGCACATTTTTCAACATCCCATTTTATATTGTGTGTAATACAAATGTAAAATAACAACTTGCATATTCATAGTGTTTTGGGATCGAACAGCCCTGTAAATACAGATGTACCTATTCCCCAATTCGCTAATTAGAATTCAGTTCTGTGACTGGAGCATAGAGGAAGTGCGTAGAGCGTAGAGGAGGCTTGTCCCACCTGATCTGCGGTTGAGGTTGAGTGCAGCTTTCTGCAAGGTGTTCGGCAAGTCAAGTGCTGCAAGTCAAGAGCCGCAGATGCCAGACCCCAGTGGCCTCCCAGTGGCTCCCCTGGAGGTGAGAAACCAGGTCGGAGCCAGTTGGAGAAGATGTCGGTGGAGTGGCGGAATACAGTGGTAAGAAGCAGTCGAGCTTTGGCCCTTGCAAGGAGAAGCATTTCCTGTCCTCCTCCCATGAAATAGCCACTGGAGGAGGCAATGGGTTTGCATAGTACCACGGAGGCAGCCAGACTAGACCTCGGTGCGGCTTGCGCCCATCCGCTTGTGGCTGTTATAATCGTGGAGCCTTGAGCTTACAGCTCCTGCAGCTCTCTCCCTCCTTCCCACTTCTGCGACTGCCGAGGTACACATATAGACATCTACAGTTATGACATTAACCAACTGAGCTATCATAAGGTAAAAGCATGCATTTCCCTTTGATTATTTTAACCTGCAGTCATTTCTTATTTAAATTCTGTGTGTTACATTTTATATGTATTTACCTGAAGGTGAAAGGCCAACTAAGTAGTTAAAGATCACTGTGTTCTTTTTAGCCACTACTCTGGCCCCGCCGCCACACTCATGACCCCTGCCCCCATTGCATCCAGAGTTATAGATCCCATATTATTTTTTATGCACTAGATCCATTGGTTATGGGAAATAAACACAGGACCTGTGAAGTCATGCAGTCCAGCTGCCCTTGTTCTCTGCCTGCAGTTTATTTTTTTTGCAGCATGGTGCATGTTTAACCTCAGTCTATTGCCTGTGCTTGCTCTCACATCAGGACACAAGGGGGCAGATTTAAAAAGATTTGATGCAACACAACACTGCAAGACAACTTGCTGCACTGCATCAAATGGATCAAATGGAAAGGGTAGGAATGCGCTTTATCAACTAAGATATGGCTCGTTCCTGTTCTCCCTCTGCGCAACGCACTGATTGCAGCTTAGCGCCAATGCACATGGTGCAAGGGTGCATGCAATACAGACAAGATTCTTTTTGTGCAGTGTTAGAAATGGGATCTCTAGTTGGCAAGGGCTTGCACCTTTGTCCAAGTAGGGACCCTTCTTCCTAGTCAGGGTAAGGGTGTTACACTCGTGAAGTAACCCCTGCTCACCCTCGTGGTAGCTTGGCACGAGCAGTCAGGCTTAATTCAGAGGCAGTGTGTAAAGCATTTGCACATAACCAACAGTAATACAGTGTAAGCACTACAAACGGACACCACACCAGTTTAGAAAAATAACCAATATTTTATATACTCAAGACAAGACCAATTACGACAAAAATCCACAATACTATACTTTACGAATGAATACTTGATACGGTAACTTCTTCTTTGCAGGAATAGCACAAAAGCAAAGTTCGTACGAGTCGGTAGCTCCGTCCGAGCCTACCGTGATGCTGAAAACCACAGAGTCTAACAGTTCCAGCCGACCGCGTCGATACGGGCCAGCAGAGTCGTGAACAGACTCGGTTACAGTACCTTTCTCGTTGTGGCTGGTACGGAGTGTACGAGCCGGTCGGCGTTCGTCGCGGTTGCGGTGCAAGACGGAGCGATGCAAGGTGCGGTGTCCCTCGATGCGGTGCAGGCAGCGGCTCGATGAGCGTCGTGCAGACGGAGTCGGTGAGTCCAAGGCATGCGATGCAGGGTGAGACGATGCTCGATGCGGTGCTGACAGGTTGCGATGCAGGCGACCTAGCCGGAGTGCGGGAGCTGGCGTCGGACAGCGGTGCGAGTCGGAGCGGTGCGTCGCAGACGTGCGAGCGGTGCCCCAAATGCGGTGCGGTCTCGACTCTTGAGCCAGTTGCAGCGACAGCGTCGGTCTGGTCCGGCTGGCCCAGTGAAGCGATGCGATGCGAACTGCGGTGCCCACAGGTCACGGTGCAAGCAGCGGCTCGATGTTGGCGGCGTCGGACGTCGCCACGGTGAGACCAGGGTTGCGATGCGAAGCGGGGCGATGCGGTCTGCGGTGCAAACAGGTCACCGGCCAGGGATGGATTCGGTTGACGGAGTCGGTTGCAGTTCCCTTCCTCTGTGGCAACTGAAACAGCGTTCCAGAAGCGGTACCCAGAGGCTTGTGAAGTCTTTGTAGTCCCTGAGACTTCTTAACAGGAGGCCAGCTCGGTTTCAGGCCCTTGGAGATACTCAGCACAAGTTCATAGAAAGTTCAGTCTAGTCCTTTCACTGCCCAAGGCAGAAGCAGCAGCTGCAGGCCAACCCAACAAAGCAACAACACAGCAAAGGGGCAGTACTCCTCCTGGCAGCTCTTCCAGCTCTTCGTCTTGGCAGGTTCCTTGATTCCAGCGAGATCTCAATTCATGGGGTCAGGGCCCCAATATTTATATCCCAAATTCCTTTGTTCTCTGAAGGCAGAGAGGCCTTTGCCTAGTCCAAACCAGTTCTGGAGCACTTTGTTGACAAGTCTCCGTCCCTTCTTTCAGTGAGTAGGCCAGGGACATCAGACGCACCACAGGAGGTGGAGCCAGCATTGTGGAGGGAAGGCACTGTCCTATTCAGGGCCCAGGTGCGACCCCTCCCACCCATCTACATGTAGATCTTGTTATTCAGCCCTGCGCTGACTCACCCTGTCTCCTGGCATCCCCCAGCCCCTGTCACTCACATTCCAGACAAGGAATACACAACCTCGCAGAGGCAGGCTTGGATGGTTAGACAAGAAAATACCCACTTTCTAAAAGTGGTATTTTCAAACACAGAATGTTAAAACCAACTTCACTAAAAGATGCATTTTATCATTCTGAGTCCAGGCATACTAAACTCGAATTTCTACCACGTTCCCGGGGTCAGTTAGGATTATAAACTGTAATAATCAAAACTGCCCGTTCTGGCCTAGGGGGAACAGGTAGCCTTGCAATAGTGAAAAACGAACTAGGCTGTAATTCACTATCAGGACATGCCGCACACCCGGGCATGTCCTACCTTTCGCGTACAACGCACCCTGCCCACAGGGGTACCTTGGGCCTACCTTAGGGGTGACTAACATGTAGCAAAGGGAAGGTTTAGGGACTTGCAAGTGTGTGCACTTGCCAAGTCGACATGGCAGCCCCAGGCTGCGCACAGGCTCTGCGATGGCAGGCCCGAGTTACACTTTACGGGCTGTTTGCGTGGGTGGCACAATCCAGTGCTGCAGCCCACCAACAGCATTTGGTCTATAGGCCCTGGCACTCGTAGTGCACTTTACAAGGGACTGACACATAAACCAAGTAGGCCAATCTTGGAAACACCAATCCATAACGCATTTTATACAGGAGCACTTGCACTTTCCCACTGGACCGCAGTGAGGAAAGTGCGCAGAATCATTACACCAGCAAAAACAGAGTCAAAACCGGGAGGTCAGAAAGCAAAAAGTCAGGGGAAACACGCCAAAAGATGCCAAGTCTAACACATGTCCCCTCCAGCTGAAAGTAGGGAGAACTACCCAACCCCATTGGAGTTCTCTTCACTAAGGCGGAAGAACCTGGACAGACCATCTGCGTTGGCGTGTTCTGTACCAGGACGGTGTTCCACCGTAAAGTCCATTCCCTGTAGGGAGATGGACCACCTCAGCAGTTTTGGATTCTCGCCCTCATTTGCATCAACCATCTGAGGGGCCTGTGGTCTGTCTGAACCCGGAAGTGAGTCCCAAACAGGTATGGTCTCAACTTCTTCAGCGCCCAGACCACAGCAAAAGCTTCCCTTTCTATGGCACTCCACCTCTGTTCCCTGGGAAGTAGTCTCCTGCTAAGGAAGACTACAGGCTGATCCAGGCCCTCTTCATTCAGTTGTGAGAGCACCGCTCCCACACCATGCTCTGAAGCGTCAGTCTGCACGACAAATTCTTTGGAGAAGTCAGGTGCCTTGAGCACGGGCGCCGTGCACATGGCTGCCTTCAGGGCATCAAAGCTTTCTGGCAGGACTCAGTCCAGATCACTTTCCTGGGCTGCCTCTTAGAGGTCAGCTCTGTTAAGGGGGCAACAATGGTGCCATAGCCCTTAACAAATCTCCTATAATAACCGGTGAGACCTAAGAAGGCTCTCACCTCTGTCTGGGTCTTGGGGGTTCCCAAGCCAGAATGGTGTCAATCTTGGGTTGTAGGGGCGCCACCTGGCCGCTTCCTACCTGGTGTCCCAAGTACACCACAGAACCCTGCCCGATCTGGCACTTACTGGCCTTGATCGTGAGGCCTGCACCTTGCAGAGCCCTCAACACTTTCTCAAGGTGCTGTAAATGTTCTTCCCAGCTGGAACTGAACACAGCAATGTCATCCAGGTAGGCGGCACTGAAATCCTCCAGCCCGGCCAACACCTGATTGACCAACCTCTGAAAGGTGGCAGGGGCATTCTTCAACCCAAAGAGCATCACCCGGAATTGGTAATGACCTTCTGGGGTTGAGAATGCTGATCTCTCCTTGGCCCCATCGGTTAAGGCAATCTGCCAGTACCCAGACGTCAAATCAAACGTGCTGAGGAACCGGGCAGCTCCCAACCGATCAATGAGCTCATCAGCTCTGGGGATGGGGTGCGCGTCAGTCCTGGTGATGGCATTGAGCCCACGGTAGTCCACACAAAACCGGAGTTCTGGAGTGGCACCGGGCGCAGCAGCCTTTGGGACCAAGACCACTGGGCTGGCCCAAGGACTGTGGGAGGGCTCAATCACCCCTAACGCCAACATCTTAGAGACCTCCTCCTTGATGCTGGCTCTGACCCGGTCAGTCAACCTGTAAATCTTGTGCTTCACAGGATGGCTGTCACCGGTGTCCACGTCATGGGTACACCAGTGAGTAACACCGGGGGTCAGAGAGAACAGTGGGGCGAACTGTCCCAACAACTGGCGACAGTCCCCCTGCTGCTCCTGAGTCAGAGTAGGGGAGAGGATCACACCCTCTACTGACCCATCATGCTCCTTGGTAGACAGGAGGTCAGGGAGAGGCTCACTCTCCTCTTCCACCCCATCATCTGTCGCCAAGAGCATACTCACTTCGGACCTCTCGAAGTGGGGCTTGAGGCGGTTCACGTGAAGGACCCTCAAAGGGTTCCTTGGAGCCTGCAAATCCACCAGGTAGGTGACGTCACTTTTGCGCTCCTTTACCTCATATGGCCCAGTCCACTTGTCCTGCAAGGCACAAGGTGCCACTGGGGCCATGACCCACACTTTCTGCCCAGGTTGAAATTCGACCAGAGTGGCATTCTGGTCATACCATCTCTTCATTTCTTCCTGGCTTGCTTCTAGGTTCGCCTGAGCGAGTTTCCTGAAGCGGGCAGTTTGGTTTCTAAAGGCCAGCATGTAGCTAAATACATCCTGGGGAGTTTTCCTGGGAGCCGCCTCCCAGCCTTCCTTTACCAAACTCAGAGGTCCTCTGACAGGGTGGCCATACAGGAGCTCAAAGGGGCTGTACCCAAGAGACTTCTGAGGCACCTCCCTGTATGCAAAGAGTAGGCATGGCAAGAGGACGTCCCACTTACGCCTCATGGGTTCTGTTAGACCCTTTATCATGCCTTTCAAGGTCTGGTTGAATCTCTCCACCAGACCGTTTCCTTGTGGGTGGTAAGGAGTGGTGAACTTGTAGGTTACACCACACTCCTTCCACAGGGATGTCATATACTTCGATATGAAATTGGTCCCCCTATCAGAAACCACCTCTCTGGGGAATCCCACACGGGAAAAGATCCCCATTAACGCCCGGCCCACCACTGGCGCCGTCGTTGTCCTGAGAGGGATTGCCTCCGGGTACCGGGTGGCATGGTCCACCAAGACCAGGATGTACCTGTTGCCCATGGCTGTCTTGGGAACCAGTGGCCCCACAATATCCATCCCTACCCTTTCAAAGGGTGTACCAACAACAGGAAAAGGTTGGAGAGGAGCTTTGACCTTCCTCCCACTCTTACCACTTGCCTGGCAAGTTTGGCAAGACCTACAGTGTGCATCTGACTGCCTTCGCATTTGGGGCCAAAAGAAGTGGGTGACAAGCCTGTCAAAGGTCTTGTCCTGCCCCAAATGTCCTGCCAAAGGCACGTCATGAGCCAGACCCAGTAGGAAGGTCCTGAAGCGCTGGGGTACCACCAGCACACGGGCTGACCCAGGCTCAGCAACCTTAGGCTCACTGTATAGGAGACCACTCTCCCAGTAGATCAGATGTGACCCGGACTGATTACCAGCTGCCTGGTCTGCAGCCTGCCGCCGCAGACCCTCCAGAGTAGGGCACTCGTTCTGCTCCCTGCAGAACTCCTCCCTGGTGGGACCCCTTCTTGCTGCCAATGGGTCAGCTCAGAGAGGTCTCCCAGTTCGGCTACCTGCTCCCCTGTAGGCACCGGGGCGTCCCCCTCGAGGTCCGCCTCCTCCCGGTCCGTGGGAACTTCGGGGGCCGGTTTCCCGCGCCCCCTGCCCTTTCTCTTGGCAGGGACTTGGGGCACTGTTTCAGGCTCCAAGTCCTCTTGATCACCCTTTCTGGCTGCCATTGACCGAGTAGACACGCATGCCCACTCTGGCAACCCAAGCATCTCCAAGTGAGACCTGAGCTCAACCTCCTTCCATAAGGACTGCTCCAGGTCGTTTCCTAGCAGACAATCTACAGGCATGGTAGGGCTCACAACCACCCTCAAGGGACCTGAGACCCCCCCCATTCAAAGGGAACCTGCGCCACCATACATTGGCGCTCTGAGTGTCGACAGCAACTACTTGGTGGAATGCTCCTGGGACTACTTGCTTCTCAGACACCAGGTGACACCGGACTGAGGTCACACTAGCTCCAGTATCTCTGAGAGCCTCTACCCTGTTCCCATTAATGGTCACCCAGGTGCTATATTTCTTTGTGTTAGGGGGCACCTGGTTTCCTGGGACCATCTCACTGTCCCCTAGTGAGACAAGGGTCATTTCTGCGGGATCCCCACCCTCCTGTGGGCACCCCTCCTCCCCAAGCGCTACACTAGCCAACACTTTGGATTGTCCACCGGTGGGTGGCTGTGTCCCCTTCGGGCACTTGGGGTCCCCCTTAAAGTGACCTACCTGGTCACATGCATAACACTTGCGGGGGCCAGTCTCAACAGGCTTCCCTGTAGAGACCCCTTTCTTCTTATCACCGGGGGCTGGGAACCTTTACCCTGGGTACTAGTTTGGGGCCCTTTAGAGAACTCCTGTGCTTTACCCTTGTCCCCCCACCTTTCTGCTGGGGACCCTGCCCACCTTTGGCTGAGTCTCCCCCAAACGCTTTCTTGTGGACCCTGGTACTCACCCAGCGGTCCGCTTCCATAGCAAGCTTCCTGGGGTCAGTTAGCTTACTATCTACTAGGTGCTGGCGCAGATCTGCAAAACATAGACTAGACAAGTGCTCCCATGCAATCAAGTTGTAGAGCCCCTGAAAATCTGTTACACTACTGCCCTTCACCCAACCATCCAGAGACCTGCAGAACACATCCACACATTCCAACCAAGTGTTGGCATCAGACTTCTTACTGGACCTGAACTGATCCCTGTACTTTTCAGGAGTAAGACCATACTTCGTGAGAAGGGCATCCTTCATGTCAGCATAGGTGAGGTGATACCCCTTACCCAAAGCTATCAGAGCATCCCTTGCTTCTTCAGGGAAGAGTGGCCACAATCCTGCTCCCCAATTCTCCTCAGGGACCCCATTCATGTGTATGGCTGCCTCATAACCCTGAAACCACCTTTGTATGTCATCCCCCTTCTTGAACTCCTTGCCTACGTTCTTGGGAATGTGTACAATCCTGTCTGCCTTTCTGGACGAATTGCTGCCACCATCTGAGCCTGACTTACTCCTAAGTTCTAGCTCCTTCACTTCTCTCTCATGCTCTAAGAGCATCTTCCTCTCCTCTATGGCCAATCTCTTCTCCTCCCGCTCACTCTCCAGCCTGAGCTTCTGCAGCTCAAACTGCCTTGCCTCCCGCCTGTCCTCCAGCTCCTCTGGGGACAGACTGCTGCTGCCTGACCTGGCGGGTTCCCCCCTACCCAAAAGCACATCCACCCTGGAAATAGGCTCCTCCACCTCCTCACTGAGATCACCAGGCTGCCCATTGGCATGTCTGGCTGCTACCCAGGCCCTCAGCGCCTTCTGTAGCTCCTCCTTCCTTGTGAGGCCTTTAATTTGGACTTTCAGGTTTTTACAAATCGCTCGTAACTCCTTTACGGTGTAGGATTCCAACCTATCCTCCTCAAAGATAACTTCCAGAGATGCAACGGATGATGCAATTGATTCAGGCATGACAAAAGTTGTGAGCTGAAAACTGGCAAGATCAAAAATCGGCCAAAAGAAAAAGAACCAGTATGTGGTACGTAATGGTCTGCGATATGGTAGTAGTGCACACCAATCACTGTAAGTCAAGTGTAAACACAAGTCCTATCCTCACCGCTGACAACCAATGTTAGAAATGGGATCTCTAGTTGGCAAGGGCTTGCACCTTTGTCCAAGTAGGGACCCTTCTTCCTAGTCAGGGTAAGGGTGTTACACTCGTGAAGTAACCCCTGCTCACCCTCGTGGTAGCTTGGCACGAGCAGTCAGGCTTAATTCAGAGGCAGTGTGTAAAGCATTTGCACATAACCAACAGTAATACAGTGTAAGCACTACAAACGGACACCACACCAGTTTAGAAAAATAACCAATATTTTATATACTCAAGACAAGACCAATTACGACAAAAATCCACAATACTATACTTTACGAATGAATACTTGATACGGTAACTTCTTCTTTGCAGGAATAGCACAAAAGCAAAGTTCGTACGAGTCGGTAGCTCCGTCCGAGCCTACCGTGATGCTGAAAACCACAGAGTCTAACAGTTCCAGCCGACCGCGTCGATGCGGGCCAGCAGAGTCGTGAACAGACTCGGTTACAGTACCTTTCTCGTTGTGGCTGGTACGGAGTGTACGAGCCGGTCGGCGTTCGTCGCGGTTGCGGTGCAAGACGGAGCGATGCAAGGTGCGGTGTCCCTCGATGCGGTGCAGGCAGCGGCTCGATGAGCGTCGTGCAGACGGAGTCGGTGAGTCCAAGGCGTGCGATGCAGGGTGAGACGATGCTCGATGCGGTGCTGAGAGGTTGCGATGCAGGCGACCTAGCCGGAGTGCGGGAGCTGGCGTCGGACAGCGGTGCGAGTCGGAGCGGTGCGTCGCAGACGTGCGAGCGGTGCCCCAAATGCGGTGCGGTCTCGACTCTTGAGCCAGTTGCAGCGACAGCGTCGGTCTGGTCCGGCTGGCCCAGTGAAGCGATGCGATGCGAACTGCGGTGCCCACAGGTCACGGTGCAAGCAGCGGCTCGATGTTGGCGGCGTCGGACGTCGCCCACGGTGAGACCAGGGTTGCGATGCGAAGCGGGGCGATGCGGTCTGCGGTGCAAACAGGTCACCGGCCAGGGATGGATTCGGTTGACGGAGTCGGTTGCAGTTCCCTTCCTCTGTGGCAACTGAAACAGCGTTCCAGAAGCGGTACCCAGAGGCTTGTGAAGTCTTTGTAGTCCCTGAGACTTCTTAACAGGAGGCCAGCTCGGTTTCAGGCCCTTGGAGATACTCAGCACAAGTTCGTAGAAAGTTCAGTCTAGTCCTTTCACTGCCCAAGGCAGAAGCAGCAGCTGCAGGCCAACCCAACAAAGCAATAACACAGCAAAGGGGCAGTACTCCTCCTGGCAGCTCTTCCAGCTCTTCGTCTTGGCAGGTTCCTTGATTCCAGCGAGATCTCAATTCATGGGGTCAGGGCCCCAATATTTATATCCCAAATTCCTTTGTTCTCTGAAGGCAGAGAGGCCTTTGCCTAGTCCAAACCAGTTCTGGAGCACTTTGTTGACAAGTCTCCGTCCCTTCTTTCAGTGAGTAGGCCAGGGACATCAGACGCACCACAGGAGGTGGAGCCAGCATTGTGGAGGAAGGCACTGTCCTATTCAGGGCCCAGGTGCGACCCCTCCCACCCATCTACATGTAGATCTTGCTATTCAGCCCTGCGCTGACTCACCCTGTCTCCTGGCATCCCCCAGCCCCTGTCACTCACATTCCAGACAAGGAATACACAACCTCGCAGAGGCAGGCTTGGATGGTTAGACAAGAAAATACCCACTTTCTAAAAGTGGTATTTTCAAACACAGAATGTTAAAACCAACTTCACTAAAAGATGCATTTTATCATTCTGAGTCCAGGCATACTAAACTCGAATTTCTACCACGTTCCCGGGGTCAGTTAGGATTATAAACTGTAATAATCAAAACTGCCCGTTCTGGCCTAGGGGGAACAGGTAGCCTTGCAATAGTGAAAACGAACTAGGCTGTAATTCACTATCAGGACATGCCGCACACCCGGGCATGTCCTACCTTTCGCGTACAACGCACCCTGCCCCACAGGGGTACCTTGGGCCTACCTTAGGGGTGACTAACATGTAGCAAAGGGAAGGTTTAGGGACTTGCAAGTGTGTGCACTTGCCAAGTCGACATGGCAGCCCCAGGCTGCGCACAGGCTCTGCGATGGCAGGCCCGAGTTACACTTTACGGGCTGTTTGCGTGGGTGGCGCAATCCAGTGCTGCAGCCCACCAACAGCATTTGGTCTATAGGCCCTGGCACTCGTAGTACACTTTACAAGGGACTGACACATAAACCAAATAGGCCAATCATGGAAACACCAATCCATAACGCATTTTATACAGGAGCACTTGCACTTTCCCACTGGACCGCAGTGAGGAAAGTGCGCAGAATCATTACACCAGCAAAAACAGAGTCAAAACCGGGAGGTCAGAAAGCAAAAAGTCAGGGGAAACACGCCAAAAGATGCCAAGTCTAACATGCAGTAAGGGGCACCTTCCAACACAAAAACAATACTCTGAGGCATTTTCCTCTTTCTATGCGTGCTGCAGAATGCACAAAGGGGAAATAATGAGGAGAAAAAAATATATTTCTTCTTGTTATGCCTCTTCTGGGAAAGCGTAACATTTTGATGCATTCCCAGGTTTACTAGTGTTAATAAATTTGGGAATGCACCATGGATGCATTGGAACACCCACGCTCCATCCATGGAACGCCTTCCCATCACAGGGTAACACAAGGCAGTGATTTGGGCTGCTGTGTGTTACTCCAGATTTACTATGCCATGCAGAGCCATGCAACGTGGCTCTGCGTGGCATAGTAAATCTGATTTAAGGGCTTGCATTGTCTTGTGACACCTTGCGCGGCACAAGGGCAACGCAAGCACTTAATAAATCTTGCCCAAGATTCTTTCCAGTACTCCTCAGGTAGGCACAGCACTTCCCCTCTGCCCATCGCACTACCAGGGCATCGGATGAAAGAAGTAATTCTTTTCCATCTCTACTAGTGTCCTGGGGAAGCACACTGAAGATAAGCAAAGTGTGAGTTGCACCAATGTCTGTACTTCATGACCTACCACTCCTGGGGCTCTGATAAGCATCAGGCATGAGAACTGCACTCACGGGGCACCTGCATGTATCCCAAGCCATCATGTCCACTTCAGTGCTAACAAGACACCTTATAAACATTTCTAACCATGAAGGCATTCACAACAAGAGTGCAACATGTCAATAATCTTTAGGTCGGTGGTGGTTTATGCTTTGTTAATACATTGGTTGCGAGCAATGGACCACCCTCTCTCAAACACCATGTCAATGATTTACAGGGTCTTCTGTCAGGCTTTGCTAACATTTGAAAGGTTTTGCTTTGTAAGCAGAGGCAATTATCATGCACATTAAGAACCCAGAAGTAAAAGAAAAAGCTGTTTGCTGTTAAGTTATTTTACAATTATTTGCATTATTTCTAATATCGCTGTGGCGTGAAGTGACATTACTGAACCCACCACCCTCCTCTGTTGCGGCATATCAAATGTTAGAATTCTCACAACAGCCTAATGTTGGAATGTTCACAGCTGCCTAATTTGAAATTTTTCTTTCTTGTGCTTAAAACTGTGCTTTCTTCTAAGCAATAACATACTTTAAGCTCCTTTTCTGCTTTAAATTGGCTACTGTTCCATTCATACTCTTCCTTTATCCTTGCTGTCTTTCTGTTTTTTTGTCTTCTGTGTCTTTATGAAGAGAGAGATGAAAGCAGAGGAAAGAGTCTACGATGGATGTCATTTTGGTTATACCAAATGGTTCTCCTCTTCTCAGCCAATAGGCAGTGCTAGATTTGCACCGGTGGTTGCCAGTAGGGGCCACCGGCACTCGTTTTTGGGGATCTGCATTTATTTTTCCACATCAAACATTTACGAGTGCAAAAGAAGTAAAAACATACAAAGGGAAAGACGATGGAGGTAAGCAGGAACTGGCAAGAGTGAAATAAATGGGCAGGGAGTGTCTGGAAGTGGATTAAAGAGGCACGAGGTGAATTTGGCACTACGAAGCACTTCTAAGCAGAGCTTTGGGCACCGGCACTCATTCTTTTACAAATTTAAGCACTGCCGATAGGCTTTGTGTGATACAGATTTCACTCTATCTAATGCTTGCCGCTGCCACACTCTAGTGTGTGGAAATGGCATTTTGTGACCCAGTGGGATGATGACAGTAGTCCCGAACTCTTACACAGAATGGATAGCTCTTCTGACTCTATCATCCCCTTTTGTATCGCTTTGGTCGCCCTAAGTTGGCGGGGGTATGCCCAGACGTGGGTCCCTTGCTCACTTTGCCACTGGATTCAAGCAAGCCTGGCTGATGACGGCTGAAATGCCAGAAACCGGTCCTAGGATGCTTGTTTCCGGTCCAGGGAAGACATGGCTTGGCAGTTCGGGCTGGACTGTTCCCATGAGGCACAGGGTCAGACTGATTTGCATATGGCCATGTCTGAACTGGGGTGGTGGAGTGAGCTAAAGAATGATGATGGATTAAACCCAGATCAGTTGACTGGGGGTGAGTGTTTGATTGGCTCAAACGTTCCGTCCATCATCCCCTTTTGTATCGCTTTGGTCGCCCTAAGTTGGCGGGGGTATGCCCAGACGTGGGTCCCTTGCTCACTTTGCCACTGGATTCAAGCAAGCCTGGCTGATGACGGCTGAAATGCCAGAAACCGGTCCTAGGATGCTTGTTTCCGGTCCAGGGAAGACATGGCTTGGCAGTTCGGGCTGGACTGTTCCCATGAGGCACAGGGTCAGACTGATTTGCATATGGCCATGTCTGAACTGGGGTGGTGGAGTGAGCTAAAGAATGATGATGGATTAAACCCAGATCAGTTGACTGGGGGTGAGTGTTTGATTGGCTCAAACGTTCCGTCCATCATCCCCTTTTGTATCGCTTCTGACTCTATGGGCCTCATTTACAAAAAAAATGACGCCATGCGGCACTGCAAGCCATTTTTCTGTGCCGAGCTGCATCATTTTAAAAGCACACGGATGCATCATATTAACAACAATAAGACACATCCATTGGCTTTCCCCAGCACAGGTGCACAATTGGCTGCCAGGGGCCAGCGCAGGCACCCTTGCATCATGTTTCAAGGGTGTGTGTATTGCGTGGAGTATTATTTTAGTGCAGGAAAGGACACCTTACTGCACTAAAACAACAAATGTTGGCATTTTCCTCTTTCTCTGCATAGAAAGAGGAAACAATGCGGAGAAATAAAAGTATTTCTCCTTGTTACACCACTCCTAAGTCTTCCCTGGGGAGGCGTAGGATTACTGACGCATTCCCAGCTTTACAAAACGTTGTAAATCTGGGAATGTGTCAGGTTTCATGGATGTTGCATGGGAACACCCACAGCAACACCCATGGAATGTCCCTTTCACGCAGAGTAATAATGCATGAAAGGGGTCCATATTTACAAGGCAATGAAAAGTGACACAGGGTGACTTTACGTGGCCTTGTAAATATGGGCAGGCACACTGCTCCGCCGGTGCTTACAAAAAGTGACACAGCGGAATGGCCGTGTAAATAAGGCCCTGCATCTCTGTGGTTGCCTGTGTTTGATACTGCTCTGAGTCGTTCTGTGTCTCTTGAATGTGCTGGCTTGTATGTATTTATTTGTGCAAGAATGTTTCTGTACGTGTTTTTAACTATCCATGTATTTGTTTGGCTGTTATGTCTGCATAGCTGTAGACCTGACTGGGTTTGTGTATCCGTGCTTTTGCTTGTCTCTGTTTGTCTAAGTTTGTTTTTGGCATACATATGAGAAAGTATGTGTGTATGTTTTTCTACAAGTAAATCAACGTTTGTGAGATGTGTTTTTGTTTTCTGTCTGTCTGTGCTCGCTGTTGATATCTACAATGACGTGTGTACAGGCTTTGAATGCAAAAACACAATTCAGAATTTCATCTTTGTGAAGTTAGTAAATGGGGTGCTGTAAAATTAGCAAACAGTAACACCAGTTATTTACAGGATCTAGACATTGCAAAATCCACATTTGTAAGTGCCATATAAAAAGCATATTTCATCTTTCGAAAAAATGTCTACTGTGCAATACCAACTTAATGCTACCACACGCACTTATCTCTGACAATAGAGTATATTTTCTAAAACACCAAGAAAACACCACTTTTACACATACCAGAAATTAACGCTTAAAATGTTGTCTCACATTCCCCATTACACACTTCCTCCTGCCCCTCATACAGTTCCCCCACACACTATGCTCTGATACACTGACATTGTTTTAGCCCTCACTGCATTTGACCACTTATTCCTTTTATGCCACACTTGTACTTCCTTTAACCCTTCGTCCGCCGAATCAGCCACTCACCTATCCTTCTAAAAAAGCACCAACTCATCCCTGCCATCTTTCAACGATTGTCTCATTCTTACATTCACCCACTCAGCCATCCATTCATTAACCACTGATTCATTTAGACATTCACTCATTCTTCCATTCACTCAGCAACGCTTACAATTTTGCCAGTTATTAAAAATACTTCTTTCCTTCTGAAAATGACAGACTAACCTGCTTTGTCAATGCTTTTGTTGAAGGCAAAGCATCCACTATCTTGGGATGGTAAAAAGAGACAAAGTATTTATAAACGTTCATAGAAGATAGGTCATGAGGGCACTGACATCGGCAAACATCTTAGTATGCATTTTTCCATACTTTATTACTAATATAGAATCAGAAATTCTATTTTAAGATGGCTGCCAATGTCTACTCAACATTAGGAAAGCCAATTGCTCTGAGGGGCACCTATAAAAGGCCAGACCTATTGGCTTGGTCAGTGCTTATAGTTTGGAGTGCCACTTCATCTGATGCAACTCCATCATCCTGCGTTGCTTCTGCATAGCTGAGAGCAGCTCTTCCCGAAACTCCAAATGTCAGGGCAGCAGCAGTCTTGCCGTTGTTTCCCTCAAATTTGAAAGGGAATCATTGTCTTACTTTTCAAACCGTTTTTTACACTTCAAACATGTTGGTAATCTAAATCTAATGCCTACTGGCTCCATGACATGTTCAGAGAAAGGGGAGGTAATGGGTCCAGATCCATAGCAATCCTGCGTTAATAGAGAAAATATGGTGAAGGTTACTTGTTCTTGACAATGAGAGACCCCTTCCCCATTTCTGGAACAGAACTTTAGGATGTGCCAGAACAAGTCAATGTAGTCACTCTTTTTATGGACATAATTCCAATTTATTGCTTCCTTATTGGTATTATGATGCTTGACTCATTGGAAGTTTCTGAGTCATGCAAAGCAGAGGCGGATCAAAAGATCCCCGAGACAAAGAGAAAGAACATTTAACAGCCAACACATGTTTCGCCCCCTCACATTGGCCTTCTGGCCAGGGGCTTCCTCAGGGCGTAGTGTGTGCTTAAAACATGGTAGTTAGTAGAAATATAGAGAAAATCCTTTCTCCACAGTTGCGTACGTAAAAAGTCTTCGGAGTTTCGTATGGCAGCGTGCGATTTCAGCGTGCTTTCTCTTTTTCTCGGGGATCTTTTGATCCGCCTCTGCTTTGCATGTCTCAGAATCTTCCAATGAGTCAAGCATCATAATATCACTAAGGAAGCAATAAATTGGAATTTTTTCCATAAAAAGAGTAAGTACATTGACTTGTTCTGGCACATCCTAAAGTTTGGCTCCATGACATGCATATTTCTTTTATCATTTCGTAACAAACCTGTCCTTGTAACCATAGTTACAGAATGTAAACGCTGAACCAGTTGAACAAAAGCTTTAACTAAAAACAAACAGAACTTTAAAAAACATGAATACGCTTTCATCTAAACTTTAGTTAAAAATAGGAGTTAGCCATAAATTATGACCCAACACAAAATGTTGTAAATTACAGTTAACGACTGAACTTACATCAAGACCGCATTAATAACTACTGGTCACTGAGTCGTGGCCTGATTCAGAGTTTGGCAGATGTGTTTCTCTGTCACAAACATAGCAGATGTCCCGTCAACTATATTACTAGAGCATTTTAACAATTGCACTTGTACTAGGCTGTACGTGAAATTCATCGTGTTTTGATGGAATATTCCTTCAACCAAACTCTAAATAAGAACCTTGACCATTTCCATCCCCTCAAGTGTCTCTTAAACACTTTTGTGAATTGATAGAAATAGCAGTGATTGATTCGACTGAAATAGTTCAGTTTTTTACATGTTATGAATTGTCATGTGCCTGGTAGGAACAAGGGAGGAAACAAAAGGGCAATAATTACACTGAAAAGTGAGAAAGAAAGGTTACACCACTATCTTTTTGGGGAAAAGGCACCTGTCTGTTTGCAGTACAGCTTAAGAGGCCTGATGTGTAAAGCCCTTTTGCAGTTGCAAAAGCTGCAATTCACACAATAACAGTGTTTGCAACCGGAAGAGTGTTTTTTTCAACATAGATAGCCCTTTAATGAGACAAAAAAATATTTTCACACCCAGAAATGGATGTTGTTATTCTTTAGGAAATATAATTAGTAATGGACATGACGATGGCACTCTTTCTTATTTCTGATTGGGAGAGGAATGTATCAGTGGTTGCAATACTAATTGTAGTCACAAACCATTGATGAGTTAACGAACCCCATGGTACACCTTGGCTTCTGTGAATCATGTCTGGCTGCCTCTAAGAGAGTACGTAGTGAACCAGGGGACCACTGTCTGCTCCCCCTATGTTTTCACCAAAAGGGATACTTTTTTAAAGCAATACCGGCTCCTTTAAGGAACACAATCTGATTAAAAGAAAAGTTTCCCATTTGGAAATGCAAACACAGAGATAGTGTTCTACTGTTCCTTACGGGCCACCGTTCCTTTGTCTGTTGTCAATCACAGAGGGTCTCAAATAGCAGTCTAATTAATTAATATTTATTAGGCATGTTGTTTTGTGACACCCTGCAAAAGGAGATTTTAATCGTCGCCCATTATTATATAGGTTGTATCGAAAAATCTGAGAGAAGTTGCAAATAGTGTGTATTTTTTAACCACTATTTGCAACCTTTCTCTTTGTGCATCAGGCCCTTAGACCCATGCTCCAGGATTTACCATGCTGTAAATGACATGTGAACCTATTGCTTGTTTGCCCTGCAAGTCACAGCGCTTGGAGATATAACGAGTTAAAAACTGGCTCAGCACCTGTTAGTGTGTGTTATTTCTCATTTTTTGATTACATCTTTAAGTTCGGAGCAACAACTCTTGAAGCACCTGGCACAAATGCAATGTTCACCATATAAAGCCAAGGAGCTCCAGCTGATCCTGCTACAGGGGATGCAGACAATGGGGGGTCAAAGACTGAAGGAATTTGAGGGTCACCTAGTGGATACCTCAAGATGTACCAGGTATCCTCTCCTAGAGCTGTGTCTGCTTTCAAGTCAAAATACTTTATTTCCAAGAAATACATTCTTATAGAAATATTAAACACATTTCCCAATTCATAAAAATAGACAATTTTTAAATAGCCTAAAACAACTACATATGATTATATCTTTCAGTCACCCATACTAACAAATTATACATTTACAAGCATATGAACATCAAAATGTCTGTGTCTGCTTTCAATAACCTGAATTTATGTATGTTGTAAAATTTGAAGTTCCCCAAACTCCCTATTTAGCAATCTATTCAAGAAAAGAGGAAAACATGCTGAAGTTCAATCGACCATAAAATAACCCAAATGCAGTTCAGGAACCTTTAGTGAAAAGCCTCCACATTTTAACATTTCTTAGCAAAGCAGAACAGAATAGCAATGTCTCTCAGTGTAAGACGCTTGTTCTAGGAGAACACAGGCCCCTGATGCAGGAGCGAGGAGGCATGTGCTGAATGATATATGGGATGGTGATTGCTCTATAATTTAGTGATTTTAATTAGATATTGGCTGCAGTTTTAATAGAATATAGATGTCTGGCTTGAAGAGAAAAACTTGCACCTACCTATTACAAGCAATCAGTTGAGAGACCCACTTCTGTATTACGACAGAAACGTGATTGTAGTAGCAATCACGGGGCTATTCTAGAACATCGTTGCACTCATCCAAATTAAGTTCAATGAACATCCCCACTTCAATACAGAGGCTGGTGTCTGGTAAGATGGTTTTCCCAGACGAGAGAAATCTTGAACTGGGTCTGTAGCATGTTTAACATAAGTGGAACATGAAGAGTTTGAACGCACTTTCTACTTTACTGGACTGAGAAGCAATGGAAATTATACTATAAGAAAAATAATGAATAAAGTACAAATGGAAAAAAGAATGCGGTTCATTAAACAATTGATCCGAGGCTCTGGCCTCTGAAGTGCAGGGCACATGTTTTTTTTTCTATTGTCCACGCAGAAGAAAATTCCAATCGGCAAGGAAACGTGTGGTAAGCCTCTAGTCTGCATCTGCACAGTACCCCAAAAATCAATAAAACTGAGAAATGTTGTTTCACCACATTTTCACCACTTCGCAATAAAGGGCACATTATAAAAAAGCATCGGGTTGGGGACAAGCATGAAAGAACTCCTCCATGATTAGAATAGGACATGTGTATGAGACAATGTCTAGCAGAAACATCATTCTCTACATACTGATCATCTTTTCAGCTATTACTCAAATTCACTGCGGCCCATCCATGGACAGTATGTGATAATTGTGTGATATGTTCACTTACTGGAGTGAAAAAGGTATTTAGACACAGTACAGAATGTTGCTTCTAAAAACACACACCAACTGATATATATAATATATATTGCAGTGTATACAAAGTATATACAAAGCATGCTATTATGATAGAAAGGATTTGACAATCCTATTCCTCTTTCACATTTAACACACTGCACCCCCTAAAACTAGACAACACATAAAAAAGGTAAGCCTGGAAAACAAATGTAATAAAGGGATGGGTGTTGATACTGGAGGAAAAGGACTATGCCATTTATTACCGAAAGCTATCATTCCAGACAGAATTGATACAGAAGGGACAGAAGGCCCCGGCCCAAAGACCAGTGATGGAAGCGCTAAGTACCTACGGGTCCTCAGGTTTTCAAGGATCAAGTTTACCTTTACTAAATTTATAGTGTATATAACACTCCTCAAACTGCACTTAAGGCTTGAAGATAGGCCTGGAGCCACATCTCTCAAAATTAAATTCTCAGAGTGGGCAATAGATCATAATCTATTATAATACCAAAAGTGTAGGTATCACAAATCTCACAAGGTATGGAACGAATAGACGGTTAGACTTCCGCAGTTCTCAAGTGAAAAGGAAATTAGAAGAAGACCGACATGACACTATTCAGGCGCTACAGAACACCACCATGTCTGCTAAACACTTGAAAAAAATCCTCTTAATATATGGATGGGTTGAGCCATTATAGTAAATGAAAGAACATACTAACATTTCTTGGGGCTAATCGCCCATGCATTGCACTAATTCAAGGAACCCACTTTACACCAGCAGAACGTGAAAAATAAAGAGGAAGTGGGCAGGCAAAATAGTGCTCGTTAGCAAGCAAAATATAGGAACAAAGCACCTCAGGAACACCAGAAAAGAGATGTTGCAATCCTGCCTCACAAATCACTCGAGTACTACAAACTTGGGCAGATATCTTTGGCAGATGTATATTCGTAAAACTTTAATTGCAATCAGAACAGAGAGTTCTCATCATGACCGTGAGACAGATGCTGCGGTGACGCTATACAAGAAATGTATTTCCTTGTTCCTTCAAAGAGGCTAATCAAGCTAACACCTCTGTTCCTACTTGGTAAAGGAGATATCTCATTTGGGAATCCCAGTTATCCTTCGATTCTTTGACCACGGTCAAGAAATTGCACAAGAGTTACATTTGTCCTGAAGATGGTCTCAATGACTTGATGCAACGAAGACCGAAACCGATGACTAATCCATTCTTCTCTTTAGTGATTGTTAAATTAGTTTACCTTTGAGTGCTGAATCCTATGTGTAGGACGGACTCACTGTATTGTTTAATGAAGATGGATAACTATGCATTGATAACTAGGATACCTTCTTATATCTAACTTATATGCTCTCTGTTGTCAATTGTTGTTGAGCTTTCTCGTTGTTATTTCTGTGCCCTTATCTTTTTTTATTTATGATATCTGAAATATATTTTTCTACCCTGGTTCACCCAGTTGGTGTAATTGATTTACTAATTTATTTTGTACAACTCATTTTGATTTATTCCATTCAGTGTTATTAGATATCACTCCACAGATGTATATATAGAACTACTCAAAATTATTTTGATTTGAATAAATCCCTTGTAGGCATCTTTACTTTTCTAAATTTGATACCCAAGCCCACAAGGGTTCATTGGGTTGCCCAATTACCTACTTTAGAAAGTGTGCATTTTTCTCTGTTTATGACTCTTTGTGCTTTGCAGCTTGACTCCAATACATGTCTGAGCTAGGGTGACATCTACACTTGTGCATACTTTCCAGACAGCAACAACAGAGGAAGGGCTGGGTGTGACAGGGGTTACATCATCATTCATCTGCATACTGATGGTCTTCCTGGGCTCGGAGAGGGAGAGGGCGTTCACACTTTACAAGTGTATAGGTTGTGTCCTGCCTTCCCATAAAGGGCTGATTTACCCCCTACTGATGGCTGGAGCCAGGGCCGGGTTGAAAGGGATTGTTGTGCAGTTCTAAAGGTATCCTTTGAAGTTCTCCCTTGAACAAAGACAATTTTGAGTATAAGTACAGGGGCTCTGACCCCATGATTTTAGACACTGTGTGGGACTTGTAACCAGGCGCTGCTGACTCTACATGCTGCATGTTGCCAGAGGACTGCTGTGCTGCCAGGAGAAACTGCCATGGAGGCAACCTGCTTTGCTGTGTTGGGCTGCAGGAGGGACTGCCACCTTGCATCTGGCCTAATTGTGCTGGTCTACCTGTCTATCTTGTTTTGTGCCCCCAGTGCTCTCGAAGGGCTTGTGGTCTTGCCCCCCGACCTTGTGGGACTTCAGGGATTCCGTGACCCAGCCTAGAACCATCCATGGGACTCTGAGTTGGGCCATTTTCACACCCCAAAGGAGCAGCGGGTGCTCAGCGCTTAGCACAAAAGCAGAGGGCTTTGGACAACTTCATTATTTATCCACGCCTTCCTGGGATTGTACAACCTGAGCGAGGGACCCGCGCTGCTCAGGCAGCACGTGCTTAGACTATCGCACTCCAGTAGAGGTCACCGAGCTACACTTTGGCAAGGCAGTTTTGCCTGGGAGATGCGCCCCAATGTCATGGCTGTTTAGTTCCTCCATCACCCTTTGATCCAGGCCACCTTGTGATCACACAGCATTACCAAGGCAACCAAGGGAAGCCTCGAACCGTCACCATGGCACCAGGACCGGCGAGATCTAAAAGTAAACTCGTTTAACCCAGGCAGTGTAGACATGAGTCGACAGGTTCCCTTGCTGTGGGAAATATTACTGAGGCACCAGGTAGAAGTCTTGTGGCACCAGCATTGCCTGGACCCACCCTCCAGAGGAAGCCTGTGATCGAGTGACGCTGGCCAAAGGCAGCTGCCTTGGTATACTGAATGCAGTGGGAGGGACCAAGCTAGGTCTCCCCGCGTAGTCCTTGAATTTGTGCCTCCCCCCTCACTTTAACAGCACATGCCATGGGGGCATTGTTGTTTTACCTACTCGCTTTGGGGGCATTTTTCTTCTTTTCAGGGGCTTTATGGGGTGAGGCCTCGACGGAGGAATGCAGTTGTCACTCCTCAATTACAGTATATTGTGTAGTAGGTGCACAGGTGTCCCTGAGCCCTACGTTTCATGCATAAATACTCTTGATTCAGATGAGGTTCCCAAATCTACCTTAATACTGCTGGTAGGAGCGCAGAGGCACTAGGTCCTATGTGTTGTGGTAACTTGTGGATTTCATGTGGTTGTTCTGACCAAGACTGCATTGCCGGCAAAGTATTTATGGTTTTATGGTGAATTATGGTGATTTATGTGTTTTCTCTTTGCCTCTAACATAACTGCTGCATTTCATGCCCAGATGTTATAATGTATGTTGTTTTGATTCTTGCCATGCCAGGATAACGAGTACTATCTCAGGGTTTGCATAGTATGCACAGTATTTATAAATCATGTTGTTTTGGTCTATGTTATGTACAATATACTATATATTTTTATATATTCCTGTGTGGAGGCTCTTTTGTGGTGTATTCATTTTGTTTCTGTATGAGTGTTTTGAGCAAACAATTTACACATTGCCTCTGATGAAAAGCCTGACTGCTCTGCATCAAGCTCCCAGAGAGTGAGCACAGATTATCTTTAGTGTGTAACTTACTTGCCCTGAATCATGTGGTGAGTTCTGCCTGGCTTAGGTGCATTCCGTAGCCAACCAGAAACCCCATTCTAACAATTCCTCATCCAAAACAATCTGAGAAACCTAGCTAAAGCCAAGTAGGTTCTCAAAAAATTATACGGCAGCCTATTGGAAACAGCCCTTTTTAAGCTTAAAAAGGACCAGTACAAGAGAGAGGAGAAAGCAGGTAGGATGTAAATTGCACAATTAAAACAAGAATAATACTGAAAAATGATTCCTGCAATAGTAGAAAATAATGCTAGACTACTGACAAACACAATAAATAAATAAATAAATAAATAAGGGGCGTAGAGATAGTCTTCCAGAGGAGCGTCAAAGAATGTCTTTGTGTAGATACCCCTGGCAAAAATTCAGTAAGAGAGATAGATGACATAGCAACAAAAAAGTACCTGGGGAGTGCAGGCTCCCCAAAGGGTTTATAAAATATACAAGTGGTCCTGTTACTATTAAAGCTCTTTTAAGAAGCATCAGATACAAGAGACATACTGGGTGCTTTTAATAGGGCTAGAATATCCCTAATACCAAAACCAGATAGAGATCCACTCAAATGTTCTAATTACACACCTATGTCACTTATTAACCTAGACATGCATATTTAAGCAGAGATCCTGTGTAACCGACTCAAACGATCCATACCATTTCTATTACACACACGGAAATTATGATTTGCACCTAGTCAAGCATATACTAATCACCTAAAAACAATTTCATATCTCCTGTGACAGATGAAAATGACACCAAAAAGGCATTCAATCAAATTGAATGGTCTTACTTTTTCAAAACCATGGAAAGGATGAACTAGGTAAATCGTTTACTGACAAGGTGGGTTGGCTCTATAAACATCCAATGGCTCAGAATGCTGTTCTTAATAGCGATAGAATCGTTGGCTATTGCCATCTGAGGGAATACAAAAAATACACATGGTTGCAGGAGAACAAATAGCTCTATGTTATGTGGATGACATATTGGTTACTCTTTCAGAGCCAATCCAGCTTATTTCATCTCTTATGAAGGTCATTGAATCTGACTCTAAATTCTTCAAACACAAAATTAATTAGCTAAAATGCGAAGCATAATGACATTCCTTGAGGAATGCACAATTTAAATGAACACAAATAGACCTCAAATAACCTAAGCATTTATTTAAACAGAGGCTTAGACAATCCACAAAGACCTTAAATAACCTAAGCCTATACTTAAACAGAGGCTTAGACAATATCATTAAGGAAAGATTCCTACCACTGTTGGACAAGATGATCACAAAGTTTGTGAAAGGGTTCAAAGGACAGCTATATCTCTGGGGTAGGATACAGATAATTAAGATGAACATAACACCCAGCCTCAATTATGTCTCCTCTGTAACTACCAGTACAGCTGTTACAGTGCATAGAAAATAACATTAAGACATTTGTATAGGGATGGAGATGACCCAGACTGAGGGCCTGATTTAGATCTTGGCGGAAGGGTTGCTCCGTCTCAATGGTGACAGTTAACCTGTCCTTACGAAATATAATCCCATAATATATAATAGGATTTATATTTCAGCTGATGGGATATCCGTCACCGTTGTGAAGGAGTAAACCATCTCCAAGATCTAAATCAGGCCCTAAATTCCAAAAACCTGCTAGTGGCTACCACAGGTGGTGGACTGCGGCTCCCACATATAGAATCATAGTGGGTGCTCTCCAGTTGGCAAATACTATATTTAGTTTCAAGACACACAGGTAAACTCCAACATGGGTGCATATGGAACAACATATTTTGAATTTAAAAGGTGACCTTACAGTCTTGTATAAAAAACAACCATAAATACAGGTGGATCACAACCCAATATAACATTCCTACCACTACGCCTACAACAAGGCATGAACATTGCTGAAAGTATCAGAGTCCATACAAGCTAAAGTCCTGATATGGAGAAATTGATCAGTATGGATGGGCAAAAAGGACACTGAATGGTCACTATGGAAGACTAGGGAAGAGATCACAAAAATCATGTTTTATCAGATGGAGAGGTTAAGCCATTTCATATAATCAGACAGGAATTTACTGTGCTACTGTTAGAACATTGGAACTATCTTGAAAGTTGTTACTGTGTCAGATGGATGCTAAGGATAAACAAAAACACACTAATGTGATCCCCTATTCTCATATTTATTTTTACATGTAAGGAATATAGAGGGACAGTAGTTAAACTATACTCCTGGCTCTCTCAGGAATCGCGGTTACAAGACATGCCCTTTCGCTCACACCCTTGTACTTGTCCACAAAAAGATCTGACAGAGACACAAACAAGTTTAAAATATTTATATTAACTAACGTGCTCTAATATGCAGTATACGCGTGCCACAACAAGCAGGAAAATGCATAACACCAATAGGGTAAGCATAGCAATTAGTCCGTAAATCATGAAAGGAGCTGTCATTATAAAAAGACAGTATAGCCTAATCTCCCTCCCCATGTATTGAAGCTGAATGATTATTTATCAGAAGATCTCTGGGCGTTATCTGCAGACCCTGTACCTCAGTCTATAGATGGTAGATCTACATCATAGGTGCTGTCTTGCTCTTCTCCCTGGAAAGGCCCCTCTCCAAGTGTGTTCTACCTATTCGTGTATTCCAATAAGACCAAAGTACGTATTCCCAAACAGCAGCTGCATCTGTATGTTTTGTCTAGGTGCTAGGGCCTGACCAGAACAGAATAACAAAGGGCATTGTTGTTCGACCTTGCTCATAATATTCAGACTAAATCCCAGGAACCTGCAGAATGCGAACACAGCGATAGGTTCTCATATGAAAACAGCAAATGAGACAATTGCAAAATAAACTTATGTGGTAACGTGCGCAAAGCCGCGGACAATCTGCAGCACGCTCATGCTAACTTATAGAAAACAACAATGTCCTCATGGGCCATGTGACATTATAGCATTGAACAACAAGCATAATAAACAAAGCATATGTCACCAAACTCCAACTTTTGGAGATGCAATACCCAGAACTGCAACATTGTACGTATAATATGCGAATGCAACACTTTAGGTAATTGTTGGACTGCAGTTTGGAACACAATGCTAAAGGCCATTGCTACTGAAGCGCTCAAGAAAAAAACTGTACTGCTACAGGATATGTCAGATCTCCCTATAACAAACCATCATGTGAAATGAGAGTTTACACTGAATTAGCAATATCTAAGATTGGTATACTTCTGCACAGGAAGATCACAAAGCTGTCCTATAAAATGGGTGGAAGACATGTATTTGAATGTCGCAAATGAAAAAAATCTGATATAAAGTAAAAGGTTGATTATCCCAATTCAAAGTAATATGGGGGAGAATCCTGCGCCCTAAGTGATTCCTTATCAGCTGAGAGTGAACTTCAATATAGAAATAGGGACACAGGATCAAACTTATACATTATTAGTATAGTGACTGACTGAACTCTATCATGGGCTGTCCCAAGCCCAGTTATGAAAGGAGGAGGGTTATGCATGGGGCTAGCTACCTCACCATGTAAAAATTCCTAGCTACAGAAACGTCAACCAAAAAACCAAAGAACATCCCGGCCTTGTGGAGAGTGGAATCTCCTTCACGGAGAGCCTATGATGCCTTGTGGTGAAGGCCTGAGATCACTGGAGGCCACAAATCCAATCCACCTGTTTTCGACCACGACCATTACGATTGGGACATGGAACGTGAGGACCTTGTACAAGATAGGCAAGACTGCCCAATTGGCAACAGAGATGAAAAAATACAACCTTGCCCTGCTTCGCATCAGTGAGACAAGATGGACATATTCCAGACAGAAAAGACTGGCTCCAGGAGGAATGGTGCTGTATTCTGGACACAAGGAAGAAAACTCCCCACACACTCGGGGAGAAGCACTGATGCTAACACCAGCAGCCAGCAACCTCTGATTGGATGGAAAGCCCATGGTCCCAGAATCATCACAGCGACCTTCTACACTAAGAAAAATAGGATCAATATGAATGTTATCCAGTGCTATACACCTACAAATGATAGAAAAGAAGAGGAAAAAGAACAGTTTTCCAACAGCCTCTAGTCCATCTCAGAGAAATGCCTTGAGAGAGACATCACCATACTGATGGGGGACCTCAAAGTCCAGATTGGAAGCGACAATACTGGGTACGAAGAAGTCATGGGCAACTATGGCCATGGCAACATGAACATGAATGGTGAAAGGCTTGCAAATCTCTATGCCCTGTACAGTCTGAGGCAGCATGGGTTTCAGCAAACTATTCAATAGAGAATCAGATCAACCATGTCTGCATTGCCAATACGTTCTGGACGTCCCTGCTGGATGTGAGAATGATGAGAGGAGTTGACATGGCATTAGACCATCACCTTGTTGTGACCAGGCTAAAGCTGAAGAAAGCATGGGTGGAACTGACAAACCAACACCTGTGATATAACACCACCCTCCTCAAAGATGCACAGAAACAGAGTGAATACTCAATCACCCTCAGTAACATGTTTCAAGTCCTGCAAGAAATTCAAGAACTAGAGGTTGACAGAGACCCAGTAGAAAGTCAGTGGGAGAAGATCAAAGAAACAGTGACATCAACCTGCAAGAGGTACTAGGTCCCAAAAAACATCAGCATAAAGAATGGATCTCCACCAAGACTCTCTACAAAATCCAAGAGAGAAAGGAAAATAAAGCTGCAGTCAACACCAGCCAAACAAGAGCAGTAAAAGAAAAAGCTTGAGGTGGACACCAAAAACCAACAAGGAAGCAAAGAGAAGCTTAAGAACAGACAAGTGAAGTTTCATCAAAGGTCTTGCACAGAAGCCTAGGAAGCAGCACAGCATGGAAACTTCAAAGAACTCTACGACAGAAGAAGGAAACTCTCTCGGCAGATACAGCTAGCCCGAAGGACCTGTTAAAGACAAAGCTGGGAAGACAGGCAATGGTAATAAAGGCAGCAACGAAGATGGGTAGAGCTATTTGAAAAACTGCTGAACCGGCCCGTGCCGCAGTCTCCATTAGACATGCAGCCAGCTGACAAGGATTTACCAATTGACTGAAGTAGACCAACCATAGTAGAAATAATGCAAATCATCAAACATCTGAGAAATGGAAAAGCAGTAGGACCTGACAACATTCCTGCAGAGGTACTAAAGGCAGACATTGAAACATCAGTAGACATGCTCTACCCGATATTTGGAAGGATCTGGGAAGAGGAAAAGGTGCCATCCGACTGGAAAGAGGGATATCTCATCAAGATCCCCGAGAAAGGTGGCCTGAGTAACTGCATAAACTACAGAAGGATAACTCTTTTATCAACCCCAGGCCTCCTAAACAGTATTAAGGAACAAGTCAATGCTCAGTTGTGATGCCAGCAAGCTGGCTTCCGCATAGATAGATCCTACACAGACTAGACTGGGCATCATCATTGAGCATTCAATAGAATGGAACCCCCCCCTCTATTTCACCTTCATCTACTATAAGAAGGCATTGGCCAGCATGGAGAGAGAGACCCTATGGAAACTCCTCCGCTACTATGGTGTGCCCGAAATACCTGTAAAAATCATCAGGAACTCTTACAAGGAATGACCTGCAAAATAGTCCATGGAGGATAACTCACGGACGTCTTCCAAGTGAGGACCTGAGTCTGCCAGGGTTATTTGCTCTCCCCTTTTCTCTTTCTGCTGGCCATAGACTGGATCATAAAGACATCCATGCAAAGAGAATAGATGGGCTCCAGTAGACACAGACAGTGTGGCAGCCACATCAGCACAACTTGGCCTCAACAGCCACAGGTAAGGAACAAAGATCCTGTAGGCTAGCAAGGCCAGTACAACTGCAGTCTCTCTTGTAGGCAATGCACTGAAGGAGGTTGAGTCCTTCACCTACTGTGGCAGTGTCATAGACAAGCAGGTCAGCACAGACGCCGATGTCCAGGAAAGAATCGGCAAAACAAAGGCTGCCTCAATTCAGCCAAAGCAGATCTGGAGCTCCAATCACCTAACGCTGCAAACCAAGATCAGACATTTTAGCACCAACATAAAATCAATCCTTCTGTATGGAGCAGAAACTTGGAGGACAACAGTGATCACTATCAACAAATTTCAGACCTTCACCAACACCTGCTTGAGGAAAATCCTCCAAATCCGCTGGCCAAAGTCCATTAGCAACAATGACCTACAACAGCAGACTTTCCAACTCCCTGCTCATGAAGAAATCATGAAAAGATGCAACTCCACATCAAACACCACCAGGCGAGCCCTAACCTGGAACCCTCAAGGGGAAAGGGAAAAGAGGAAGGCCAAGAAGTACCTGGTGCCAAGGCCTTGAGACTGACTGCAAGGAAATGGGTTACACCTGGAGTCAGATTGAAAGAAAAGCCCAGGACAGAGATGATTGGCGAGCCCTGGTTGATGACTTATACTTCAGGAGGGATAGTAGGTGACTTATACACATATTGAAGATACATTACTTTCTGATTAAATGGTATAATATACAGTGATATCTATTTTAACAGTTAAATATTTTAAGCTTATAATTTGTTGAAATATTTAAGGAAAGTGATATGATAGATGTCAGACGCAACAATTGCGTAATAATCCAGGAGGAAACATTTGACCTGGCTAAGAATATAAGTACTCCAGGGTGTTTGGACAAAATATGAAATAAACAATATTGTGATACAAAAATATTGTGTCAAAAATATCGGGATGCCAACAATATCGTCAATCGGTATATAGAATGTAAAAATATAATTTTAAGTGTTATTCAAGTGTCGTATTTATTATCGATGTAAAAAATATTGATTTAGAAAATGTTGCATGCCATAACATTTGTAAGTGTTATTTTGCATGTAATTTATTGTAGTGTGTTTTATTCTATATGTTTATAAATTTTTTTACTTACATTTTTAGTAAGATAATTTATTAATTATGAAATTGTTCAAATTTGTATTTTTATTTGTATTAGTGTATAAAAATATTGCATATTATAAAATATATCAATTTAATTTGTTCTAAAGATATTTCTAAAGATATTTTTATAAACAATGTATAATTAATATATATATATATATATATATTATTTTATAATAAAATGTAACAAATATTAATTTATTGTATATATGAAAAATAATTATATACATTATTTTTTAATTAAAAATGTATAAGATTCAATTGTAATCAAATCATTTTTACATTTTTATAAATAAAAAATGTACATTTCTTTAATTTCTTTTGAAAAAAGAATTATAATTAAAATATTTTTACATTTTGTATGTTAAAAATGATAATGTCATTGTAAAAATATCTTTTTTACATGTATATTTTAACATTTTTTGTTATTTTTTAAATTTTATGATCCCTGATTTTGGATTATGATTTTTTTTATTTTATGGGTCTAAGCTTAGGAATGGTAGTAAATAATTTAAAAAACATTAATTGTTAACTTCTTATATTTAAATGTTTAAATATAAATATATAGGTTTGTAGTTTTTGTGATTGTGTTTTATACGCACATTTTAGTTTATTTATATTTTTCTAATTTTGTGTGATTATGGAGTAATGATTATGTATATAAAATGTTTAGTTTGTAGCATCTTGCATAACATGTTTGTAGTGGAAATAGTAAATTTCACTCCTTTAGTGTCCAACAACTTCCCCTCATTGACTTAGAACAGAGTGGGAATTGTACATGTTAACCCTTTAGGGCCCGATTACAAGTTTCGGCAGGGGTGGGCAGTACTCCATCGCCACACCTAGACTTGCTGCCACCCGCCCACCAGATTATAAATTAATTGTAGTCTGGTGGGCGGGCGGCTTGACGTTCTTGGGCGGTGACGCCTCACAAGGTTCCTGCACGGCATGGACTGAAAAGTCCATGCCGTGCAGGAACTTTTGTGCAAGCACACAGGGGGGAACATGTTATGTGCCCCTGTGTGCATGCACAAGTGGAGGAGGAATGGGCACTCTATGGCCACCTTTATTCCTCTCTGCCAGGGTTGACATGGAGGCGGAACCTCCAGAGAATGGTGGTTCTCTGGCAGCAGCAGTCCGACTGCCCAACTCACAATGGAGCGGTCGGACCGCCGGTGCGGTGGTGGCTGCACCACCAATGCTGCGCCTACGCGAGTCTGGAGGTCCTCGGGCTGCCAGACTCATAATCAGGCCCTTAGTGTTCAACACCTTCCACCTATTGGGTTACATTGGAGTCAGAATAGTAAATATAACCCCCGTTAGTGTTTAAAACCTTCCCCAAACTGGTACACATTGGAGGTGGAACAGTAAATGTCACCCCTTTAGTGTCCAATACCTACCTCAAATCAGCATAAATTGGAGTGGGAATACAACTTCCTTAATTAGTATAGATTAGAGTGAGAATAGTAAATGTCTCCCTTTTAGTGTCCAACACTTTCCCCAAATTGTTTTTGACCGGAGTAGAAATTATAACTGTCAATCGCTTAGGGGTCGATTCCGATTCGGGCCGGAAATTTCTCCGACCGAGCCGGACCCGGAGAGATTTCCGACCGAATCGGACCCGTGCAGTCCGACCGAACGAGTACGATGCGTCCGTATGTTATCGGACTCGAGTCGGGTCGGACTCCCATTGAAGTCAATGGGAGCCGGTCGTACAACGCGTACGCGGGCTCCCATTGACTCAATGGGTGCGAGTCGGACAAGGGCGCCCCTACAGCGGGTACGCGGCGAAGCGGTTCGCGCCGTACACGCACAGGTAGGGGGGACCCATGGGTCCCCCTGTGTGCGACTCGCGCGGCTACGCGTACAGGGGGTCCGACACGGACCCCCAAAGTACGGCTCCGACAGCTCTTACGAGCCGGATGGCGCGGCTCGGTCGGACTGCTCGCGGCGCGCATCGTACTTACCCGGCCGGGAAACGTCTCCATTGCGCGGTGCGAGTCGAGTCCGAGCGAGTCGGTCGGAGCGGTTCGAGCCGGGAGCGAGTCGGTCGGAGCGGTCGGGACGCCCGGACGAGTCGGTCGGAGATTTCGCATCGTACTCGCTCGGCCGGACCCGTGTACGGTTCGGTCGGGAAACAGGGCTCCGAATCGGATCCGGTAAAGCCGAATCCGATTCGGAGCCCTACCGGCCGAGATCGGAATCGGCCCCATAGTGTCCAACGGTTTCCCCAAATTGTTTTAGAATGGAGTGGGGATAGTTAATGCCTCCCATTTAGGGGCCGATTACGATCTCGAAGGGTCACGTGCCTGTTTCCTGGCGAGTTTGCCTCTGGTAAATGTAGACGACATGTCAAGAAGGGGTTAGAGTGCACACAGAAATGTCACGGGCCCGGACGCGATCCCCAGGCTCGACTACGATTTACTATGTAATGAGACCCAACTGTTTGTATCCTCGTGTGATCAAGACTGCCCGTCAGTCGAAAAGCATAACGAACATGATTTATGAAGGAATAAATCCATTTCAGTTTATAATATATCATATCTGAGTGTGCACCTTACTCTGGATTTGAGATTATTAACCTTACAGGCACACTCCGCCGGGTCACAAATTTCAGAAGGAGCCTTTTTGAGTTGATTTGCAAGGAGGAATCCAACGTACCGGCTGTCCATACCCACAGAGGAAATTACGGACCTGAGGAGAGACCGGCCTACTGCCTGGGGGTGTGTTGGGGGAGACCCAGTTCCGTACCATAGGGTGTAGGATGTGCCTGACTCTATCGGTGCCCTAACGACAGGCTGTACAAAAGACAGAGGGCTGTACTACATTAGGATAATATATCATGGATCAGCCTTTACGGATTCTCCCAGAACATTGCAAAATGTGCAATTATTATCTATTTGGATGGCAGGGCGAACCTGACACCGCATTAGGGTATATGATATTCAAGTATGTTTACAACAAAAAGAGATACAAGCATAGTCACTAATATGGAGGAAGGTAAGGAAAGGAGAGCAGCGGCACAGATGTTGTTTGCGAGAGCTCCAGGCAAAGGACCTATAACCATTAACAACACCAAGAGGGAAACTTCTCTCAATGACAAATTGAAGAAATTGGAGAAATTAAGCAGAGCAGAAACATTGAAGTGGTGGGAAGCAATTTCGCTACAAGACTATCTAAACAAAGAGATGGTACCTAGAGGGTTAAGAATATACATTACCCCCTCATTTGAATCACCTAACCCACTGATGCTAGAGGAGTGGGCCAACAACTCTGCCAAAAGCTCAGAGTGCATATTGGAAATACTAGATAAATATGAATGGCAAGATCGGAAAAACATAATCAAACAAATTAAGCCAGTGTGATGACCAGGATACCTTTTCTAAATTCATGACAGATATGACAAATCGTCTAAAAAACCATGAGGATGATATAAAGGCCAGAAAACAAAGGAAGCTACATAGATACTGTGCAGACTATGAAAGTGGCAGAATATTGACCTTTAGCCACAAATATGACCACATGTACTCTACACTGAACTATGAAGCCTACAAGACAACCATAGCGCCAGAAACATCAGGCACTGATCTGGCAACTCTCAGCGATGCTGACACTGATACAGCCGCCATCATCCCCTTTGGTATCGCTTTGTTCGCCCTAAGTTGGCAGGGTATGCCCAGACGTGGGTCCCTTGCTCACTTTGCCACTGGAATCAAGATAGCCTGGCTGATGAGGGTTTTGAACCCGAAACCGGTCCCAGGATGCTTGTTTCCGGTCCAGGGAAGACATGGCTTGGCAGTTCGGGCTGGACTGTTCCCATGAGGCACAGGGTCAGACTGATTTGCATATGGCCATGTCTGAACTGGGGTGGTGGAGTGAGCTAAAGAATGATGATGGATTAAACCCAGATCAGTTGACTGGGGGTGAGTGTTTGATTTGCTCTAACGCTCCGTCCATCATCCCCTTTGGTATCGCAGCATCAGGAAGTTCAACCTCTGGGAGCGATTGCAGCATCAAGCCGACCACTTTCTTAGACGAATACCTACTCCTACACAGGGGTTGGCAGACAACAAGAACAACCCCAGCACCGAAGACCGAAGACCAAAACGAGGGGAACAGGCCAATGGGGAAGAGGCAGGGAATGAGGCATAGGAAACTTCAGAAGAGAAGATGGAGACTCAAACAAAGATGCAAAAAGAGGACAAGGAGGGAGCTCATGGGAAACAGCTCAGCCAGCTCCAATAAAGCACTATGATGGATCATGACATGGTGAATAGAACTGTTATTACCCTTAATGACAGACCTCTTTCCAACCTAGAAAAAGAACTTTGTGTTTAGGATTGACATTCTGCCCTTCAGAACCAACTTTGTTGAATTACGTATTGATCTGTATAAATTCATTAGAAAGCTCAAGCTCAAAAAGTGGCATAGTCTTAGAATAGAGATGCACAAAGTACTTGGCAGTATCTCCATGGCAGGACTCCAGAGTGAGCTTACCATTGGAGACATTGATACACTTCTTACCCTTCATGAACAAGAATCTGAAAGGACAGAGAAAACAGTTGACTTACACACTATATTGGACAATCATAACATCATACACAACATTGCAGTGTCCACCGAATTCAAACCTCAATCCACATTCTTTCCTGTGATTCCTCATGACAACATCGACACCTTCCACGAAACAGTAACCAAACAGCTTACTAGGTTCAGACACAAAACCTGGTTTAATAATAACACAAAACATAATCTGACAACCACACAGAAACAGACGTTCAAATCTTTGTCTGAGGATAGGAGTATCATCATACACCCTGCGGACAAGGGAGGCAATATAGTATTGCTGAGTAGAGAAATGTACACCAAGGAAGCACTTACACAACTCAATGATCCACTCTATTACACAAAAATCAATACAGAGAGCTACACCAACAGTGTATTGGACATATGAGGGAAGTTGACAGATTGGATAGACAGCGGCATACTTGAATGAGAGGAGCATTGTTTTTTGAAACGCAACTATCCCAAGTTACCCATCCTATACCTGCTACCCAAGGTTCACAAAAACAACACCAACCCCCCCAGGGAGACCCATTGTTTCCTCCCAGGGCAGTGGTCTGGAAAACGTATCAAGATATGTTGACCATTTCTTGAAAGATCATGTTGTCACCCTTCCATCACACATTAGGGATACTTAAGATTTCCTAGCCAAAATTGAGAGCATACATTGGTTCGAAGAGTGTTTACTCCTATTTGTTTATTTCTCCTATTTTTTTCTCTTTCCATGCATCTGAAACACACATAGAAAGAGGAAAATGCCTCTTAGGATTGTTTTTGTGCTGGAAGGTGCCCCTTCCTGTAAAAACACAAATCATGCATGCAACGGTGGTGCAAGTGTGCCTATGTTGGCGCTAGGCTGCCGAAACGTCACCAGCGCAGGGAGAAAGGACAGGAATGCACTGTATGACTTAAATATGGTGCATTCCTGCCCTTTCACTTTGGCATATTGCAGTGCAGCAAGGTAACTTGCTGCGCTGTCCAACGCCAACATCCTATAAATATGCTCCCCAGTTCTTGAGCGACTTCCTGAAGCTGAGTTCTTATGGGGAATTGTGGCTGCCATGTAAGCAAAAGATAGCCCTGCATCTGCTTTTATGAGTTTTCTGAATCCTTACATGCAGCGCATTAGAGGATCTTAAGGCTCTTGATGGCACTACGGGCTGAACAAGATGGCGTAATAAGATTGGGCTTGTGCTGTGGAAGGCACAATATGTTATACACACTACTTTAAATGTAATCCTTTTGTGATTGGGAGCCAGTGAAGTTTGGCAAGTAACTTGGAGGTGAAGTGATACTTAGGCGCCTTCATCATCAGGCGTGCTGTCATGTTTTGTACAATCTATAGTCTTTTTAACATGCATTGGAAAGTTCCTAAGTAAAGTATATTACTGTAGTTCAGACGCAAGGTCATTAAAGCTTGAACAACAGTTCATTGGGAAGTAACGGATTGAATACCCAATACCTTTCTGACAGTTCTCAAGATGTTAAAACAGATGCCAGCTAGTTTCCTGACTTGGATTTCAAAAGACAGTTTGTCGTCCACCTAGATCCTAAAGTTCTTAAACGAGTATTTAGGCCTCGAGTGACATCCAAAGCTGTCAGGCTAGCAGTGTGTTGTCCAACAACTAGGGTTGTTAACTAAGATCATGACCTCTGTTTTTCAACCATTCAGTTTAAGACAGCAGTTGGACACTGCCAAAAGGCATGGTTTAAGGCATGCCACTTTTGGAATGATGTTCCGGGGATAACAAGATAATCAATTAGGTGTCATCAGCATTTGACACCAATGAAAGACTGGACTATGTCTGCAAAAGAGCGGACATAAACATTAAACAAAGTGGGGCTCAACAATGAGCTCTGGGGAACTCCATATTCAAGGAATAAGAGATCTACATAAAAATGCTTATCCAATACTTGAAAGCTTTGATCATTGAGAGAAGACGCAAGCCATTTAAAAGCCTGATGTTCTACCACAAAATTGTATATTCACTGCCACAGATTAGTATGATCAACCTTGTTAAAGGCTGCACTGAGATCTAATTAGATAAGGGCTGCCGTACCGACCATATCCAGAGTGCATTTTAGGTCCTCGGTTATTGCCTGTAGCGCTTGTAGGAAGGTGGAGTATTATGTGGCGATGCTGGTTACACTTCACCATGCAGTACTCTCACAATACCCCAAAGATGGTCCATGGATTCACAATAATAAATCCTTAGCTCAATCCTGGTAGAGTGGCAAATGCTGTCAGGCTTTACTAGAGGAACATGTGTTAAGCATTTCAGTGTACCAACATGTACAATAAGTATTTGACACGACTCAAAAGAAATCCAACATCAATTTATAAAAATAAAGTAGATTTGTACATACATTTAGACACCAAAATGAAGAAGTCAATCGGGTCAGTATATTTGGAGTTATGGATTTTAGAAGCAGTATTAAATCGGTGCAAAACTTTATCATTGCGGTCAATGGTAAAAAGCACTAGTGACAATCGGTCTCCTGCAGGTCGAGTTGCGTGGAACCCAACGAGGGTAAAGGTGATGCATGCCCCAGGACCAAGCCACTACAGTCAGTTCAATTTTGCTTGGCTCGAGGATTCCAGGTTCAGAGCTTTCCTGGCTGTTCTTGGTGCTGAAGCTTGAGTCCTGGGGCAACTGGTTTAACTGCTTACACAGTGCTGGTGGAGAACCAAGTGCAAAAAGTCAACAACAAAGCCAGTGCTGATGTCAGATGAAGGTTTTCCGAAGTTGCCTCGAGGTGTAGCGTTGAGTAACAGTGGTGCTTGCCGGAACTGCAACCAACAAGCCTTGGCAGTGGTAAGGTCAGTAGAAAGATATTTTGACGCCCGGGGGAAAATGAAAACCACCTGAAACTTGCTGGAGGTCAGGACAACGTTTCTCACAATGCACTGGACCATTTACTTTTGGTCGATCACTCAGAGGGCCCAAAGGCCAGCAATTCTTTGGTCCCAATACATTGTTTTTACCTTCGGTGTGCAGGGGACTAGTGCCACTAGTCCAAGGGTCTGGAGTTTCCTTTGGCTCTAAAAGAGGTTCCTCTGTCTGGGGTAATCAAGCTTTGATCCAGGACAAATCGCAGTCACGCAGTTCCAGGAAGGTTTCCTCAGGTGCAAAGTATCACGCCTTTGCTTTGTGCAGATCCTGTTGCTGCAGAAACGGATTTCCTCTTTGTCCTTTATTGTCATTCAGATCAGGACTGAGGTTCTGGTGTCAGGTGTAGCCCTTAAATCCTGGATTTAGGAGCATTAAAGGTGTGTGTGCAGGTGACCAGTTGGCTACTAGCCCTAGCGGCTAATCCGCTCCTGAGGTGATCACATCCAGGGGTGTGGGTCACCTTTTATTCACAGAACCCTCTATTCTGCCACTTTTGAGAATGATTGAAGTCTTCCTCAGCTGTACAAAGCAGGTAGCCCACCCTAGGGTTGTGGCTAGCCTTCTACGTATGTACACCTCTGAATACCTAATTTCCTGCCTGCCCGGGTGCAAATATGCCTGGGGGAAGGTGGAAGGCTATTTCCTCCTTTGGGAGGCAGGCTGCTACGATATCAAAGGCAGTGAAGGCTTTCAAGCTCATCGCAATGATGTGCCACTTCTCTAGCCATCATGTGAGGGAGGGAGATGTGGCCTCCTTCCCACCCAGGCCATTTTTTCTGACTCCTGGGAGGAAGGGGGTCAGATTCCTGTCTTGGTGGTGGCCAGAGCACAGGAAAGATTGGGGCAACCAGATAGGCAACCTCTATGGTAGCCATCTGGGTGCATGCTGCATCGTCTTTGACACATGATTCATGTCAGGGGTGATCAGGCACATTGTTTGATACCAAACATGACATATTTTGGACGTACCATATTGGAGATGCCAACCTCGGGTTTGCCTGGATGCCAGCCCATGTTATCCAATGGACCACCTATTACAAAGGCCAATATAGGTACATATAGGCTTGCACTGACATGTCCACACCTTTAATATAATGCACCCTGCCTCCTGGGCTTAGGAGACCTTCCTTAAGGGTAACTGTCATATATCAAGAATAGTGCATTTACTCTGCCACACATGGCGAGGGCAAAGTCGAGTTTGAGCAGTTTACACTGCTCCTGTAGTCTGAAATGGCTGCCTACTGCCAGTAGTTTATTTGGATCACTCAGGGTCCCATAAAAAGTGCTTCAGACCCTGATGACCCCTTTAACACTCATGACCTGGGTACCACTGGTACAATATACTAGGGACTTCTAAGGGGGTTAAAGCCCTTGCCAATTGGGGTTACCAATTCACACATATCAATTTTATGGAGAGTGCACTGGCACCGGGCCCTGGTCAGCAGGTTCCAGTGCACTTTCAGAGTCATAACCATAAGCATTGGAGCAAAACGTGGAGGAGTAACCATACAAAAAGGACGCTTTCCTACAGCGCTGAAGAAATGAAGCCCAATTAAGTGGTAACCTAACCTTTGAAACCGAAAGGAAAGCAAATACATCACCTGTCTAGGACATTTTAGGGCTCATAATTTAGCATTTCTGATACTCAACCTGTGAATACACTGTACTTAATTGCCATCACCATTTTTGGCACTTTTCTTACAACGTCAACATATTCTTATAAATCTAACCCAAAACCCCCACTGGCCCACAGAGCTCCTTAGTGCGTCAGCAGACCGTTTGCTGTGTGCTAGTTTTTTTCTATGTCACTCATCTTGGTTTGTCTTTCGAAATTGAAAAAGGTTGCCCTTATCCAGGGTTTCCACATACTCCAGCAAACGAGAGGTACCCCTCACCACCAGTGAACTCCGAACCCCATGTGAGTCCTCTCCATGCAAGACCACTCTCCTGGGACTTCTGAACACTACAACACATGACAAGTAGTCATCAACACCGTACAACCCCTGTGTGACTAGGCCACCTAATCCACTTCAATCTAAGGGTGATAGTCCCTTCCTGTGGTAATCCACACTTGGATGCACATGGGATTTGCCCCTCAATCAGGAGTCTCTAATTTAGGTGCTGACTGCTGACAGCATAAGTGTTGGATATATCGTTAGAGTAAACTGTTTAAAATCTGAGTTTGCAAACTCTGAAGTGAGGGAAATGTTCAATTTCTATTCTAGCCCCCATGTCAAGGTTTGAAACTCAGAACTTTGAACAAATTGCTCACCCTTTAAATACCAATCCCAGTGATATCACTACTAACTGGGCGCACAATGACCTCCCAGAATTGCTGGAAGGTATAATGAGGCAGTTACCCCAAAAAGACAATAACCGTGGAAAGGAAGCTATGGAAAAATACAGCGGTGTCCGAGTGGGTGGGGGTGGGGGTGGGTAATTTTCTACATATGCCAAGCACATTGATTGTTCTCTGTACATGGAGCATGAAATGACTTGTGTTGGAAGTGTTTAAATCATTGTTTGTGGACAAAATTTTTCTGTCAATCTGGAGATGATCAAAGAACAACTCCTGAAGTTATGAATTTTTTGACTGGCACAATGTAGATCTGCAGATGGAAGATGAACAAGCTATACAAATATTTAACTCAGATCAAGATTAGGGATAGAATATTCCCTTATTGTCTATCACAAAAATGAAAAATGGGTAATTTTATGCACTAGAAAAGGACAATAGGAGCTGTACAGGTCTTATGCAGGTCACATTTTGAGATGGTGGTGGCCAGTGGTTGACATATACACGTATTTTTGGGACATGATTTATTTTTCAGCATCAGACTTTGACCAAATACAAGAGAGAGAAAGGCAAGTAAGGGCCGAAGAGGGGTAAGAGAAAAATATGTATAGTGCAACAACTGAGAAAGCATGGGTGAGGCTAAACCTGAAAAAGAGAGATTAAGGGGCTAATTACGATGCAGCTCGGAGTCGGAGCCTTCCGAGCTGCATCGTAATGGGCCGGTCGGATTCCTTTACGACAGCCTCATTTTTGATGGAGGCAGTTGGAAAGGAATCTGACTGGTCATTCCGGCTGGCTTCCGACGGGCTCGGAGAGCCCGTCTGCCAGTCGGAATGAGGCAAGTAATCTCAAGGGCGGGCCTTTCCGCCCTTGAGATTACAAAGACGGTTTCCGACATGGTTTCCATGCCAATCTATCTGACATGGAAACCATGTCGGAAAGCATCTTTGGGGGACCCCAGCAGGACCCCCTTTGGTGCACCGCCTCCCTGTTGATTCAAGCACCTTGTGGCAGGCACCTTGAGGTGCCTGCCACGGGGTGCAGGGATGAACCCCACCTCCCATTTTACTATGGTAGCATGCATTACGGCCAGTTTACATCCAGAATGCATGCTCCCAAAGTAAAATGTAGGTATGCGACCGAACAGTGTTCAGTCGCATCCTAATGAGGTGGTCGGGACCGCCGACCGGGTGTCGGTCGGTCCCATGACTGATGCGGTGTTGGGTGGAAGTGATTCCGCCCGACATCGTAATGAGGGCCTAAGTGTAGGATGCTAAAAAAAGAGACATGAGGTAGAATCAAAATTAGGCAGCCTTATTATTTGGCAACTCCAAAACCTAAATGCACTGGCACTGGGCTCCAAAAATGCTATGTGCCCCTGCACCTCCTGTGTAACACATTAAGTGATATGGTATCAGAATTCTGCCGCCTAAATATCCTCAGAATAAACTATAGTGTTCTAAATATACGGCCCTTGGAGCTAATAATGGAAACTAGTGGAGTGATTTTTGTAAACTATATTTAGAACAAGATATTTATGTCAGACTCTATTTTGTTATAGATATTCTGACAGACAACCAATTAAGCGCTGATGATATGTCAGGCATACCAGAAAAACACATCTTGTGTGCTTACCTCATACAAGCTGGAGATGCAGTCAGGGCCTTGGAATCAGCTGAGACACATACTCAGTATCATGTGCTACCACATGCTCAATAGATGTCCTGGACATATATAGCAAGTTACGAACAAAAATAATGTATGTAGGACAATTGCATAAGGAGCAGTTTTGTGTATTTACATAAATAATATTTACATGGGTACATTTCAGAAATCATTTGAACATTTAATCCAAGAACATTATGGTATATTCATGTGAAGGACCAATCCCTGGGAACTTCGATGAGGAAAGGGGTGAACCAGATAAATATTTTATTCAAGTGCCCATCAAACTAAACAATGTCAGCTTACACCCTAAAAAGGGCCCAAGAAGATGGAAAGGTTGGAGGATTTAAAACATTTTAGCACACAAAATGCAATTTGGGAGAATGTATGCTTACAAAAAAAGCTGGCAAAGTGTCTCTCTTGGTTGCAGTTCCAGCGGAGACAAAGTTCTCTGGCTGGGTAAGTTTAACAAACAGCACAGAAAAAAAATCAAATTTTCTTCCTTTTTGGAACACACTTGATGAATACAGAGGCAAAAGCTTACACTCATAAGTATATTTATATCTAGCACGTTTTTTAACTTATGTCTAGCCGTATTTATTGTTTTTTCTTTTGTCAGGATCGTTCGAAACTAGGCATGACGTTATTCTTCTGTTGTTATAGTGCTATTGTTCATTTATTTCTTCATGTACCATAACTATACTGCTATTATGTGTTTGTACCAACGTCCTCATATTTAAAATGCTATAATATATTTATAATATATTTTGAACTTAAAATAAGTGTCTTTTTTCAAACAGCCATCGTGAATTTAGAGGAGCCACGCTAATTGAACTAACTGAACTTCACAAACATAACTTGAAGAACATCAAGGTACAGAGCTAACCACTAATGAAAACACCTTCAATAAGTGCACGAGTTAGACTCGCTTAATATTCTTTAAATCTGTGACGATTGATAAATGTAATCACTAACTCTTGCTTACAACGTCAAGGGTATGAATCTGTTTGTGTTCATTTTGATGCAACGTTTTTTCATGCTTGACATCCATATGGGAGGGGTGAATGATAAATTCATCCCGTTTGTGATTTAGATTAAAAAAATCCTTGATTGGTCGTTAGTTTTGGCGTTAGCCAAGACCTTTTCATTTTCCTAAAGTATATATATAATATGCTTACTTGCAGGGGTGGTCAGACAGCTCTTTTCATCCATTGGTCTCTTGCTGTGTCATTCACTTTTTACTTCCAACAACTACAGCAAACAGCATGGGTCAAAGTTTCAGCTCACTTCAGTCACTGGCTAACTTCATTGTTAGTCACAGCATTCTGCTCTTTCACAATGAGCATGCCAGCTCACAGGATAATTTCTTTCAGTGCCAGGTAAAAGAAGTTTTTTTAAACCAAAAATGTTTTTGCTTTTAGACAATGTTGATATTTTTTAATAATGGTGAGGCCCAAACTACTCCTCCAGAAATAAAGGGGCATATTAGCAAGGAATAGCGATATTTATCGCTAACCGCGCTTAGCGCGACTTTGGTTAACGCCGCCTATCGCTGGAAAATATCGCTGAGTTAACACCCTATTAACAAGGTTTATCTCCATAGCGATAAAATTTCCAGCGATAGCGGTAAAATGTGAGAATATCGCTGGAAAAGCAGCGATATTCTCGCATTATCGCTAAGGTGGATTCAGCATTAGAATCCTCCTCCTATACCTTAAACAGGTAAGTCATCCTCACTAGCAGGAGATAAAATATAGCGATAAACGCGCTTAGCGCTAATTATTATATCGCTTCGCCTGCCTTGCTAATAGGGGGTAGTGGGATTAGCGACTGTTTTCAGTCGCTTTTAGTAGGGAACGCCTTCCTTGCATGTCATTAGCGATAATTATCGCTGACATGCAAGGCGATGGTTAACGCGGCCTCCTAACGCCTGAAAGCTGTCGCTAACGCCTGTTAGCGACAGCTTGCTAATAGGGCGATAAAATTATCGCCGCTTAGCGGCAAAAGTGCCGCTAAAGCGGCGATAAAGCCCTTGATAATATGCCCCAAAGTTTTACAAAAAACGATGCAAAACAAGGTTGGCACAGAACGCCAGAACTGTTAGCTTTACCAAAGCTTGTTTTTATATGTCACTTTCCCAGATGTGTTCACTGATCTTCGGATTTAGCATTCTGTATTTCAATTCTTTATTGACTTTCATTTAAATATATGGCCAATCTGCTACAGATTGTCCATAACCTAGAAATTCGCACATTGTGTTTTAGTTCAGTATAAACATTTGTAAAATGAAAAAGAAAAGAAAGGAAAATAAGAGAAGAAAAGAGAAGAGAGGGAAAAACGTTTTTCTGATCCTTTCTCTGATCCAATAACACAATTACCTTTCCATTGCTTCCCACGATCAACTCTAAGCAATTTTCTGAAATAGGATCACTGACATAAAATTGATGGATAAAATATCTAAACACAAATAAATTGGCAAATAAATATTGATAACAAAAATATGGACTTCTTATGCTTAACAAATAGAACCAAAAATGTTGAGAACAGAAATATCATTGTTAAAAATATCAATTGTTAATTATATTGAGAAAACGGATATCAGAAACACAAGTATTCTCACCTTTAAAAGAACATTTAATATGTAAAAAGTGCCAATTCACACGATATTGACTGCAATAATATCGCCAAAATAATTACAATATAATGTATAAATATTTAATGAAGCAAACACAAGGAGATGATGGACGGAGCACTGAAACTTTTCACACACTCACCCCCAGTCACAGATCTGGGTTGAATCCATCATCATTTTTTAGCTCACTTCACCACCTCAGTTCAGACCCAGCTATATGCAAATCAGTCTCGACCCTGTGCCTCATGGGAACAGTTCAGCCCGAACTGCCAAGCCAGGTCTTCCCTGAACCGTAAACAAGCATCCTGGGACCGGTTTCTGGGTAACACCCTTTATCAGCCAGGCTAGCTTGAATCCAGTGACAAAGTGAGCAAGGGACCCACATTTCGGCATACCCATCCCACTCGGGGTGAAAAATGCAAAGAGAACAATTGATGGACAGAATGCAGAACAATGTCATGAATTCACCCCAGTACAGAGATCTGGGCCTAAATCCATAGTTTTTTTGCTCACCATGCCATTCCAGTTTGGACCCAGTTTGGATGCTTGTTTCCAGTCCAGGGAAGACCTGGCCTGGCAGATCGGGCTGGACTGTTCCCATTGGGTGCAGGGTCAAGACTGATTTGCATATGGGTGGGTCCAAACTCAAATGGCATGATGAGCAAAAAAACAATGGATATAGGCCCAGATCTCTGTACTGGGGTGAATGTATGACATTGTTCTGCATTCTGCCCATCAATTGTTCTTTTTGCATTTGTCACCCCGAGTGGGACGGGTCTGCCCAGAGGTGCGTCCTGTGCTCTACATGCCACTGGAGTCAAGCTATCCTGGCTGATGAGGGGTAAAACCCCGAAACCGGTCCTAGGATGCCTGTTTCCAGTACAGGACGGACCTGGCCTGGCAGTTCGGACTGGACTGTTCCCATTGGGTGCAGGGTCAAGACTTATTTGCATATGGCTGTGTCCAAACTGGAATCCCATACTGAGCAAAAAAATGATGGATTTAGGCCCAGATCTCTGTACTGGGGTGAATGCATGACATTGTTCTGCATTCTGTCCATCAATTGTTCTTTTTGCATTTGTCACCCCGAGTGGGACGGGTATGACCAGACGTGGGTCCCGTGCTCTCCTTGCCACAGGAGTCACGCTATCCTGGCTGATGAGGGGTGAAACCCCGGAACTGGTCCTAGGATGCTTGTTTCCAGTCCAGAGAGGACCTGGCCTGGCAGTTCGGGCTGGACTGTTCCCATTGGGTGCAGGGTCAAGACTGATTTGCATATGGCTTGGTCCAAACTGGAATGGCATGGTCAGCAAAAAAACGATGGATTTAGGCCCAGATCTCTGTACTGGGGTGAATGTATGACATTGTTCTGCATTTTGTTCATCAATTGTTCTTTTTGCATTTGTCACCCTGAGTTTGACGGGTATGCCCAGACGTGGGACCCGTGCTCTTCATGCCACTGGAGTCAAGCTATCCTGGATGATGATGGGTGAAACCCCAAAACCGGTCCTAGGATGCTTGTTTCCAGTCCAGGGAGGACCTGGCCTGGCAGTTCGGGCTAGACTGTTCCCATTGGGTGCAGGGTCAAGACTGATTTGCATATGGCTGGGTCCAAACTGGAATGGCATGTTGAGCAAAAAAACAATGGATGTAGGCCCAGATCTCTGTACTGGGGTGAATGCATGACATTGTTCTGCATTCTGTCCATCAATTGTACTCTTTGCATTTTTCACCCCGAGTGGGACGGGTATGCCCAGACGTGGGTCCTGTACTCTCCCTGCCACTGGAGTCAAGCTATCCTGGCTGATGAGGGGTGAAACCCCGGAACCGGTCCTAGGATGCCTGTTTCCAGTCCAGGACGGACCTGGCCTGGCAGTTCGGGCTGGACTGTTCCCATTGGGCGCAGGGTGAAGACGTATATGCATATGGCTGTGTCCAAACTGGAATCCCATACTGAGCAAAAAATGATGGATTTAGGCCCAGATCTATGTACTGGGGTGAATGCATGACATTGTTCTGCATTCTGTCCATCAATTGTTCTTTTGCATTTGTCACCCCGAGTGGTACGGGTATGACCAGACGTGGGTCCCGTGCTCTCCATGCCACTGGAGTAACGCTATCCTGGCTGATGAGGGGTGAAACCCCGAAACTGGTCCTAGGATGCTTGTTTCCAGTCCAGGGAGGACCTGGCCTGGTAGTTCGGGCTGGACTGTTCCCATTGGGTGCAGGCCAAGACTGATTTGCATATGGCTGGTTCCAAACTGGAATGGCATGGTGAGCAAAAAAACAATGGATTTAGGCCCATATCTCTGTACTGGGGTGAATGCATGACATTGTTCTGCATTCTGTCCATCAATTGTTCTTTTTGCATTTGTCACCCCGAATGGGACGGGTATGCCCAGACATGGGTCCCGTGCTCTCCATGCCACTGGAATCAAACTATTCTGGCTGAGGAGGGGTGAAACCCTGAAACCGGTCCTAGGAGGCTTGTTTTCAGTCCAGGGAGGACCTGGCCTGGCAGTTCGGGCTGGACTGTTCCCATTGGGTGCAGGGTCAAGACTGATTTGAATATGGCTTGGTCCAAACTGGAATGGCATGGTGAGCAAAAAAACGATGGAATTAGGCCCAGATCTTTGTACTGGGGTGAATGTACGACATTGTTCTGCATTCTGTCCATCAATTGTTCTTTTTGCATTTGTCACCCCGAGTGGGACGGGTATGCCCAGACGTAGGTCCCGTGCTTTCCATGCCACTGGAATCAGGCTATCCTAGCTGATGAGGGGTGACTCCCCGAAACCGGTCCTAGGACGCTTGTTTCCAGTACAGGGAGGACCTGGCCAGGCAGTTCGGGCTGGACTGTTCCCATTGGGTGCAGGGTCAAGACAGATTTGCATATGGCTTGGTCCAAACTGGAATGGCATGGTGAGCAAAAAAACGATGGATTTTGGCCCATATCTCTGTACTGGGGTGAATGTTTGACATTGTTCTGCATTCTGTTCATCAATTGTTCTTTTTGCATTTGTCACCCCGAGTGGGACGGGTATACCCAGACGTTGGTCCCGTGCTCTCCATGCCACTGGAGTTAAGCTATCCTGGCTGATGAGGGGTGAAACCCCGAAACCGGTCCTAGGATGCCTGTTTCCAGTCCAGGACGGACCTGGCCTGGCAGTTCGGGCTGGACTGTTCCCATTGGGCGCAGGGTGAAGACGTATATGCATATGGCTGTGTCCAAACTGGAATCCCATACTGAGCAAAAAAATGATGGATTTAGGCCCAGATCTATGTACTGGGGTGAATGCATGACATTGTTCTGCATTCTGTCCATCAATTGTTCTTTTTGCATTTGTCACCCCGAGTGGTACGGGTATGACCAGACGTGGGTCCCGTGCTCTCCATGCCACTGGAGTCACGCTATCCTGGCTGATGAGGGGTGAAACCCCGAAACTGGTCCTAGGATGCTTGTTTCCAGTCCAGGGAGGACCTGGCCTGGTAGTTCGGGCTGGACTGTTCCCATTGGGTGCAGGCCAAGACTGATTTGCATATGGCTGGTTCCAAACTGGAATGGCATGGTGAGCAAAAAAACAATGGATTTAGGCCCATATCTCTGTACTGGGGTGAATGCATGACATTGTTCTGCATTCTGTCCATCAATTGTTCTTTTTGCATTTGTCACCCCGAATGGGACGGGTATGCCCAGACATGGGTCCCGTGCTCTCCATGCCACTGGAATCAAACTATTCTGGCTGATGAGGGGTGAAACCCTGAAACCGGTCCTAGGAGGCTTGTTTTCAGTCCAGGGAGGACCTGGCCTGGCAGTTCGGGCTGGACTGTTCCCATTGGGTGCAGGGTCAAGACTGATTTGAATATGGCTTGGTCCAAACTGGAATGGCATGGTGAGCAAAAAACGATGGAATTAGGCCCAGATCTTTGTACTGGGGTGAATGTACGACATTGTTCTGCATTCTGTCCATCAATTGTTCTTTTGCATTTGTCACCCCGAGTGTGACGGGTATGCCCAGACGTGGGTCCCGTGCTTTCCATGCCACTGGAATCAGGCTATCCTAGCTGATGAGGGGTGACTCCCGAAACCGGTCCTAGGACGCTTGTTTCCAGTACAGGGAGGACCTGGCCTGGCAGTTCGGGCTGGACTGTTCCCATTGGGTGCAGGGTCAAGACAGATTTGCATATGGCTTGGTCCAAACTGGAATGGCATGGTGAGCAAAAAAACGATGGATTTTGGCCCATATCTCTGTACTGGGGTGAATGTTTGACATTGTTCTGCATTCTGTTCATCAATTGTTCTTTTTGCATTTGTCACCCCGAGTGGGACGGGTATACCCAGACGTTGGTCCCGTGCTCTCCATGCCACTGGAGTTAAGCTATCCTGGCTGATGAGGGGTGAAACCCCGAAACCGGTCCTAGGATGCTTGTTTCCAGTCCAGGGAGGACCTGGCCTGGCATTTCGGGCTCAACTGTTCCCATTGGGTGCAGGGTCAAGACTGATTTGCATATGGCTGGGTCCAAACTGGAATTGCATGGTGAGCAAAAAAACAATGGATTTAGGCCCAGATCTCTGTACTGGGGTGAATGTATGACATTGTTCTGCATTCTGTCCATCAATTGTTCTTTTTGCATTTGTCACCCCGAGTGGGACGGGTATGCCCAGACGTGAGTCACGTGCTCTCCATGCCACTGGAGTCAAGCTATCCTGGCTGATGAGGGGTGAAACCACGGAACCGGTCCTAGGATGCTTGTTTCTAGTCCAGGGAGGACCTGGCCTGGCAGTTCAGGCTGCACTGTTTCCATTGGGTGCAGGGTCAAGACTGATTTGCAGATGGCTCGGTCATTTGAGATGTCATCAGTGATGTCATCATTGATGTCACTGACCATGTCATGAGTGATGTAATATGTGACATCATCAGCAGTGCATTGCAGGGGTGCAAGTTATAGTTAGCTCAGCTAACTATAACGGCCAAATTTCTCTGGTTTTGTATGAGTGAACTGTGCTTTTTTCAGTGAATTTCTAAGGTTTTTTAAATGCTAATTCCTAAGTATAACGTCCCTGAAACCTCTGTTTTTTTCAGTGAATTTCTAAGGTTTTTTAAATGATAATTCCTAACTATAACGCCCCTGAAACCTCTGTTTTTTTCAGTGAATTTCTAAGGTTTTTTAAATGCTACTTTCTAGCTATGCCTACATAGGTAGGACATGTGCAGAAAGAGGAAGAAAGGTGCAGAAAGAAGCAAGTGAAATGCAGAAAGAGGCAAGAAGGGTGCAGAAAGAGGAAGAAAGGTGCAGAAAGAACCCACAGAGGTGCATAAATAGGTCTACTTTGACTGTACCTTACAACAGACTCTTAGAAAGTAGCCTAATCACTAATCCTTCTTCCAAGATGTCTTAACCGTCACTTTTCTCTTGAAGGTTCACTATTAATCAACTCTTCAGAATGTTAGGTCTACCAAATATAAAACAGCAATCCTAAGCATATCACTGTTGTAAGTCTGACCAAGTTTGTGAAGGAATGCATGCTTGCCTCTGCTTTTACCTAGTGACATGTTACATAAAAATAAACATACAAATACTTGAATACCTGTGTTTCAAACAGCATACTCTGTAAATTTGTGTACAAAAAGGTGTATCCATTTCTTTCTGCTCACAATGCAGGGCACATGGGTATTCAATAGTATATTTGAGGGGCTCTATAACACATATATACATAGGACATGTCTGCCTGTGCAACCGAATGACAGAGCAGAACTGAGAAGATGTGACCACCTATAGGAGAAGTTACCCGCTTTTTAAGCTACCATCTTCAGGTGCATAACACATGTAAGAATACATGTTCAAGTAGACATATACCTCAGTCACGAGAGCATGCAGACCTTTAAACTTGACAGCTTGCACTTTCCATTTGAGTACAGAAAGAGTGGAGAGAAGTTCAGAAAGAAGCAAGAGAGTTGCAGAAACAGGCAAAAGAGGTGCAGAAAGAGGGAACAGGGGTACATACAGAGGCAAGAGAGGTGCTGAAAGAGGTAAGAGGGGTACAGAAAGAGGCAAGAGGGGTACAGAAATTTGCAAGAGAGGTGCAGAAAGAAGCAAGAGCAATGCAGAAAGAACCAACAGAGGTACAGAAAGAGGCAAGAGGGGTGCAGAAAGAGGCAAGAGAAGTGCAGAAAGAAGGAAAAGAGGTTGAGAAAGAGGCAAGAGGGGTACAAACAGAGGCAAGAGAGGTGCAGAAAGAGGGAAGAGGGGTGCAGAAAGAGCCAAGAGGGGTGCAAAACTTTGTAAGAGAGGTGCAGAAAAAGGTAACAGGGGTACAGAAAGAGGTAAGAGAGGTGCAGAAAGAACTAACACAGGTGCAGAAAGAGGCAAGAGGGGTGCAGCAAGAGGCAAGAGAAGTACAGAAAGAAGCAACAGATGTGCAGAAGGAGGCAAGAGAAGTGAAGAAAGAGGCAAGAGAGTTCCAGAAACAGGCAAAAGAGGTGCAGAAAGAAGCAAGAGCAGTGAAGAAAGTACCAACAAAGGTGCAGAAGGAGACAAGGGGGGTGAAGAAAGAGGCAAGAGGGGTGCAGAAATTTGCAAGAGAGGTGTAGAAAGAAGCAAGAGCAGTGCAGAAAGAACCAACAGATGTACAGAAACAGACAAGAGGGGTGCAGAAAGAGGCAAGATAAGTGCAGAAAGAAGCAACAGAGGTGCAGAAGGAGGCAAGAGAAGTGAAGAAAGAGGCAAGAGAGTTCCAGAAACAGGCAAAAGAGGTGCAGAGAGAAGCAAGAGCAGTGCAGAAAGAACCAACAGAGGTGCAGAAGGAGGCAAGAGGGGTGCAGAAAGAGGCAAGAGGGGTGCAGAAAGAGGCAAGAGGGGTGCAGAAATTTGCAAGAGAGGTGCAGAAAGAAGCAAGAGCAGCGCAGAAAGAAACAACAGAGGTGCAGAAGGAGGCAAGAGGGGTACAGAAAGAGGCAAAAGAAATGCAGGAACAAGCAAACGAGGTGCAAAAATAGGCAAGAGGGGTGCAGAAAGAAGCAAGAGAGGTGCAGAAAGAGGCAAGAGAGGTGCACAAAGAGGGACGAATGGTGCATAAAGAGGCAAGAGGGGTGCAGAAAGAAGCAAGAGAGGTGTAGAAAGAAGCAAGAGAAATGCAGAAAGAAGCAAGAGAAATGCAGAAAGAAGCAACAGAGGTGCCGAAAGAGGCAAGAGGGGTGCAGAAATTTGCAAGAGAGGTGCAGAAAGAAGCAAGAGCAGTGCAGAAAGAACCAACAGAGGTGCAGAAAGAGGCAAGAGTGGTGCAGAAAGAGGCAAGAGAAGTGCAGAAAGAAGCAAAAGAGATGGAGAAAGAGGCAAGGGGGTGCAAACAGAGGCAGGAGAGGTGTAGAAAGAGGGAAGAGAGGGTGCAGGAAGAGCCAAGAGGGGTGCAGAAAGAGGCAAGAGAGTTGCAGAAACAGGCAAGAGAGGTGCAGAAAAAGGTAATAGGGGTGCAAAAAGAGGCAAGAGAGGTGCAGAAAGAAGCAACACGTGTAGAAAGAGGCAAGAGGGGTACAGCAAGAGGCAAGAGAAGTGCAGAAAGAATCAACTGATGTGCAGAAGGAGGCAAGAGAAGTGCAGAAAGAGGCAAGAGAGTTGCAGAAACAGGCAAAAGAGGTGCAGAAAGAAGCAAGAGCAGTGAAGAAAGAACCAACAGAGGTGCAGAAGGAGGCCAGAGGGGTGAAGAAAGAGGCCAGAGGGGTTCAGAAATTTGCAAGAGAGGTGTAGAAAGAAGCAAGAGCAGTGCAGAAAGAACCAACAGAGGTACAGAAACAGACAAGAGGGGTACAGAAAGAGGCAAGAGAAGTGCAGAAAGAAGCAACAGAGGTGCCGAAGGAGACACGAGAGCTGTAGAAGGAGGAAAGAGAGATGCAGAAACAGGCAAGAGAGGTGCAGAAAAGGGGAACAGGGGTACAAAAAGAGGCAAGAGAGGTGCAGAAAGAGGGAAGAAGGGTGCAGAAAGAGTTAAGAGGGGTGCAGAAAGAAGCAAGAGAGGTGCAGAAAGAAGCAAGAGAGGTGCAGAAAGAAGCAACAGAGGTGCAGAAGGAGGCAAGAGAAGAGCAGAAAGAGGCAAAAGAGTTGCAGAAACAGGCAAAATAGGTGCAAACATTTGCAAGAGAGGTGCAGAAAGAAGCAAGAGCAGTGCAGAAAGAAACAACAGAGGTCCAGAAGGAGGCAAAAGGGGTACAGAAAGAGGCAAAAGAAATGCAGAAACAAGAAAAAGAGGTGCAGAAAGAGGCAAGAGGGGTGCAGAAAGAGGCAAGAGAGATGCAGAAAGAGGCAAGAGAGATGCACAAAGATGGACGAATGGTACAGAAAGAGGTAAGAGAGGTGCAGAAAAAGGTAACAGGGGTACAGAAAGAGGTAAGAGAGGTGCAGAAAGAACTAACACAGGTGCAGAAAGAGGCAAGAGGGGTGCAGCAAGAGGCAAGGGAAGTGCAGAAAGAAGCAACAGATGTGCAGAAGGAGGCAAGAGAAGTGAAGAAAGAGGCAAGAGAGTTCCAGAAACAGGTAAAAGAGGTGCAGAAAGAAGCAAGAGCAGTGAAGAAAGAACTAACAAAGGTGCAGAAGGAGGCAAGGGGGGTGACGAAAGAGGCAAGAGATGTGCAGAAAGAGGCAAGAGAGGTGTAGAAAGAAGCAAGAGCAGTGCAGAAAGAACCAACAGAGGTACAGAAACAGACAAGAGGTGTGCAGAAAGAGGCAAGAGAAGGGCAGAAAGAAGCAACAGGGGTGCAGAAAGAGGCAAGAGAGGTGCAGAAAGAGGGAAGAAGTGTGCAGAAAGAAGCAAGAAAGGTGTAGAAAGAAGCAACAGAGGTGCAGAAGGAGGCAAGAGAAGTACAGAAAGAGGCAAAAGAGTTGCAGAAACAGGCAAAATAGGTGCAGAAAGAAGCAAGAGCAGTGCAGAAAGAACCAACAGAGGTGAAAAAGGAAGCAAGAGGGGTGCAGAAAGAGGCAAGAGGGGTGCAGAAATTTGCAAGAGAGGTGCAGAAAGAAGCAAGAGCAGCGCAGAAAGAAACAACAGAGGTGCAGAAGGAGGCAAGAGGGGTACAGAAAGAGGCAAAAGAAATGCAGGAACAAGCAAAAGAGGTGCAAAAAGAGGCAAGAGGGGTACAGAAAGAGGCAAGAGAGAGGCAAGAGAGGTGCACAAAGAGGGACAAATGGTGCTGAAAGACACAAGAGGGGTGCGAAAGAAGCAAGAGAGGTGTAGAAAGAAACAAGAGAAATGCAGAAAGAAGCAACAGAGGTGCCAAAAGTGGCAAGAGGTGTGCAGAAATTTGCAAGAGACGTGCAGAAAGAAGCAAGAGCAATGCAGAAAGAACCAACATAGGTGCAGAAAGAGGCAAGAGTGGTGCAGAAAGAAGCAAAAGAGGTGGAGAAAGAGGCAAGGGGTGCAAACAGAGGCAGGAGAGGTGCAGAAAGAGGGAAGAGAGGGTGCAGGAAGAGCCAAGAGGGGTGCAGAAAGAGGCAAGAGAGTTGCAGAAACAGGCAAGAGAGGTGCAGAAAAAGGTAACAGGGGTGCAAAAAGAGGCAAGAGAGGTGCAGAAAGAAGCAACACAGGTTTAGAAAGATGTAAGAGGGGTGCTGAATGAGACAAGAGAACTGTAGAAGGAGGCAAGAGAGATGCAGAAACAGGCAAGAGAGGTGCAGAAAAGGGGAACAGGGGTACAGAAAGAGGCAAGAGAGGTGCAGAAAGAGGGAAGAAGGGTACAGAAAGAGGTAAGAGGGGTGCAGAAAGAAGCAAGAGAGGTGCAGAAAGAAGCAAGAGAGGTGCAGAAAGAAGCAACAGAGGTGCAGAAGGAGGCAAGAGAAGAGCAGAAAGAGGCAAAAGAGTTGCAGAAACAGGCAAAATAGGTACAGAAATTTGCAAGAGAGGTGCAGAAAGAAGCAAGAGCAGTGCAGAAAGAGACAACAGAGGTGCAAATGGAGGCAAGAGGGGTACAGAAAGAGGCAAAAGAAATGCAGAAACAAGCAAAAGAGGTGCAGAAAGAGGCAAGAGGGGTGCAGAAAGAGGCAAGATAGGTGCACAAAGAGGCAAGAGAGGTGCACAAAGAGGGACGAATGGTGCAGAAAGAGGCAAGAGAGGTGTAGAAAGAAGCAAGAGAAATGCAGAAAGAAGCAACAGAGGTGCCAAAAGAGGCAACAGGGGTGCAGAAAGAGGCAGGAGAAGTGTAGAAGGAAGCAAAAGTGGAGTAGAAAGAGGCAAGAAAAGTGCAGAAAGAGGCAAGAGGGGTGAAGCAAGAGGCAAGAGAAGTGCAGAGAGAGGCAAGAGTGTTGGAAAAACAGGCAAAAGAGGTGCAGAAAGAAGCAAGAGCAGTGAAGAAAGAACCAACAGAGGTGCAGAAGGAGGCCAGAGGGGTGAAGAAAGAGGCCAGAGGGGTTCAGAAATTTGCAAGAGAGGTGTAGAAAGAAGCAATAGCAGTGCAGAAAGAACCAACAGAGGTACAGAAACAGACAAGAGGGGTGCAGAAAGAGGCAAGAGAAGTGCAGAAAGAAGCAACAGAGGTGCCGAAGGAGACAAGAGAACTGTAGAAGGAGGCAAGAGAGATGCAGAAACAGGCAAGAGAGGTGCAGAAAAGGGGAATAGGGGTACAGAAAGAGGCAAGAGAGGTCCAGAAAGAGGGAAGAAGGGTGCAGAAAGAGGTAAGAGGGGTGCAGAAAGAAGCAAGAGAGGTGTAGAAAGAAGCAAGAGAGGTGCAGAAAGAAGCAACAGAGGTGCAGAAGGAGGCAAGAGAAGAGCAGAAAGAGGCAAAAGAAATGCAGAAATAAGCAAAAGAGGTGCATAAAGAGGCAAGAGGGGTGCAGAAAGAGGCAAGAGAGGTGCAGAAAGAAGCAAGAGAGGTGCACAAAGAGGGACGAATGGTGCAGAAGGAGGCAAGAGAGATGTAGAAAGAAGCAAGAGAAATGCAGAAAGAAGCAACAGAGGTGCCAAAAGAGGCAAGAGGGGTGCAGAAAGAGGCAAGAGAAGTGTAGAAGGAAGCAACAGAGGTGTAGAAAGAGGCAAGAAAAGTACAGAAAGAGGCAAGGGAGTTGCAGAAACAGGCAACATAGGTGCAGAAAGAGGGAACAGGGGTGCAGACAGAGGAAAGAGAGGTGCAGAAAGAACCAACAGAGTTGCAGAAAGAGGAAAGAGGGGTGCAGAAATTTGCAAGAGAGGTCGAGAAAGAAGCAAGAGAAGTGCAGAAAGAAGCAACAGAGGTACCGAAAGAGGCAAGAGGGCTGCAGAAAGAGGCAAGAGAAGTGTAGAAGGAAGCAACAGAGGTGCAGAAAGAGGCAAGAAAAGTACAGAAAGAGGCAAGGGAGTTGCAGAAACAGGCAAAATAAGTGCAGAAAGAGGGAACAGGGGTGCAGACAGAGGAAAGCGAGGTGCAGAAAGAACCAACAGAGTTGCAGAAAGAGGTAAGAGGGGTGCAGAAATTTGCAAGAGAGGTGCAGAAAGAAGCAAGAGAAGTGCAGAAAGAAGCAAGAGAGGTGCAGAAAGAAGCAGGAGAAGTGCAGAAAGAAGCAACAGAGGTACAGAAAGAGGCAAGAGGGGTGCAGAAAGAGGCAAGAGAAGTGCAGAAATAAGCAACAGATGTGCTGAAAGAGGCAAGAGAAGTGCAGAAGGAAGCAAGAGAGGTAAAGAAAGAAGCAAATTAAGTGCAGAAAGAAGGGTACAGACAGAGGCAAGAGAGGTGCAGAAAGAGGGAAGAGGGGTACAGAAAGAGGCAAGAGGGGTGCCGAAATTTGCAAGACAGGTGAAGAAAGAAGCAAGAGCAGTGCAGAAAGAGGCAAGAGAAGTTCAGAAAGAAGCAACAGAGGTGCAGAAAGAGGCAAGAGAACTGCAGAAAGAGGCAAGAGAGTTGCAGAAACAGGCAAGAGATGTGCAGAAAGAGGGAATAGGGGTTCAGAAAGAGGCACGAGAGGTGCAGAAAGAGGGACGAGAGGTGTAGAAACAGGCAAGAGAGGTGCAGAAAGAGGGAAGAGGGATACAGAAAGAGGCAAGAGAAGTGCTGGAAGAAGCAACAGAGGTACAGAAAGTGGCAAGAGATGCGCATAAAGAAGGGAGGTACAGAAAGCAGAAGAGATGTGCAGAAAGAGGCGAAAAGTACAGAAAAAGAAAGAAAGGTGCACAAAAAAGCAAGAGGAATGCAGAAAGAGGCAAGCAAGGCACAGAAACAAGCAAGAGTGGTTTGCACACCATTAGTACCTATTTAGCACCCACATTTAGCAATAAGTAACAGGTGACCATTCCATGTTTGTAAAGGCCTTCCACCACGCTGTAACACTTGTCACTGCATTTTTGGTAACGTTTGAGCCGTTTGAGCTAGAAACAAGGTTTTTTTTGTTCAAATCTGCAGATTATGCAGCACTTGATGGATTATGTGGCAAAAAAATTCTAATTATGCGAAAATCGGTGCAGCCGAACAGTCGCATAATTCCAGTGGCCCTGCTCATACCTATGTCCAGAAGTGCTCCTCAGTGGTTCCTTCTTTTTTTGTCTCATTGAGTTTATAGTTTAGCTTCTATGGAAATGAGGAAGACTAAACCTGAGGTTATCACTCCACAACACAGACTACCATACCACATAATTACTCTCCATAACACATAATCCCACTTTACATCATTCCTATACACTAAATACCACATACTTTCTATCCACATAATTTCACTGCACAACATACCACATAATTTCACTACACACAACGTACATCCACTCCACTCCAAAAAACATTAGTAAAAAACTTTTACCTTTACAACGCCAATAGCCCTAACTTTCGCAAATGCGACACCTATTACATTGCAAATGCTTCTTTAACTAGTAGTCGCGTTTATAGAGTGGTGGAGAAAGGGGATGGGCCTCCGACCAGCGCTCAAGAATTCCACTGCATAGCTCTTACAGGAGGTACCAGGAGGGCTTCTTGGCCCCCAAAGTCCCTCAGCAGTAAAGTGGACTTCATCCCCCAACCAGTAGTGTGCCAGGAGGCACATTTAGAGAGTGGTGTAGAAAGGGGGGGCGTGGCCTCCGAAGACCTCTTAGCAATCCCACTGTGTTGGACTTACTGGAGGTAACAGGAGGGGTAGTTGGCTCCCAAGGACATCCTTGGGGCCAACTACCCCTCCTTTTACCTCCAGTAAGTCCCACACAGGAGGATTGCTAAGTTCTCATAGCAGGCCATGCCCCCTTTTCCCACCACTCTGCAAACATGCTCCCTGGTGCGCTCTTGGATGGGGATTGAAGTCCGCTTCTCTGCTGGGGGTTCTTAGTGCAAAAACAACAATTAATGGACAGAATGCAGAACAATGTCATACATTCACCCCAGTACAGAGATCTGGGCCTAAATCCATCGTTTTTTTGCTCACCATGCCATTCCAGTTTGAACCCAGCCATATGCAAATCAGTCTTGACCCTGTGCCCTATGGGAACAGTCCAGCCCGAACTGCCAGGCCAGGTCCTCCCTGGACTGGAAACAAGCATCCTAGGACCGGTTTCGGGGTTTCACCCCTTTTCAGCCAGGATAGCTTGAATCCAGCGGCATGGAGAGCACGGGACCCACGTCTGGGCATACCCGTCCCACTCGGGGTGACAAATGCAAAAACAACAATTAATGGACAGAATGCAGAACAATGTCATACATTCACCCCAGTACAGAGATCTGGGCCTAAATCCATCGTTTTTGCTCACCATGCCATTCCAGTTTGAACCCAGCCATATGCAAATCAGTCTTGACCCTGTGCCCTATGGGAACAGTCCAGCCCGAACTGCCAGGCCAGGTCCTCCCTGGACTGGAAACAAGCATCCTAGGACCGGTTTCGGGTTTCACCTCTCTTCAGCCAGGATAGCTTGACTCCAGCGGCATGGAGAGCACGGGACCCACGTCTGGGCATACCCGTCCCACTCGGGGTGACAATGCAAAAACAACAATTAATGGACAGAATGCAGAACAATGTCATACATTCACCCCAGTACAGAGATCTGGGCCTAAATCCATCGTTTTTGCTCACCATGCCATTCCAGTTTGAACCCAGCCATATGCAAACAGTCTTGACCCTGTGCTCTATGGGAACAGTCCAGCCCGACCTGCCAGGCCAGGTCCTCCCTGGACTGGAAACAAGCACTCTAGGACCGGTTTCGGGTTTCACCCTCTTCAGCCAGGATAGCTTGACTCCAGTGGCATGGAGAGCACAGGACCCACGTCTGGGCATACCCGTCCCACTCGGGGTGACAATTGCAAAAACAACAATTAATGGACAGAATGCAGAACAATGTCATACATTCACCCCAGTACAGAGATCTGGGCCTAAAACCATCGTTTTTGCTCACCATGCCATTCCAGTTTGAACCCAGCCATATGCAAATCAGTCTTGACCCTGTGCCCTATGGGAACAGTCCAGCCCGAACTGCCAGGCCAGGTCCTCCCTGGACTGGAAACAAGCATCCTAGGACCGGTTTCGGGTCTCACTCCTCTTCAGCCAGAATAGCTTGACTCCAGCGGCATGGAGAGCACGGGACCCACGTCTGGGCATACCCATCCCACTCGGGGTGACAAATGCAAAAACTGGGGGAGAATGTTTGCATTGCATTGCATTGCATTGTCAGCATTCCGTCCGTCATTTGTTTGTTGTAACACTTTTCGCCCTAAGTGGGATGGGTATGCCCAGACGTGGGTCCCTTGCTCACTGTGCCACTGGATTCAAGCTAGCCTGGCTGAAGAAGGGTGACATACCCTGAAACCGGTCCCAGGATGCTTGTTTCTGGTCCAGGGAGGACCTGGCCTGGCAGTTCGGTCTGGACTGTTCCCATGGGGCACAGGGTCAAGACTGATTTGCATATGGCTGGGTCCAAACTGGGGTGGCGTAGTGGGCAAAAGAACGATGGATTTAACCCAGATCTTTTGACTGGGGGAGAATGTTTGCATTGTCAGCATTCCGTCCATCATTTGTTTGCTGTAACACTTTTCGCCCTAAGTGGGATGGGTATGCCCAGACGTGGATCCCTTGCTCACTGTGCCACTGGATTCAAGCTAGCCTGGCTGAAGAAGGGTGACATACCCTGAAACCGGTCCCAGGATGCTTGTTTCTGGTCCAGAAAGGACCTGGCCTGGCAGTTCGGTCTGGACTGTTCCCATGGGGCACAGGGTCAAGACTGATTTGCATATGGCTGGGTCCAAACTGGGGTGGCGTAGTGGGCAAAAGAATGATGGATTTAACCCAGATCTTTTGACTGGGGGAGAATGTTTGCATTGTCAGCATTCCGTCCATCATTTGTTTGCTGTAACACGGGGGTTCTTAGTGGGCAACTAGCCTACCTGTTACCTCCAGTAAGCCCCACACAGAGGAATTACTGAGAGGTAGACACAGGCCACACACCCTTTCTCCACCACTCTGCAAAAGCGCCTCTTGGCACGCTCTTGGTTGGGGATGAAGTCCCCTTGCCTCCTGAGGGTCCCTGGGGGCCAACTAGCCCTCCTGTTATCTCTAGTAAGCCCCACACAGCTGGATTGCTGAGAGTGGTCAGAGCCTCGAGGACATGCCCCCTTTTTACACCACTCTACAAATGCGCCTCCTGGTGCACTGCTGCTTGGGGGATGAAGTCCACTTTAGTACTGAGGTCCTCAGGACACAAGAGGACCTCATCACCCCACCATGAAGCAAAGCAGGAGTTTGCTATGACAGGCCGGTATCAGTGCTCCTACCCTGCCATAGCAAACTGTAATGTCCCTGGAGTGGGCACCCCGGGACATTGCTGGTGTCGGCCCTGGGGGGTGGCGGTCCCCAGGGCCAAGGAGGGCTCCTGGAGGGGGGCCCCGTGGTGGTCCTCGGGGCAGTGTGGGGGGGCTCGAGCCCCCCCCACACTTAGGGGCCGATTCACAGAACTAATCTGAGACAAAATACTAAACTTACTACTTTTGGTATTCACAGAAGGCACTTACGATTTATGGCATTCACAGAAATCACTTACGACTCCTAACTTTACGTCTGCACTCGGGCTGGAAATTCCACACTCGGTCGGAATTTCCACACCCGGAGCGGAAATCCCGCACTTGTGCTGGAATTTCTGCTCCCGGGCTGGAATTTCTGCACTTGGGCTGGAATCTCCGTATCCGGGCCAGAATACCCGCACTCTGGTCATTGATCATTTTCCTCAAGGCTAAACACCTGTCCAAGTGCCTACCATCCCCCACCATGCATCAGCTGACACACTGCAACCCAACAGCCAATCCCAGCCCTGCAGCATGTATGAAAGCAGGGCAGACACACACAAAATCTTTCAACATGTCGCTGAATGTGTTTGTTGCTCTGCCCCTTGACATGCGGCAAGAAGACTTGAGGAGGAGGAGGAGAGTAGAGAGGATCTTCAGACAAAGGACCAACCTATTTGGGACGTCCAGCCAAGATGTCAGGGCCAGATACCGTTTTCCTCCAAAAGTCATCTTGGAGATGGTATGTGAGTCGGAGCAGGAACTTGACTCTGTGACCTGCAGCTCACATGCCATTCCAGCCTATCTCAAGATCCTTTCTGCTCTCCATTTCTTTGCGACGGGGTCATTCCAAAGGGTCCCCAGTGACCTTGTGGGCATCTCTCAGGCAAGCCAGTCGTGGTGCTTGCATCAGGTACTGAGCCGCATCACTGCAAGAGCCCACCACCACATACGAATGCCCCATACACTGGCCATGAGACAAAGGGCAGCTAGAGATTTCTATCTCATTGCTCGCTTCCCACGTGTGCTGGGTGCAATTGATTGTACCCATGTGGCACTTCAGCCACCCCGCCGCATTGCACACATCTTCTGCAACAGACACCAATGGCATTGCATCGATGTGCAGGCTGTCTGTGATGCCAGTGGAAGTTTCATTGATGTGCATGCAGTGTTTCCAGGCAGTACACATGACAGCTTTGTATTCCGCATGTCACCTCTTGCCCGTTGGATGGCTGCGGGAGAATTTGGCAACATGTGGCTACTGGGTAAGTACCAAGCACTAAAAATGAGTGATATGGGTAAATGAAATGTATGAATGCCACCTTACATTAACAACCATTGTACAATAAGAATCATAAAGCAACATACACAGTCTCAACAGACACTGCATGTACCAAAGTATAGATCATGTTCTGTGTAAATTAAAGAGAGAAATGTAACCAATTGCCCTTTCTTCCCTCCTCAGGCGATGCTGGGTATGCACTCTCCCCACAATGCCTACTACAACTTACAGACATCCAACCACTGTACCACAGCATAGGTACAATAGGGCACACATACGAACTCGAGCCATCATAGAGCGCACTTTTGGTCTGTTGAAGTTGCGATTCAGATGTCTTGACCGTACACGGGGTGTGCTGATGTACTCCCCTGAAGTCGTGTGCAAGATCATATTGACCTGTTGTGTTTTGCACAATATAGCTTTAACGCATGGCTTACACATACCTCTTGTACCTCAGATAGCTCTGAATCCAGGAAACCGGGCCATTGCACATAACAGAGGTCAGGGTATATGTTGCAAAGTCATCCTGTGCCCTGGGCACCCCCCAACTTTTTGCTGATTGATACTGGTGGTAACTGACTCTGACTGACCCTGGGCTCTGCCTAACCAGGCCCAGGGCCAGTGCAATGCTGAAAGAGACACATTAGAATACAGTTACAACACCTACATACACTAGGGTACACAATGGTATGGTGGGGTACCCCTGTGATTGGCATGACCTACCCCATAAGCCCCTAGTATATAATAGGGCAGGGGGATTGAAACTACCTAGAAGTCCCTAGTACCCTAGGGCATGGCAGTTTAAGAGGCCAGCAGCCTTTCTGCACTTGCATGTGTGCACTGCTGAGGCCTGAGGTCAGTTTTAAAAGCAGCCCTGGGTGCCATGACTTCTTTAAAAGTAAATTGTGCCCAAACTCGACTTTGGGGTTTGGGGCACTTAAAAATGGATAACCTACAATGTTTTGGCATATTAGGAACCTCCAGGGTCTCCCCTAGGTATCCCATGGGTGGGGGGTCAGATATTTATAAGGTACACCCTTATAAAATGATTTTTTATATGCCTGGGTAAAGTGAAATTTCACATTTCACTCCCCCATTGTGGTAAAGTGCTGCCCAAATTCGACTTTGATGCTAGGAGCACTGTGAAGTGAGGATCTGCAATATTTTTACAGATTCAGAACCCCTAAAGTCTCCCTAGTTGTCCTATGGGGTGGGGGTCCTGTAGATATAAGCAAAGTACTTATAAAATATGTTTTTGTAAGTCCTGGTGCTGGAAAAATGGCACAAGTCATTTTTCCCATTGCAAATCCCCTGTTACATAGGTTAACATGGTAGGAAGTTATTAATTAATAACTCTTGATAGGAGAGGGCTAGAAGTGCCATTCAAAGATTTCCCGAATGGTATTAATAAATCCAACAATATGATATTGTTGAATTTCTCCTAAAGTGTGCCTACAAGAAGTTATAAGACTTTCTTGTTTGTAAGTCCAGATTCAGCCTTCCAGTGGTCTTCCCTGATTGGTCAGAGTTAAGTGGATTAGCCAGCCTGCCTGGAGAGGTGATAAAGAGCCCCTGGGGTTATGCAGCTGGGCTGGGAGGGCAGTGTGCTGGTCCACAGGAATGCCAGGACAGGGGGAGGGGTTGTAAACCATGGGCTTCAAAGAGAAAAGCAGAACCCAGTGACATTTACAACTCTGAACTTTCTACCTCAGGCAGATGGGGGATTAAGGAAGGTATGAGCAGATGCAGGGGGAGAGTCTAAGTAAATGAGCCATCCTAGGGGTGTGTTTAGCCAGCTCTTGCCTCCTTGCTGGAAAATCTGCCATTATGGATTTGGAAGATTTGATGCACTCTGGGACAAAATAATGCCACACTCTACAGGAAGTGGTCATATGTTTGAGGAGTTACCCTGCTCCCATTGGTCAGGAGTGACCTCCTGTCTGACCCAGAGAACATGAAATAAGTATCTGAGAGGGGCAGAGCCCTCCAGATCTGCTGCTTGAAACTTACTGAAGCAAGACATTGCCAAGCTGAGAAGTTTTGCTGTGCAAAGATTTCTAAGGCCTGACCTCTGAAGACTGCACCATCTGAAACTACAGCCCTGTGGATTATCTTGCTGAAAAGGAACTAAAGAGTGGACTCCCTGAAAGCTACAGGTTAAAAGAGCTCATCTGGAACATCACCAACTAAATCTGCACCTTGGAGAACTACCAGTGGATTTGTAAGGGTGACGTCCAAGTGGATTGTGGGAACTGAAGTCCTCAACTTTCAAGGACCATCTTGGAGCTTCCAGACCCTTGGAGTGAGTTTGAGACACTTTGGGACCCTTTGAGGAACTTCAGGAAGAAGCTCAAGAAGTTTGGAGAACTTTGGAGGAACTTTGAAAAAAGCTCCATAGAGGGACCGACTCAACCTGGTCAGCCAAGCCGCCTGCCTTCAACCGCGAGCCGGCCAAGCCACCCAGGTTCGTCCCGCTAAAAGCTCCGTCGGTCCAACTTCCAGAGTTTGACCGGGACTAAAGAAATCTGAAGCCGGCGAACCCTCACCGGATCCGGCTACATGAAGAGCATCGAGAGACCCCGCGAGAAAAGCTCCAGAAAAGTTTCTAAGTCCGCTCGTAGAAAAGGTGTCCGGGAGCAACCGCGAGAGCCAAGCCGCCTGCCTTCCATCGCGTGTCGGCCTGGGCTCCTGGGTTGCCCCGCTGAAGCGCTAAAGAAAAAGTTTCTAAGTCTGCTCCAGGGAAGTTGACCGGGAGCTCGTCGAAAGGCAATCCGGCAAACCCTCACCGGATCCGGATTCGGACTGTCTGGGAGCTTCGAGGGGCCTCGAGGAGAAAAGCTCCAGAAAAGTTTCAAAGTGCGAAGGTAGAAACTGAGACCGGGACCTGCCGCAAGCTGTAGCCGCCAGGGCTCCATCGTGGTCGGCCTGAAACTTTGACTTTGCCCCGGTCTATCGCGAGCAGGTATCCCAATATGGTGCTATAAACTTCTAAGTGCTATATCTTATTAAATCTTTGAAAATTCATATCTCCGGTTCCCTACATTGAATTTTTGTCGTTTTGGTATCATTTTAAAGATAAAAATATTTCCTATTTTTATAAATTGGTGTCGGATTTTTATTATGTGTTGTGTCTTAATTATTTACTGAATTGGTGTTTTTAAATGCTTTACATACCTGTCTTTGAAGTTAAGCCTGTCTGCTCGCAGCCACGTTACCAAGGGTTGAGCATAGGAATAATTTTCAAAGACCTATGCTGAGTCCTACCAATGATTAGTGGCCTTATTGCCATGGGCAGACCTACATTTGCCCCTACCAATAATCCACTTTCTAACAGTATGCAAGTCAGTGATCAGCTGGTTGCCACGTTTTTCACATGAGCAACCTGTTGTGTCATGGACAAAATGTGGTTTACAGTCTGTTGTCAATGATGAAAGTTGGATAATTACGACTGTTCAAAAATTCAATCCTGAGACTACTTTGCAAGCAGCACTAACTGCATGTAAACCACAGCTGTTGACATGAGTCAAAAGATTGACCGTGCATCAGGTCATGTGCCCATGTCAGCAATCAGTGTAATGGATGTCCCTAAGGAATCTAGTGACTCAGAGGAAAAGATGTACATGTTCTGAGAGACCTTCCCGGACCTTATGAGGATGGGTTTCTTAATCACAAAAGGGCCTAACTATTGCATTCACAGAGTTTTTGCCCCAACAGATTTGACTCCCCCACAAATGATGGGCCCACAATGTGAGTGACGATGTTATGGGTGAATCTGGCACTATGTGTCTGGGATACACAGCACTGCTTCCCCCAATTTTCCGTAATACAACAGACAACTCTTGTGTTGAGCACTAAATATGGACTACATGTACCATAATGCAAAAGAGGAGAAAACTAAACTGGGGTTTGATGTTGTGTCAGCCCTCCCTTGTCCTAGCCCAAATGTCATTAAATGGTCTGTTCCCCCTTTTTCTTACATGTCTATGATTTTCTCTTGCACTGTCATTTCAGGTTTCTCCGCTACAGAACAAGAGGATGGCAGTGGATTTGATCTGTGATTGTGGATAAATCAGAATGAATACAAAATGGCTGTCAACTACTTCCTGTGATGTATTTCTGTCTTCCCACTTCCTGTATATCATTTCTGTATGAAATAATGGATTCCAGTTCAATTTCGGAGATTAGTGCCCGAAAACGTAATTTCCGGTTCCGGAGCGTGCGCCTCACATGCAGACCCGACGCTCCGGAACCGGAAATTATGTTTTCGGGCCGTAATCTCCGAAATTGAACCGGAACCCATTATTTCATACAAGAAATTATATACAGGAAGTGGGAGACAGGAAATGCATCACAGGTACTTGTTGACAGCCATTTTGTGTTCATTCTGAGTCATCCTCTCTCACAGATCAGATCCTCTGCCATCTTGCTGCTCTTTTCAACCTTATTTCCCCCAAAATGGCTGAGGGTTATGAGGAGAAAGCACCCCCTTTCACTGAAAGGGAATTAGACATTTTAGTTGAGGGGGTGCTGACCGAATATCCTCAGCTATATGGGGGGCCAGAGGACCAGCTGAGTAATGCAGTGCGGGGCAGACTATGGGCCGACATTGGTGAGCCCTGCAGTGGGCGTTGACACCAGGAAGGCGAGGGCATGCTGCAAGCGCTGGGAGGACCTAAAACGCTGGGCCCGGCACAAGGCCGAGGAGCTACTGGGCCAGTCTTCCCAACACCATGTGCATCATCCCCGCCTCTCGCCACTGTACAGGAGGGTCCTGCATGCAGCTTGGCCGACCCTCCATGCTCAGCTGGAGAAGCATGAGCAGCAGAGACCTGGTAAGTGCATTATATGCAATATGTGTCTGGAAGTATGATGTGAGTGAAGACAGAGCTGTACCATTGTGTGTCCCATGCCTCCATTCACCTATTCGGTGTCTATGCAGCAGTCATCATGAAGCAAAAGGCTCACTGTAGCACATTGACTGTACAGGGCAGTTAATTCTGGGAGTTGTAGTTTCTTCATGACAACTGGGGAATTGAGCCACACGCGTGCATTTGTACAGAAATTTGCACTGCCAGCACCACTAACAGTGAACGAAGGGAATCATAACTGATGTGTGCATTGGATGAGGAATGGTACAGACACTGTCCAGTGTGTGTATGAGAGGCCAATGGCTATTGGATGCTGTGTGTGACTTGCATTGCATTTGGTGAGTTTGGGCTCTGATTGAGACAGATCATCATGTGCCATGGAGTCAAGACAGACTTTGAGATCCTTCCTCACTCTTAAGTGTTTGCAATTTTGCCAAGTGTGTCCACAGACACACGTCTTACCCTCAGTGGCTTGTATGCCATTTTTCATGTACAGGTAGCTGTAACTACGAGCTAATACTGTTCAACAGTGCACAGCACTACCTGATCAGTCTCTGAAGCCAATATGTGACACTGGATTGTCAGCTTTTGTGAAGGAATATCAAAAGGTTAGACTCACAACTTAGCAAACCGAACAGCCCAGACCCTATATGGATGTGTGACCCCCAATTGGCATTTGTCTTGTTTCATACAATGCTACACAGCAGATAACATTTGTCCAGACATAAAAGTGCTGAGACTCTATATCACAGGCCCTTTTCAATACCATCTGGACTCTCTCTGATCTCCTTTTGTAGACTGGGTTTGGAACCTGCCCATGTAGCAGTGACAGAACACACAGATCACAAGAATGCCAAAGTTGATGGTTGGCCAGTACAGATGTGTAAGCCACCAAAAATCTCGTGAGATGTCCATGTCAGACTCAATTCAGGAGATGACAGTGAACATACACGTAATTTAAGCTCATAAACACTAACAACTGTATAGTGTGATCAGAGGAGAACAAAGTCTGACCTTGGCTCATCTAGGTATGTGTCTTGTCCGGACGTGTACAACCACTACATAATGATTTGTCTTACATTTCAGTGGGCTCAGCTGACCAAAAGGAACAACAGCAGGACACGGTTCGGAGCAGGACATCTTTGGTGCGCCGGCGGCTACGGCCTCTTTCAACAAGTGAGGAAGAAGAGGATGAGGTGGGACCCTCAACATCAGGAGGCAGGGTGATTGCGCCCACCCGGACTGACCAGGAAGACAACTCTGGTGCTACGGACTGGGTGGAGGCTGAGGACATTGAAGTGGGGGGGAGAACTGGACACCTCTGGCCAGGGGGGGTGGAGAGCTACTCTCCCCGGACCATTCACCAGTTAGTTTTGGCGAGGTGTCCCCGGGGCAGGCCACTACCCAACCTGGGCCTGCCATCAGCCCCTCCCTAACTCTAGAGGCCCCCATTCCATCGGGGCCTCCAGCTGCATCCCCTGCAACCTGTCCCCCTCATCGTAGCTGCGAGGTTGACAACAACATTGGCTCCGAACCTGAGGCACCACACCCCTCATGTTCAAACCAAACCCCTCCCTGTGTTGTTCTTTCTGTGGCTGTACCAGAGGACTTGATGTGGGCATGTGAGGGTCAGCCAGACATGTCCTCTCGCATCATGCTGCAGATGTGTCTAGAGATGCACATGAAGCAAGAGGAAACTGCCCAAGCTCTGGCCACCCTCACTGCCAGTGTCAATTCCCTGACTGCAGCCATGTCATCTTTCGTATCCCAGCCTCCTTCCCACACCACCGTCAGTGTCTCCCCCTGTCCGTTGTGCCACACAGTTCCCCCCGTACTACTTGTGTGTCCCGACCCTGTGTGGTGCCTGTTCCTGCACCGGCCAGCCAGGAACCCGCATCGGACTCAGAGGATCTGGACATTGTGGTACTAGAGGATGACCAGAAGGACACTTGACCTGTTGGACAGAATTTTCTTTGTGGACAATTATTTACTTTTCCCCTTGTAAATAGACTGGTTCCCCTGATGCTCCCTGACGTGTTATATTTATGTTGTCCCACCCCAATCCAAGTTCCCTTCTCCTTCTGTAGTAAAACATCATTTGTTTTCCTTTCTCCCTTCCAAATGGACTGTTGTTGTTTTTCAAATCCCACACTTTTTTTTTACATCAAATCTTATTTTGAATCATACTTTCTCTATATTGTTTAACTTCATTGTGAATGTCTTGTACAAAATATGGACATGTATTTTGGGAGTCATCTGCTCTGCACATTATGGCTTGTTGCAATGATGGGGTTACACTTGTACATGTGTCACACACACACACACATCCTCACATCTCTAGGCCACCAAAATTGGTATACATTTGCCTATCAGGACATGATATGCAACAGAGTCTTGACTTGTGAAGAGAATTACTTTTTATTTACACATATTCACACTGGTCAAAATGTTTTTGGGATGTGATCAATGGGGATCGTGCTTGCGACTTCGCAATTTCGGAGGTGGGGATCACTGTGAGGGATCATGTCAGGGTTGTCGCCGAGGTGCAGGTGGGTGTTGTGCATGTGCCTGTACAGGGTGAAGTTCATGTGCAGGAGTGGATGGTGTATGTACAGTTGGTGTTCGTGCGTGGACAGGGGCTGTTTGTGCAGGTGTTGGTAGTGCCTGTTCAGGGGGTGGTGGTGGATGTACAGGTGGTGTGAGTGCCTGTTCAGGGCGCGGTGGTGGGTGTGTACCCTTGCGTTGGTCCTGTGCAGTTTGTGGTACAGGTGTGTGGATGTGATGTGCTGCATGCAGATGTGATGGCTCCCCTCCCTGCGTTGACCGTGAAGGGAGACTTTGGATCACTTTCATCATGCCCTCCATCATCTTCACTGCCAAGGCATGGTGTCTTAAACTCTCTTCCCTTTAGCTAGATATTATGTTTCTGATATTCTTGGACATGTCTTGCCAAGATCTATCCATCCTATCCAAAACATGGGTCAGACTGTCCACCACCTGAGGGATTTGGCGCATGTCCTGCAGGGCCTCAGACATGTCTGACAGGGTAGTGCCTATGGCACGAATGTCCTGCCTCAAATCTGCCTGCTGTTTGAAGACGTCCTGCTCCCACTGGCCACCATGGCCATGTGCATGCCCTCTCTGCAGGGGTCGGCCATGGATGAGACCGCCAGGTCCAACAGCAGGGGGAAGGGTGGCATGTGGAAGCCTGTGGACAGGAGAATGGTGCCCAGGGGATACCTGCACCACAACAGAGTTGGTACTTCCCTCAGTTGGTGAAGAGAATGCCTGGGATACACTGTATAGGGAGGAGTGTGTAGGGGAACCACGACGTCTGTCCCGGATGTCAGGGCTGTGAGGGAGTGATGTCTGTGTTGGGGTGTGTGTGAGCTGTGGCTGGTTAGCTCTATGCTGGGGACAGGCAGTCTTTTGTTTTGGAGGAGGCTGAGGTACTTTGCTGGGCGGAGGGTGTGAGGCCTTACAAAATGTGGGCGATGTGGGAAAATTTCTGTCCATGGCATCAGAATCTTCATCCTCTGAGAGGATGAACAGATAGTCACCATCATCGTCCAATCCTTCATCATCCTCAGGTACTTCCTCCTCCTCCTCTTGTGCAGTACTTGCAGCCGACATTACTGCCTCGAGGAGCAGTGGATTTTCCCCTTTGATTGCCCGTCGCCCAACACTGGTGGAAGGTCCATCCTCCTCATCGTGATCATCACCTGGAACACAGAGGTTGCAACAGGATAAGTAATTGACCTAGTATAAGATGTGGTGCAACACAAGGGTTGGTTCTACTGTACTTTGCATCAACAGATGACGCACATGTGACCTGGTTTGGGTACCCCTACAAGTGACAGCGCACACCATAGCACTGAGGGGTGAAACGGAGATGTACATTGCACGAGCAAACTCACCAGCTCCAGCCACAGCTTTGTGTCCCTTTGCAATCCCCCCTGATGTCAACTGCTGAACCATGCTCCTCATAGGTTTTGTTGACGAAGCGGTCCCCGATCCAGCAGCTGTAGAGGAAAGTGACACCATTCTCAATCATCTGCATTACTAATTTACAAACAGGCACATGTGACACTTATGTATGTAACTTTGTAAACACCAACTGCAGGTTCTATGCAGAAGGGGATTTTGATCTTTGTCATGGTTTTGATAGGGAAACACTTCATGCCACATTTACCTGATGGACAGGTGCGAGAGGGTTTCACTGCTACAACCAGGATGTCTTGCATTTCCCGGGATGGTGTTGTACATTGCACTGGTGTCATCCTGTCAGCAGCTGTGATGAGTCATACATGTCCATATTTCAGTACACCAGATGGTAGCTATGAGCTAACATGTATTTGTCATTCTCAATGACCATTGATAGGATATTCCTGGACATGTGTAGCATGTTTACCTCATGGTCTTTACATGTGGGCCCCTGCTCACATGCAGCAATTGCCAGCTGTTACCTCCACACAGCACTGACATCAATGAGATGACACATCAACAGACAAACGTGTATGAGAAGGTTACTGATATTTGAAGGAAGGGGAGAAATAATCAGGACGCCACCGCATTACATTGATTACACCTTCACCGTTAAGACTGACATGTCTCATGAGTATGATGTTGTCTGTTGACAAGTTGAAAGGAGTGTACATCCACAGGCTGACCAATTTCACATTTGCACATCAGTTCAAACATTGCATTGCAGAGTTCATATGTGAGATGTGCAATACTCAGGTACATTTTGTGTGTCATTTGTGCTTCCCTTCCCATGAAGTCACAAAGCTCATTTTGGAATGAGAGATCACACATTTGTTATGTCCAAATGTCTTGTACAGCAGACATCCTAACCTCATAGTAGAAGAGGAGGCAAGCAGAATGCAACATTTGACTCGGATCCCACATTGTGGGTAAGTTGCGAAGCTTTGATGGTTGCCGCCTACACTGGATTTGCGTTGTGCCTTTTAGCCAAGATATTTTAAAATTTATCTTCCTGAAGATTCACCTTAGCAGCCCATACATCCATCACAAAAGTACACAACTGGCATCAGTGCGAGCCTCATCCACACCAATTTCAATATGATTTGTCCATTGGAATTTTGCTGGGGAGTTTACATATCATTGAATTACAATCCAGTTGTGTCTAGTACACCTCATATGACACTATATGCTATTTTTATGTCCATTCTGCACTCCCTTGTCATACATGTTGTGTCATCCTTTCACTAGCCACCATGGTGTGATCTGGTATGTGGTTAAATGCCATATGTAGGTATATTGTGATGCAGGACAACAGTGATGTAAAACACATACAACATACAGGGGAGATTAAAGGCACATTTCATGGGCATGAGCATTCAGGTACATTATTCTTGGGTTTACTTACCATGGCCCGCACCTGCCTAGTGTGTGGTCCCTAACCATATGTCACAGTCAACCATGTATCAGAAGTCAATGTGGGTTTTGGAATCTGGGAGGACGTCATTGGACCTACAATAAGTGTGTTTGCAACTTTACATTTCTGCTGCCACATGTGATGCACTCAATTTCAGGCACAAAGGATGAGCACAAGCAGTGTGTGCCCTACCGTTGCAAAAGTGTGTAGCACTAATTATCATGAGTGATCACACATTCAACTTATAATGGTCCCACTGCCTAGAAGCAACCTCTTTCAATTTGATACAACAACAATTCCTGAAGTACAGTCCACTATCGTGTTTTGTTAATGGCCAAAAAACATGCCATCAGATGATAACATCTATGACCAGCTGGGTGGACTGGACAATTTCATGTATGGAAAAAACATTCTAAGTTGGACAGTGGACGCATTCTCAATCCTCCTGACAATTGTATCTCACTTCTTGTTCATCATTGTTATATTTGTTAACATTGGATTTCTTGATTTAGTCTACAAAAACAATTACAATCTAGTGGAGGCTCCTTTTTGACTTGTTGTGACACTCGATTCCAGGATTGAGTTCACAGTTATGGAACTGTTTGTGGAATACATGTAATGTTCATAAATCACAAAGGTATGATGAGCCTAGAAATGTTATATTTTGTCTTTCGCTATTCACAAATGTAATTTGCTAAAGGTAAATGTCCTTTAAGAATTTCAATAGTTGGAAAGCTAGTTTTTCCTCTCCGGTTACCTTTGAGATTTGGACACTATATGTCCCTCTGTTGTCTGCTGACAATGTATGCATTTTGGCCATCTCCTGACCAGTTTGACTTACCAGTTAGTGAGGGTGGTATGCGTTGCTCTGGATGATGTTGTTTCCTCCCAGAAGATGCAGGGACCTCTGCTACTGTGGTTGTCTGAACTCTGGCTGAATGTGTCAATAGGTGAGAAGAGAGAAAAGTCACCAAATGGAAAATGTACATGTGGAACTTGTCAGACATTTCCTCATATCTTCTGCATGCTAACAGTATTGTGAAGTACTGCCACGGCTGGTGCAGGTAGAGCAGTGGGGCGTTGGGGATGTAATGGCGTGGCAGGGTGGGAAATAGACAACGGAATATGGGAATGAAATGTTTTAAAATAAGGATTCTCTCACCTTCTGCTTTGTGATTTTGGCAGGCACAAGGTGAGTTACTTTTAGGATAATTTGTATTTATTTTCCCTATTCTGTTGTCTGTCGATTTTCCTCTGCACCGCACCCCCCACCCCCTTATGTTCTTGACTGACCCAGCCGCGTCTGGATAAGTGGAAGGGGCACTTTGACAATTGCTACTTAACAGTGTTAGGTATATACGGCAGCAGTACTGGGCCAAGTTTTCAATAGTGGGAAAGGGATTTGCCATTTCTAATACAAAGGATTCTGGGACTTGTGGTGCAACATACAGAGGGAAACACATGAGCCTCTGACTGACTATATTTTTATATGAACTTTGGCCAACTTCCTTACTCACAATGGCAGTGCAACACAGAAATTCATTTTGTATACTTGTTCTTGTCATCCCATTTACCTGGTACCACGTTGCGGACATCACTCACAGGCAGCCCATGGAACATGTGGGGTGGATTGTAGTAAGGACATCTTCCTCAAGTGGGGTGAGACCTAGGTGGGTTCCAGATTGTGGGGCAGGGAGAATCCTGTTCAACACGATCCTGGAGTACTTCTCCTTCACCCTTGTCTTTTCGTCCTGCCACTTCTTCTTGATGTCCTGGAGTGTGCGCACATCCTCCCCCAATGGTGTGACAGCAGTGGCTAAATGCTGCCATAGAGCTGCCATCTGTGTGCCGCTGGTGCAGTAAGGTGGGAGACCATATAGGCGTTTGTGGTGCCTCACAATGAACTCCACAATCATGGTGGTCTCCTCAGTTGTGAAGTTCTTCTTCCTCCTCATTTTGTACATTTTCCAGTAGGGATGAACAGCAAATGAAAACAGAAACTCTCTGTGGCCAAACCTGTTCCTTGAATGTGTGCTGCTTTTCTGTGGTTTGTGGTGCTGGTCTTGCAGTTAGTGTTAATTGATTTCAGCTGGAGCATGGTGGGGGATGGTAGGCACTTGAAATGATCATCAGACCCAAATGCGGGCTTTCCGGCCCAGATACGGAGATTCCGGCCCAGGTGGGGAAATTCCGGTCCGGGAGCGGAAATTCCAGCACAGGTGCGAGATTTCCGCTCCGGGTGCGGAAATTCCAGCCCGAGTGCTGAAATTCTGGCCTGAATGCGGACGTAAAGTTAGGAGTCGTAAGTGATTTCTGTGAATACCATAAATCGTAAGTGCCTTCTGTGAATACCAAAAAAAGTACGTTTAGGATTTTGTCTCAGATTAGTTCTGTGAATCGGTCCCTTAGACTTTAATGGTAGCCCCAGGGAGGTGACAGTCCCCAGGGCCGTGGGAGGGCTGCGTGGCCCCTGCACATTTAAAGCATGTATCCCCGGGGAGGTGGTGGTCCCTGGGGCTTGGGGGGGCCCGTGAGGCCCCCCAGCCCTAAATAAATTAAAGCCCCAGGGAGTCAGCGGTGCCCTGGGCTTGGGGGGGCCCGCGAGGCCCCCCGCCCAAAATTATTTAATGCCTCAGGGAGGTGGCGGTCCCCAGGGCAGCGTGGGGGGGCAGGAGCCCCCCCACACATTTTTAACTAAAAGCCCCGGGGAGGTGGCGGTCCCCAGGGCTGCGGGGGGCAACGTGCCCCCGCTCATTATTAATGAAGCCCCGGGGAGGTGGCGGTCCCCTGGGCTGCGGGGGCCCCCGCTGGCCCCCGCTACATAATTACATATTGCCCCCAGGACCTGGCCCACCCAGGGGCTTAAAACAAACGAGGGAGGCTGCGCTTCATTTTTTACTTTTTTTTTTAACAGTACGCAATTTTTTTTTTTTTAAATGCTTTTTTGGGACCCCCTGACCTGGCCTAGTGGGTCAGGGTGTTTCTAGCCTGCCCCCTTTTCTTGTTTTTTAAAATGTTTTTTTCACCTTTTTTCAACCGAGTCACAAGTTGGCTGCCAACACTTCCTGGTTTGAAGTGTTGGGAGCCAATCAGAGTCAGGCTCGAGATCGGGAGGGTTCGCGGATCCACCGCGGTCATCAGATACTAATATTTGTTTATGTATGTATTTCTCAGAAACTACTGAACGGATTTACATCATTTAAAAAAAAAGTCGCTTTCTGACCCAAGGGCTAACTTTTTGCCAAATTTTGTGTAATTCCGTTCAGCAGTTCCAGCTGTAGCTTTGTTTAAAGTTTCCTATGGAAATTGACATGGAGAAATCGCGTTATGGGACCCCCCTTTTTTCTCGGCCCGCGCTTGACGAATCACTCCGAAACTTTCATGACAGGAGCTGACCTGAGCAGGGCATTAGTTTTGAAAATTTCGCAAATATTCATCAAACGGCGCCAAAGATATTGGCAAATCAAAAAACGCTTTTCCTATGGAAACTAGGTCCTAACAATAACTACCTACTGGCGACTGCCAGTAGGTAATATATATATAATATGCTTTTAATTCAGGACTGACATTGAGCCTACTAAGGAACTTAATTTCACTTCCATGGAACCACGAGTCCCACAATGCCGTGATTACTATAATCACATCAAGCCTAGCCCACTGGGGGCGTGTTTGTTAATTAAAATTTGCTTATGGGAGTGATGTTTCAATGCCGGTTTCCTTTCAGAGCCCATGAAGAAGAGGCGTTCCAGCCTCGAAACGCGTCGGCGACATGATGAAAGTTGAGGCAGTTGACGAGCGAGCTGCAGCGAGGTTCATACTTACCTGGTGGTACAAGGACGCTGTCGAGTGCTCTTTCAATGCTGGGGCATATTGTTTTATATGAATCTACGCGGCGGACCGCCGCGGAAAGAAGCACCATTTCCTGCAAGGAGAAAGGCTGTGGGGAGGGAACTCTTCCTCTCTGTAAGCACGGCGTCCTCTGCAGATTAAAGCCCGCACTGACTCTGCCTACCTACTAAGGTTGAAATATGCTTTTAATTCAGGACTGACATTGAGCCTACTAAGGAACTTAATTTCACTTCCATGGAACCACGAGTCCCACAATGCCGTGATTACTATAATCACATCAAGCCTAGCCCACTGGGGGCGTGTTTGTTAATTAAAATTTGCTTATGGGAGTGATGTTTCAATGCCGGTTTCCTTTCAGAGCCCATGAAGAAGAGGCGTTCCAGCCCCGAAACACGTCGGCGACATGATGAAAGTTGAGGCAGTTGACGAGCGAGCTGCAGCGAGGTTTATACTTACCTGGTGGTACAAGGACGCTGTTGAGTGCTCTTTCGATGCTGGGGCATATTGTTATATATATATATATATATATATATATTTAAAAAAGCAGAGGTGAGCAAATTTAGAGTGTCGCTGGTGTTGAGGGTTCTCTATACAGGAGCTACTTTACACCTAAACTTGAGAACTGGCCAGCGTTCTCTGCTTCTTTTTGCATAATTTATGTATCACTCTAAGCCATATATATATATACATATATATATATATATGTCATGTGATCAAGGCTGGTAACGGCCGAAACACGTCATGGCGGTATGGAGAAGCACTGAGTAAAGACTTTATTGCACTCTATTGGGTCCACTCTCGTTTCTTCCGTGGAGGAGCAGCAGACGAGTATCTTTGGATATATATATATATATATACATTTGCTCCAAATGGTTGCCCTCCACTCGGGCTCAGCTTTCCACACACTTCCAGGGCAGAAATGAAGCACGGCACTAACAGGAGCTGACTTCAAGGGGCTTTATTTGATTATAACGGTAAGCCTCTCCATACGAAGCCTACAATAGCAAAGTGCAAGGGTGCATACAAAAGGATGACCTACGCGTTTCGGCTTACGCCTTCTACTGGGTCAAAAGTGTGCTCACAAACGTGTCCATTTAAAGGGGAAGCATAGTTCATTTCCCCCACCACCAATTAAAAACAAGGTCAGTTTCTTAAAGGAGCCACATTCAAAATTAGAATCATATATAATTAAGATGTAAACAAAATTACTTTTTTTCTCTTTTCATTGTTTCTCTATTTTTCCAAAGTGACATGACTAAACACATGTTATAAATTTGTGAAGTACACAATCTAATCCTCTATGTTTATATCATTTTCCTATTGATAACAAAAAGAGCCCCAGACTCACAGTCTTATGTTGATTGTATGAGATATCTCAATACCTCCAAAAACACCACGGTACTCTATGATTCAATCTCTAGTAATACCCTGTGAATTATTTAAAGTTTATTTATATGTGTTTGCTTCTAGGTTTTAATTTGTATGCTAATTGAGATGACATACACTGCCAAAAAGTGCAATGTGCATATTCCCTGGGCTACAGGAAAAGATCTGCGAGAAATACCAAAAAGGTCTTAAAGTGCCTGTGCTTATACAAGTACAAAATGCATATATCCTCTACCGAAAGGTAAAAAATCTAAGAGGGGGAGGTCACTAAAAGGATTATATACAAAAAGATAGATTACATAGAAACAGCCCTTAACTTTGATAATATATCCATACGCCAATTATTATAAAACAGAGGCTGTTAAAATTGAATCCGAGCTGAGGTGAATAGGTATTTGTTATACTGTCAGCGACAACACTGGTTCCATAGTATCCACTCTCCAATAAACCTCTGAGTACTATATACTTTCCACCATCCATATAAAGTGCTTAGTGACTATTCGTAGAAACTCATTCCGTGTTATGCTCTGTATAATATCACCTCAGTTAACCTCCATACAATAGTCCACAGCAATTTTTCAACAGGACAATTCGAATCCACATTTTCAAATATATACATTGCTGATTAGTATGAGCTAGAGCCAAACCCCATCATTGATGTCTGCTAGTGGAGGATATTCTGCTTAAAATGCACTTCATAATTATTTACTTGGAAATATAAGACCATAAATGATCAACTTACTCGCCGTTTCAAAAATAACCAATGCATCAATTACACAGATACAATAATCAATAAAATGATGTAAAAAGTTATAAAAAGGTTGTAAAGAGGAGGGAGATAAAAAACATTCATTGGGCCCATTGATTAACATTTCTGTACACATCAACTTTCAAATAAAACCCAAGGATACCATATCTGAGGCAGGTAAATTGATAAACGCTTTACAAAAAGGTGTATAGTTCCGCATCCGCATTCAGGCCCCACGGCATCTCTGTGCCCAAGTTGACAATCCATCTTGATTCTGCACGTCTTAATGTCAACTCTCTATCTCCCCCTCTGATGTTCATTGTTATATGTTCAATGCCAGAGTACGAGAGTGTGGTTTTATCTAAAATCCCTTCATGCTCTCTCCAGATATGTTTGGCCATCACGTACGCAAAGTCCTTATTTGAAATGGCTCGCAAATGTTGGAGGATGCGCAATTTGAGTTTGTTCACTGTGCTTCCAATGTATCTTTGGCCGCATCTACACTCCAAAAGGTAAACCACGTGAGTAGATTCACATGTGATCCTTTCCTTAATTGTTTTTTTCAAACCTTGAATGGTCGTTACCTCTGTCATATTGCGGCCAAAGTTACAGGCTTTACATCTTGTGCATTTCACAAAGCCCTTCTGTGATAACCAAGTTGTTTTTTGTAGGTGTACAGATTTGCTGGAAAAGTAGCTTTGTGTCAATAGTCCCCCAGTGAGGGTACTTTTCTATAGGTGACGTTAGCCTGTTGTTTAATGAAGGGTTTTAATTCCTGATCTTTCTTAAGGACACTCCAATGCTTGTTGAGCGTCTGTTTCACCTTCTGATTTGAGCTGTTAAAATCCGTAATAAATCTCACTGGTTCCACATTCAACTCAGATGACGTTTTCATGTTCTTGGGTAACAATAGATTCTCTCTTTTGGCATTGGTTGCTCTTTCCCGTGCATTCTCCAAGACTGTCAAAGGATACCTCTTCTTTGGAAACGAACCAGCATTGTAGACATCTGTTTGACAAACTCCTCCTCCTCAGAGCAGTTCCTGCGCGCCCGCAGGAACTCTCCATAGGGGATACTCCACTTTAGGGCTTTTGGATGTGCACTGTTAGCATGCAGAATGCTATTGCATGATGTGGTCTTTCGGAAGAGGGTGGTGCATATTCTCTCATTTTCAATGTACACCCTTATGTCCAAGTAATCCACCAAGGTTCTACTATACGTGTACGTAAATTGAAGGTTGAGTGAGTTGGTGTTCAAAGATGACAAAAAGCATTTCAGCTCTTCCTCCTCTCCTTCCCAAATGAGAAACAGGTCGTCTATATAACGGACCCAGAGCACCACCCTCTCCAGATTGATGTTGTTGTTTTCTGACCACAAGCATTCTGTCTCCCAGAAGCCCATGGTGAGGTTGGCATATGTTGGCGCAAATGATGTCCCCATGGCAGTTCCTTGGTTCTGCCTATAGAATTTTCCATCAAATACAAAGATATTGTTGTTCAGACAAAAGGACATCATTTCGAGGAGCATGTTGGTGTGGCTCAATAAACTCAAAGATCTCGATCTCATAAAATATTCACATGCCTTAAGACCGTCTGTGTGGATGATGGAGGTATATAATGAAACCACATCAATTGTGGACATGATGTAGTTAGGTTTCCAGTGTGTGTTATTGATTCTATTGAGGAAATCCATTGAGTCTCGTAAGTATGATGGAAGATCAGCAACATAGGGGAAGAGAAAAATATCAATGAACCTGGAGGTATTTTCAAGCAACGAGCCACACGAGCTCACAATTGGCCGCCCAGGAGGATTTTCTAAACTCTTGTGTACTTTGGGCAGTACATACAGAGTCGGCAAGATGGGGTGCTCTGTCTTCAGATAACGCAATTCATCATCATCAATTACGCCTATTCCATGCCACTGTTTTAATTTCTCATGGAAGATCACTTTAATGTCGTTAGTCGGATTGGATTTCAACTTTTCATACTTGGTGGCATCTCCCAACTGTCTTCTGACCTCTTGAAGATATTTATTCCGGTCCATCACAACGACATTACCACCCTTGTCAGATTGTTTGATAATTATACTCATGTCTTGTCGGAGATCTGATAATGCCCACCAGTCATCCCTTGACATGTTGGTATTTGTCGGATTATTATGCTCTTTTTCTTTTACATAGATGTCCCTCAGGTCTTCTGCCACAAGTTCCTGGAAGACATCTACCCTGTTCCCTGGTGGCAACTGTGGGCAAAATTTTGATTTTCCTTTACAACCACTCCTGGCGGTCATGTTAGTCTCAATGCCCAAAGCAACACATACATCAATTGCTGTTGCAGCATCTGGCATAGATTCTTGCTGAGTTTCCTCATTCATCAGATTCTGTATGGTTCTCAAGGACTCAATGTCCTCACTTGTGAGATTCGTGGGTGATGTTCCATGCTCTACTCTTGAGAAACGGGTGGATCTGTTCATAAAATATTTTTTCAATTTCAATTTTCTGCAAAATTTATATTGATCTACACGCGTGGATGCCAAATCCATGCCAGAATTGGGACAAAACGTTAATCCTTTATTGAGTAAGTTCATGTGTTTCATGTTCAATTTTGTTTTCAAAAAACGCTTTTCCTATGGAAACTAGGTCTTAACAATAACTACCTACTGGCGACCGCCAGTAGGTAATATATATATATATATATATATATATATATATATATATTTTTTTTTTTTTTTTTTTTAAAAAGCAGAGGTGAGCAAATTTAGAGTGTCGCTGGTGTTGAGGGTTCTCTATACTGGAGCTACTTTACACCTAAACTTGAGAACTGGCCAGCGTTCTCTGCTTCTTTTTGCATAATTTATGTGTCACTCTAAGCCATATATATATATATATATATATATATATATATATATATATATATATATATATATATATATATATATATATATATATATATACATATATATATATATATATATATTCAAGTTGATTTGTAAATGTTTGTAGATAATGGCTATATTTTTTGTTATGTTTATTTAGTTATATATTTATTATATTTGTTTATTTATATAGCGCAAGTTCGGCGCTGGGAGCCAGAGGGCTACCCTTGGCGGGGACTTAAGCTCTGCAGAAAGCCCTAAACATTGATTAATGCCAGTTTTCGGAGCCGGGCACAGCTCAAGGTACATGCCGAGCTGTGGATCACTGGGACCTCTGAATGAACTTTCAGTGCTTGCAACAGAATAAGTTCTAGCAGTCTGAACAGTGAAACTAAGGTGAGCGCTGCTATTTTGGATTGGGGAATCAAAGAATGTTTATCTACATCACGTTAATTGAATTTAAAGTGTGGCTGGCAGCAGTCAGTTGAAGAACTGAGATTTCTGTACTTACTGACACACTTGAAAACACATTGTAAAAGGCTACCAACACTCGGAAATAGACAAGTGAAACACGAACTGTGACAGTTTCAAAGATTCCAGGAAGTTATTAAAGCGCACACGAGGCTAACAAAGAGCTGATGTGAATGCTCTTCATGGTATGAAAAGTCGTACATTGCTAGAAACATGCAAAAACCGAAATTGTTTTCAACTTTACTTTTCTCCAAGTGATTGCCAAGATGAAAATACTGGGAACTACAAACACGAAAGATAAAAGACTACAGAAGTGACTCTTTCATGTTCATGGAATTGGCTGCCCATGTAGAGAGAGTTTAAAAGAAAAGAAAAAATCAGTGCATTTTATGGTTGACAAAGGTTGTGTCTACAGCCGAAATGCGTTCCAGTTTTTATTACAAGTGCTGTTGGTGAATAAAGGAGCTAACCCCAAGATAAGAGTGCGGATTGTCTCTTATATATATATACTGGTGAGTCTTTTTCCTCCGAACTGCTTCTCAAAGCCACTTGATCAGTTCAACAAAACAGTGCATGGCACATCTGAAATGTTGCTTCATCCGGTATTTTATTTCATTGTATTTCACCAAGTGCATCCAACAGTACAACATAGCCTATGCGTTTTGGCCGTAGCCTTCCACAGGGCCATACAGACGTGTGTACAGAGCAGTAGCGGTCGGTGGTGGGAGTGCCGCCGGGCGCTGACGTGGGGCGGGAGAGGGGCAGGGTGGGGGGTAGTAAACTACGGATTACGGTCGATTACAGGTAAGTACACATATGAATAAATAAAACGAATTTGGTTGCGCGCGCTGCATCGCATTTGGCGATGCAGCGCGAGAAACGAAATTCGTTTTATTTATTCATATGTGTACTTACCTGTAATCGGCCGTAATCCGTAGTTTACTACCCCCGCCCCACGTCAGCGCCCGGCGGCACTCCCACCACTGACCGCTACTGGTACAGAGTGTCCTACTTCAAGGAGACCTCAAGTATCCAACCAATACCACGTTCAAAACAAATTGTACTCATTTAAAAAAATGGCCATATAGTTTTTATCCAACTACAACATTTTTACAACTGAGTAGGCTTTCTGTACAACATTTCTTAAAGTGCAAATAGTTTTTTGTCACAAATTCTTCTAAAGTTTTTCAAATTTGAAATATGTATCAACTCCAAAAAACTCATTCCGAAATCCTTGACCCGTGGGGGGGTGGGACGCCAGCGGGCAGAGCGTGCCGGTAATGTCAATAGTCGCAAATTCAGAGTAAAGCGCACGCTCAGATGCAATATATGATAAAATGAAATGGATTTATTCCTTCATAATTTTAGTTTGTTACGTGTTTTGACTGATGGGCAGTCTTGATCACCGGAGTATACAAACAGTTGGTTCTCATTACATAGTAAAGCATTTCATAAACATAGACAGAGGGATGTGTGACTAAATCGTAGTCAGAAAGGTATATACAGTGGCGGCCATCCAGGGGTAGAAAACAACACCAGTCTAGGCATGTCAAGAACGGGTTAGAGCAGGCACAGAAATGTCACGGGCCCGAACGTGATCCCCAGGGGAGTAAATGGTAGGAGAAGGAAACACAAGTGTATTGTCATGTTGCATGCACGGTATGGCAGTACGCTATGGTCTAGGGACCCAAGTGAGGTTATATCGGCAGACAGGAAAGTGCACCAACTTCTGTGAGACTGTGGTGCAGGCATGGTGCAGGAGGGATTGTGCAGATGTTGTGTTGAGAGCCAAGTGGGTAAATTCAGGTTACACAGCTCAATGGTGTGAACAAAAGTTATCATTCAAATGCAAATGTAGGGTACCCAACATAATATAGACATGAAACAAAATTAATATATATACATAGAAAGTGAAATGCTTCTTATCTCTTTTGAAAAGATCACCCAGTGCTCACTCCATGAAGAAAAGTGTAGGGAACCCATGTGATAGTCACAGATGAACTCCCGTGGGCCCCTTCCTTTCCTTCTGCAAAAAACACAAAAAGAAATGAGGTTAAAAACCATGAACTTCACTGTCTTTGCAAAGTCTTCCCGTAGGAAGATGAGGAGAGGGAAAGAAGTGAGAATAGAGAGAGGGACACACAAGAAATGAAAAATCACTGGATGTGTGCGTGTTGGCTCCAGGGGGAGGGGAAAAATAGGAAATGACCTAATCCTCATGGAGGTGTATAGCAAGTTCTTCGTCCATGATATGCCCTCAGGGTTCTTGGTTTCGAGGTCCACCATATACCTGGACTCCCTATTCCTAAGCTTAAGTAACCTGTCCCCTCCTCTGGGGTCAGGGGATACCTGTTCCACGGCAAAGTATTTCAACTTGGAGCTGTCAGAGAAATGATGTGTTTGAAAATTTCTGGCAATGGGGTAGTGTTGGTCTTTATTGGTGATGGCCCTCATGTGTTCGAGGGTTTTTTTTTAACCATAAATGTGGTGCTTCCTACGTACCTCAAAGTGCATGGACATTCCAGGATGTTTACAACATAAGAAGAGCTACAAGTCAAGAACTGTAAGATTTTCCTGTTAGCATTAAACTTGGGAGTGGAATACTCCTTCATTCATGAGGCTATTGCAGCAGGCTTTACAATTGCCGCAAGGAAAAAATCCCCATAGGTTGTGCCCTTTGGTAAGCTTAGTGGATGTGATGTCCCCATGGACCAGGATGTCCCTGAGGCTGAGACCCCCCATATACATTATTCTGGGTCTTTCATGTATGTTGTGTCCTATAATGGGATCACTGGTCAAAATATCCATGTTCTTAGTAAGGATTTTCTGTATGTCATTGGCATTGTTGTTGTAGGTCAGTATAATTCTGGTTGTCTCTTCACCAGTCACTGCTGTGGTATCATGTTGGTGATCCGCCAGGTTGGTAGCCCTGTCAATGAGGCTGGCCTTCTCAAGAGCTTTTTGGAGGACCCACGCAGGTTAACCCCGCACCGTGAATCTGGCAATCATGATGGATTGCTCAATTCTGAAGGACTCATCGGTGTTACAATTGCGTCTGGCCCTAAGGAGTTCCCCATAGGGGATACTCTATTTCAGTTTGTCCAGATGACTGCTGAGGGCATGTAAGAGGCTGTTGCCACCTGTGGCTTTGCGGAACAATTGGGTCTGTAGTCTGTTGTTTACAATGTCAATATTGAGTTCAAGAAACTCAACCATATGCCTGCTCATCTGACTGGTCAGTATCAGGTTGCATTTTTTGCGATTGAGCTTATCAATAGATGTTACAGCCCTTTGTTCCATACCTTTTCAGATGAGGAACAGAGCGTCGATGTAGCGGAGCCACATGACCACCCGTTCCAGATCAGACTGCTAAGCAGGGTTAATGGAAATGTCCTCTTCCCACGCCCCCAGAAACAGATTGGCAAAACTGGAGGCAAAGCAGGTCTCCATGGCAGCCCGAGGCTTTGCCTGTACAGACAACCATCAAACATGAATATGTTGTTATGTAAGCAGTGTTTAATCATCTCTACAAACATCGAGGTATATTCCAGATAACTGACTGGTGTTCTAGATAAGTAGTATTGGCAGGCAGCTGTACCCTGTTCAGGATCAATGATTGTGTAGAGCAAATTCACATTGGTGGCGCACAGGGATTAGCCATATTTACAAGGCCACGTAAAGCCACCCTGTGTGACTTTCATGGCCTTGTAGATATGGAGTAAGGCAAGGCAGCGCAAGTCGCTGCCTTGCTTTACTCTTCCTGAAAGAGGCGTTCCATGGGTGTTGCTGTGGGTGTTCCCACTCAACACCCATGGAGTTTGACACTGTTCCAGATTCACAACATCTTGTAAACCTGGGACAGCACCAAAACCTTGCGCCTCCATAGAGCAGGCATAATGAGGAGAAATGTAAACATTTCTCCTCGCCTTTTCCTCTTTTGACGTGGGCTTCATTCTGCAGCACACATAGAACGAGGAAAATACCTCTCATGAACGTTTTCGTGCAGGAAGGTGCCCCTACCTCCACAAAAACAATAGCGCCAACAACACAGACACCCTTGCACCATGTTTCAAGTGTGCCTGCATTGGTGCACGGCTGAAAGGACAGAAATGCACTGTATCTTGTAAATACAGTGCATTCCTGTCCTTTCAAATTGGCATAGGGCAGCGCAGCAAAATGACTTGCGGCACTGCCCTATGCTAGTTCTTTGTAAATATGCCCCCTGAGTCAGTACATTGAAATGTGGTTCATCTCTCTGCCTTTTAATGCTGGGAAGCTCTAGTTTTGCAGCTGTGCTCTTTGGAAATGCCAATAAACAGAAATGTAGGTGCATATTTACAAGCCATATCTACAAGGCCACGTAAAACCACCCTGAGCGGCTTTTCATGGCCTTGGTGAAATGGAGTAAGGCAAGGCAGCACAAGTCACTGCCTTGATTTACTCTGCGTGAAAGAGACACTCCATGGGTGTTGCTGTGGGCGTTCCCACTCAATACCCATGGAATTTGACCCTGCCCCAGATTTACAACAGCTCATAAATCTGGCGCAGTGCTAAAACCTTGCACCTCCCTAGAGCAGGAGTAACGAGGAGAAATGTTTACATTTCTTCTCTTCCTCTTTCTACGTGTGCTGCATTCTGTAGCACACATAGAACTAGGAAAATCCCTCTCATGATTTTTTTTTTGTGCAGGAAGGTGCCCCTTCCTGCACAAAAACAATCATGTCAACAACACCGACACATTTGCACCATGGTGCAAGGGCACCTGCGTTGGCACACGGCTGCTAATTGTGCACTTGCCCTGGCTGAAAGGACAAGAATGCACCGTATCTTATAAATACGATGTATTCCTGTCCTTTTTCATAGGCGTAGGGCAGCGCAGCAAAATGTCTTGCAGGGCTACCCCACGCCAATTCTTTGTAAATATGCCCCTGAATTTGAGCTTCAATTCTTCCACTTCAAACTTTCAAAATAAGTGCTTCAAGGACAGAATTGTTCGCATTTGCTGATATACAAATTCTCTCAATATTAAAAGGAAGAGAACTGTACTGCTGATACTGTTCAGTAAATAAGATGACGTTTTGCACCAGAATTATATAAACGTATCTCAGTGTCATCTAAAAGTGATTCCGAAGTTAATGCCATCCTGTACTTGAAGTAGTAATTTGTCCTTCACTTTTTCTTTAGTTGTTCTGCTCACTGGCATGCCAAGATGAAACGAGGATGGGAATCAGACCTATAGAAAATTACAAACTGAGTTGAAATCTAATTTGAAATGAAGTAAATATCAGGGTACATATTAACTTGGAAAAAATACGGCGTTTGCTGCATATCATGATTCAAAGTAGGAGTATAAAGCAAGAACACGATTTCTGAACACCCACGTCTACCTAAAACTCAGAACACTGCAATGATAACATTATAACATTCTCACTCTCTTCCTTAAGGTCATGGCATTTTTGACGTTATTGCGAATAAAGGTTAAATTACCCGCTAAGAGTTGGTTTTGAAAGAAAAACCTCACACAAAACGTACCTTTCAAAATTTAGAACTCTGACACACAAAAATGTATTGGGGGAAAGCTTCCCTTTCAAGTGCAAATATAGGATGATTACGGACTTTACTATCTTCATGAGATTATAGACTTTGCTTTGCCTGCAAATTTTTAATTTTGCGAAGCCCTAATAAAAATGTTAAATATTGAAGTAAATGTGCACAACAATGCATTTCCAAAGAATCCCAAAAATGAAAATAGGAAACATGATCTCCCCCACTGTTAGCTGCATTGTTTTCTGAAGATATTTGCCAGTACTGAATCTAGAAATAAATCTTTGAATTTGTAGAAGTGAACAGTGCATACGTGTACGAAAAATGAATATTTGCATTTACAGGCATTCTCGGAAATGTGTCTTTTATGTTTGGACTTCTGAGATGTTTCATCATTTTGGCCTTGATTGTGAGTTAGGCGGAATTCCACGAAGATATTCCCAATGGCTGGAATTACAGTTACTTGTTGTATCCTTGGATGGAATTCCACGTTTTACCAGTCAGACCTCTTGGAATGGGTAGTAACTGTGCATACATGGAAATACGTGTTGAGTTTCACTGAATATTCAACATTCCAAGAATCTTAACTACACCTACAGAGCAGGTGGTAATGTAGCATTATGTAGCTTTAATTTTTTCCATCAACGATTACACTTCACTTAACCTTTTGTAGCTCTGCATGTTTTTTGTCTCTCGGGTACAACTAACCACTCAGTCACAGTCCTGTAGACCTATACTTTGTGTCACTCCATCATTATTATCACTGCCGTGGTTCTCTGATTTCCTGATATTGCTTCAGTCCCTTTTGTTCTCTAGTGGTGCTCAGTTATTATGAGCATTCAAGTTGCCTCAGTCGTTGGAAGAGGTAGGGAAGTAATGCTGCTCCCCGATGATTATGTTTAATAGCCCGTCAATTACAGCATGACCGAGCCCAGGTCTAGCCAGGCCCTACTATCTTTGGCGATCTGTCTCAATTCCCACCTTCTATCCTTGCTAGTGCACGCCTGACAGAATGTTGACATGCCTTTTAAAAGGTTTTCTCTGATCGCTCACATTAGCCAGAAGTAATTTTTGCAATGCAATTTTTTATAATTTTTGTGCTTTGGACAATTGGGGAAGGAAGGATATGTGCACAGCAGTAGGTAACGACATGTCATTCAAAGTGATTTTAAACCTATCTTGTAGATGTACAAATTGTATTCAACAGGTTTCAGCATCAAATACATTCTTAAGTACATAGATGGTTCACATGTTAATGCAGTGAAAAGACGGGAGAGTAGTTTTGTCAGGATCATATTTCAAAGGTGGGAAGACTTGGGGCCAGAGGTACGACCAAGAAAATTGCGCATCGCAAATTGAGACTCTTTTGCGATGTCGCAATTTGCGAGGCGCAATTTCCGATGTACAACAGTGTTTTTCACACTGTTAGCGATTCCCAATGGGGTCGCAAATAGAGAGGCTCATGAATATTAATGAGCCTCTCGCAATTTACGACCCCATCGTGAATGGCAGGCCCTCCCAGGTATGGTGGCCTGCTGGGCTCAGCAGACCGCCATGTCTGGGACTGCTTTTGAATAAAGCAGTTTTTAAAAAAAAATGCAGCCCGTTTTCCTTGAAGGAAAACGGGATGCATTTAAAAAAGAAAAAAAATTAAACGTTTTCGTTTCATTTTTTAAGGGCAGGTAGTGGTCCCTGGGACCACTGCCTGCCCTTAAAAATTATTTCCCCCTGCATTTGCAAAGGAGAAGGGGTCCCCTGGGGACCACTTCCCTTTTGCGACCCCATTACCACCCTCTTCAAGAGGGTGGTAATTTGCGAGTGTTTTGCGCCCGCAATTGCGGATGCAAAACATTCTTACATAGGGTTGCGCTCGCTATTAGGAAGGGAACGCCCCTTCCTAATAGCGAGTCGCAAAACCCTATTTTGCAAGTCGCAAAAAATTGCGAGTCGCAAAATAGGGTTTGTACATTCCCCATGCTGTTTTTGCATGCGCAAACGGGTTCGCAAACCGTTCGCGCATGCAAAAATGGTCGTACATCTGGCCCTTGGAGAGGACTATACATAGTATGCGCACAACGTGACATTCACTCCTCCCCATTACCGACATTTTCCTCCCCGCTATGCCCAAGAACTCTCAGAATCAGAGTATGTTGTCCAAGGCGTAGCCTTTTTATTCACATCAAACCAGGTAATTCATCACAGACCAATAGGAGAACACCATCCTGTTTGGATAAATAAAATTACTCAAAGCATCATCCTTTAGCCGCATCAACCTGTCAAAGGCATTAAGTACATTAGGCTCGACATTCCACTTGAACTTCAGTTTGGCCGTACACTTTAGTGGCAACAACATGTCAAAGGCCATAAGAAAATTAGGCACGACATTACACCTGCACTTGAGCTTGGCCGAACAGTTGAACTTGGCCGACTCAGCCCGCCAAGCTCCCCACTCAGCTGCGCACATTGTGCCGGCAGGCCCCAACGCGCTACAGCAAACAATTGCATTACTTGAAATCCAGAGCACCGCATAGCGGCAAAGCTCCCCACTCAGCTGCGCACATGGCGCCGGCAGGCCCCAACGCGCTACAGCAAACAGTTGCATTACTTGAAATCCAGGGCACCACATAGCGCATCGGCCCACCAGGGTACCTGAACACAGGCAGCCTCCCCTAGGTGCTACTCAGTCCATACGTTGCGGGTTAGGGCAGTAGAGTCCAGGACCACCGGCAGGTCACCCCCCCTTTTCCGCCTACCCTCTGTACACGTGGATCCTACCCCCTCCTGGGGTCCATCCAGTCGCTGAACTTCCATTATTGTACATCCCCCTTTGTTGTTAACTGTCAGTGCTCCGCCACAGGGTGAGAAGCTACCCGGCGCACTCGCCCTCCCCCCCTGGCGCTGACAGTGCTCCCCAATAGCCACCAGTATAGTGTGGTTAAAGAGCTCCTGTGCTTTTACTGACATATACACCCCATCCCCACAGAACTGCTCCCTTTTACCTAACTGGAGCAAGGTGTGCCGATTCAGGCCTTTTCGTGGGTGGAACCTGCTAAGGTTTCTTTAATGAAATGGTTCAGCTTTACAGATGTGATTATTGCCTTAACTGGGGCACAGTTGAATTACTTGAAAACCAGGGTCCCGCATAGCACTCCGGCTCACCGGGGTACCTGAACACAGGCAGCCTCTGCTCGCACTCCATCCATACTACCGGACTTGCCTCTTTGCTCTGCAAATGAAGGAATGCCCACACCAACGAACGCGTACCGGGCTGCGCCCAATAATGGGGTGCTCTAGCCACCGCCCAACTGCAAATTTTTGGAGACAGAGACACCAAATGCCACCCATTTTACCGCTAGCGTGGGCGTTATCTGTGAAGGGCAGCCGATCAGAAGACGGCGTCTCCCCCCTCTTCTGGGCTCTGATGCCCTAAAAGGTGGGACCCTGGCCCAAAATTTCCCTGCTTATACCGCTCTTGGTGGTCACTGACCGCCCCAACGGAAACCAAGGAACACCGACCCAGGGATGTTAGACCTTACTGTATTTCCCTTAAAGGTGCAAGGAAACCCTAAAGTAAGGAATAAGAAAGGAAATGCCAGAGAACGCAATCCTGACAAGCCGTTGGAGTACCTACGGCCCCCTGAATGTTAATTGCATTGCACACCATCGGTCCTCAGAAAACTGCCAACTGCTAAAAGGAAAATAGTACTTTGCACATGAATCATCGGCCATTGAATAAAGCAACCATAAAGTAGAAGGATTTTAAGCAATACCAATTGAATAAAGCCACCATAATGTAGATGGATTTTAAGCCATACCATTTGTCCGTGGATTATGCCACAAATAAATCGCAACCCTTCATTGGGGTTTGCTTTTAAAATGCCAGTGGTTCCCAAGGCCCACTCCATGTTAATGGTGTTGCCCACCACCAGTCCTCACTAACAACTGCTGACGCTTAAAAAGTAAAGAGAAACTTTGCGGATAAATATTTGGCAATTAATTACCGCCCCATAAATCTGTACTGTTAGTGGGATGAGCCTTTACAATGGATTTCCTTCCCAAGGCCCACTGCATGTTAATTGTGTTGCACACTCTCAGTCCTCCTGAAGCTCTGCTGACACATAACTGAAATGAAAAGCAGAACTCCGTATATCAATGATTGGCAATTCAGTAAAGCCACCCTAGTGTTGATTGATTCCTCAGCAATTCCTATTGCCTGTGGATCATGCCAGAAGTAACTCACCACCTGTTGCTGAGATGCGGTTTTCCAACGTATTTCTTTCCTAAGGTCCACTCCATGTTAATTGTGTTATACACCCCCAGCCCTTCACAAAGTCTGCTGACAATTAAAAAGGAAAGAGAAACTTTGCAGATAAATTTTAGGCAATTGCATACAGTCCCAAAAACTGTAGACGTTAAATGGATGAGGTTTTAAAGGGAATTCCCTTCCCAAGGCCCACTCCCTGTTAATCGTGTTGCACACCGTGAGTCCTCCCCCAGGAACTGCTGACACTAATGACCACTGACCCCTAAAAGAAAAAAGATACTCTGTAATATAAATATTTGGCAATTAATCAAAGCCCAATCAATCTCTAAACATAATTGAGATGAGCATTTAAAATGGATTTCCTTTCCAAGGCACACGATGAGTCCTTACTAAAAACTGCTGACAATTCCCCACATAACCTGTGGATTAATCTCCAAACAAAATGCCCCGTTATTGGGATGAGCTTTTAAAATTGCATCCCTTCTCCAAGGCCCCCTCTTGTTAATCGTATTGTACACCATAAGTCAGCATGAAAGACGAATGAGCTTTTAAAATGCCCAATCAATCTCTAAACATAATTGAGATGAGCATTTAAAATGGATTTCCTTTCCAAGGCACACGATGAGTCCTTACTAAAAACTGCTGACAATTCCCCACATAACCTGTGGATTAATCTCCAAACAAAATGCCCCGTTATTGGGATGAGCTTTTAAAATTGCATCCCTTCTCCAAGGCCCCCTCTTGTTAATCGTATTGTACACCATAAGTCAGCACGAAAGACGAATGAGCTTTTAAAATGCATTTTGTTCCCAAGGCCCCCCCCTTGCTAATTGTATTGTACTCCATAAGTCCTCACGAAAGACTGCGGACAGTTAAAGGAAAAGAGAAACTCTGTATATAAATATTTAGCAATTCAGTAAAGCTACCTCAATATTGACTGAATTCTTAGCAACTCCACACATGGCCGACGGATTATGTCACCAATAGATTTCTATACGCTATTAGGATGAGCTTTTAAATGAAGTTCCTTCATGATAGGGGGAAAGGCAGGGTCCGTAGCGCCCCGCCAGGACATCATTTTGGGTGATAATGTGCTGAAACTAAACAGCTGAGCCCACCGTAAAGCCATAGCTTGCAAACTTTTTCTACATCCCCGGGATAAAGTACTGCATCGGAATTCCACCGTCCCCCCTGGAGTGATGATCTAGTCAGTGACAACCCCTCCCACTGGGGGGTTTGACCCCTTGCCACCCTTTTGACGCGGTAGTGCCCAGGGCAAACCGCACCGGAGCATCTTGGGTGTGGCTTTGTGACATTTGGTGATACTGTGGTAAAGCTGAGGTTCTGACCGTTTGCTTGCGACCAAAGTGCTTTAAATCCTGTTAACTTATACCACCCATAGTGCTTTGTATACTGTTAACTTGTAACGAATGAGGGCATCAGCAACTGGATTGACGCCCTGTAAAACTGGGATCTCCCTGTGCCACCAACCCATGGCTAACCACACCATGAGTAATTGTAACTAATGCTGGGCCTGAATTCTATCTTGGAATACATGGCAGACAGATACCTTGAAAATTGCTTACGTGAACAGTCCAAGCCAACTGCACTCCCTAGCCGGTTTAGTTATTTTCTATAGCTAGCACTACTAACTTTGGGCTGTCACCTATGTAGAGCTAGGAGTAACCGTAGCGATAGTTGCAAATCCCCGCATTGACAATAGCTGCTTTGATGAATGGAAATCATTGTATCACTCTTTCGAACATGAATCACGCCACACGGTCAACCCTTGTACGAGAACAGCATCAGCATATCAACAAAGAATTGTTGTGCCTCAGGGCTGTAACCGAAAAGTTGGAAAAACATTTAAACCACCATCCCAACCAGCAAGGGGTCACTACCAGATCACAGCAGCCCATCCATATTCCTGACACGTAGCATGACAAAAAGTAGCTTATTAGTGCCCCACCGCCAAGATGAAAAGCTAGATGCACCCACCGGGAATTGAACCCGTGACCATGAGGTTGAACACCAGTCTCTGCAATGGATGAGTTATCACACCACACGGTCAACAGGTGGATGAGAACACCATAAAGATAACAACCAAGAAATGTTGTACCTCAGGGCTGCGACCGAACAATTGGGAAAACGTTCCAACCACCCTCCCAACTGGCACGGGATCACTACCAGATCACCGCAACCCCTCCATAACTCTGACACCTAGCATGACATATATCTGCGCCGTGCACTTTCACCCCCAAAGGGGCATATTGGCGCTGAATAACAGAAGCTTATTCCTCCAACTGAATGGACGAACATGTAGAATCATTTAGCTCCTAACTCGATGCAGAAAGTCATACCTAGCATAAATTGGAGCCCACGTTCCCGGTTATATAAATTTCCCAATATATTAAAGTGTACACCAAAAGAGGTACATGTTTGTTGCATGTATTTTAAGACATATTAACGCCTGTTTCTTTCAGATTGCATTTGTCCCTTACCATAAATACGTCTACGGAGAATGAAGAACAAACCATTGAAATAACGCGGTAAGCACACTGGAAACTACTCAAATCAGGAATGTACTAACTAACAAACGGCGCGCGACGCCCAACACATCGCCCAACTATTGTTGCACATCGTGCGAACTAGGACCGAGACATCGGGTATCGGAGCGCTTTACATGAGTACCAGTTTCATTACATGAGGATACCTTCCTTTTTGTTAGGCACGGGGATATTAAGTGATTTGCCCAGATGTTGAGCATCGGTGCCTAGACTCGAACCCGGTTCCCCCGCTTTGAAGTCGACCTCTTTAGCCATAAGACTACATCCTCTACTCCACATTAGAAATGAATTTACAGATAACAGCTCCGATTTCCAGTGAAACATTGCTCAGTGATATGTAAAGGCTTACTTTCCAGCAGTTATCGTGTAACTAAAGCAAACACTAAAATCTGTGCCCAAAGTGCAAATCACCGCCATCAATCATGGTTAGATCAGTGGCGTAGAGAGCATGTTGAAGAAATACGAGCAACTTTCAGGTGATACAAGCCATTCACAGGAGCACCGATCAGCCTACTGGTCACAGACTTGAATCCCGGGACTCCAAAGTAAGCCTGCTTCGTCCGACAACGTTGAACATAAAGATCTAGTGAGTAAGAATACTACATACGTCGGACTTGTGCACACTGTACAAAGTAGATATTTTAATATGGTTACTTTTTATTTTTGTTTGCGACTAAATGTGGGAGGAGCACACCGCTCATGAGACCGTGGCAACTATTAATGCGCCATATCAGCACATGTTTTTAATTAATTACGTCGGCCCTTGAATGGGCTTGAGTTAAGTAGGATGACAAAACTACGAGGTCTCTCTAAAGGGCGTGGCCGATGCAATAAGGGCGTGGCTTAACGACATGCGCGTCGATAAATGTTTAGAAATACTTGACCGGTATTCTCAGAAATTAAGCTAGCAATTAATTGCAATACTTCCAGCCGCCCCCACTGGGGCACAAACCCGGATTCCCCGGTGCCAAAAACGAGCGCCCTGCCCACAGGGCCACGCCCCCACAACACTCTGGCGCGGCCTCGCTCCCGCGCGAAATCAAAGTGAAGACCACTCTTCGAGCATTGCGCTCAACCCAATGGGAATACCACAGGAGCTCTGCCATACACTTGCGCGGCCTCGCAACCGAATTGGACGACCCGTAGACTCCTACAGGTAAGCGACTTTAAATTCACTCTGCCAAACCTTGCCCAGCAACTGCGCGGAGGTTCCCATCCGACTAGGTGCGCACAGCCCGAAGTCCGGGGTCCCGAGGCCCCCTTCATCTCACGGCGGCCTCCGGATCCTGAAGTCACCACCGTGACCCCGAGCCCCTTAATAACGTGTATTAAGCGGTAATGCTAACAATTGAGTAACTACCCTTGCCTTCCGCCTCAGAACCCCACGACCCTCACTGTGCAACCAGAACAAAGGCGTGTCCCCTGCATATGGTAGTGGGACACCTCGCACCACAAGCCGCATCTTTCTGTGACGGCGCGCCCCCACTCCGGCGAGGCCCCTTAATCCTTCACCTCACGCTTCAATCAACCCTACAAAGTGCACTCTAACGGAAAATACTTGTTTAAATATATACAGCCTCGAAGCGAGCTCCGCTACTCCTGCAGCGCTTAATACCTTTATCGTAACAAGTTTTGTTATTTTAACCTAACACTAAACGACTACGCCTAGGCCCCCTCAAACCTCCCGTGCCACACTCAGCACACCGCCGACTGGAACTCTCTCCTCGTCAACGACGCGCCTCTGCAGCTTGCCGGAGGTCTGAGGGGACAAAGAGGCCAAACACCCCAGGGCGCAGCCTTAAATAATTTTCCCAGGAATTCCTGCGCACCCTGATGACATCACCGGCCCTCCTCTTTCAATCCGCCCCCTTTCTTAGCTGCCCCAGAGGAGGCTCCGTCTCGTGGCGCAACTAAGGGCGCCCCTCCCCTAGGCGCGGGGGGGGGCGCCTGTTCATTATGTTAGTATAGGCTGGTGGCACTGAGGAGTAGTCAGTGACATGCTAGGATCACCTCTAAGGGGGTGACAGGGCTGGTTAAAAGTTATTCTCGAGACAAATTTGCTCATGAAAAGCTGGTAGGCTTAGGGAAATATCATTCATGTGCCAAGTATAAGTTAAGAAAAGGCGATAGTCTCATCCCAAGCACAAATATACATCTCACCCCACTCTGACTTTACTGCATCATATGATGAAAATTTAGCATACGAAAATATATATTTTTTTAAAAACTGTACCTAAAATAGAAATTCCGGTCCAAGAAAAGAAGCTCGAGTAGAAACGTTTTCTGACTCGAAACTTTATTCGGTTGCTCAAACTCCGGGTGAATTGGCGATTTGTTTATATGTCAAGTCCTGGTCTTCGTATTTGTGCAATGTGACTGTATGGATTTGATGAGTGTGTTTAATATCATGGGTTGTGTAGGATCTGTGTTGTATGTGTGCTTTGGAGCTCAGTGATGTTAGTAGTTGTGAATAGTAATGACTGAACCAAAATAAATGCAGTGTATCCGCCATAGGTTGTGTGACAGTTTATTTTTGCCCGGAGGGAAGGGATGTGATATCTGGGTGTGATTTCATTGTTGCGTTAAATAAAATTATTGGATTGACCCTTTGTACATGTGAACAGTGGATTCTAAATTAAACCTTGGGTTTTGCATGGCCTTTCTTGTTGGTGCTGAAAATACTAGATCTAACGCACTTCTGCAAGTAATATTTTACATTATATGCATTTTCTGCAGGAATTGTTTGCTTTTAGCATCACCCCCTTTTGTGTATTTCATGCTAATGTTTCTATAGGTCATACGTAAAAGGTTAACAAAAAACTCATAGGGGCTTATTTACAAGCCCCTTGCGCCACTTTTGCGTCACTTTTAACATGGGAAAAGTGACGCAAAAGTGGCGCAAGGGGCTTGTAAATCTGCCCCATAATCTTTCAGTATCAATCTTTTGAATGTCAGAATATGGAAGTGTCTTAGTGTCACTATTATAGCTGCAAGTCCTTACCCATAAATAGTACTTCTTTTCTGTATTTATTTATACAGAAAACTCAAAATTAAATTCACTTATATTTTTGTGTTAACATTAATAGACCAATCGTTCATTAGATATATCAGTAAATCAACCCTCCTGCAATCTACACGCATTTATATGCATAAGTGCATTGTGGCATTGGTATAAGTGTATTGTGTAAAGTGTATTCATTTAGATTTGCATTTCTGTTTTTGTTTTCTTCTTTCAAGAGTTGCTATTTATTTTAAGGCTTATTTCCCTCAAAGATCATATGGATCGATAAACTCTATAAGTTATCCTCCTTTAGTTTCAATTCATTGATAAATGCCTTTGTGCTAAATGTAAGTCATCTGTATTCATTCCTTAAGGTATTCAATTTGAATATGTTTTACTCGTGCTACAAAGAAATAATTAAAATAAATCCATTTCCAAAACAATATTGTATTTTTTTTATCTTAAATCTACAATTAAGCCTACTTTAGTATCATCATAAGACTCAAAACTAGTCACAGAATAATTTTAAATATCTCAAAAGTAAAAATAGTTTTATCTTTACCTACAGTATTGATATCCACCTGTTAACAGTACAACAATGCAATATCGATGTTAGCCGCACACTTTGCAGCATTTATTTGTAACTAGACTAGTGTCTCATCTTCAGCCTTAAGGAAACAGTAATATTTAGGCAGTCCATTGAAAATCACTTCTATATATGGTGTGCAAAATACCCAGATATTCACTCTTTAATATAAGCAACTAATTGTGGGCAAGATATTACAACAATGTGTTTTATCAAGATATCTGACATCTGCATTTTGCTTTCCTGGGGTGAAAGCTATTGTTATAATTCATTTTCAAAATGTTAAATGCTTTGATTCTGAAGGAAGACTTCTTCAATTGGTCTCCTGTGGAACCTTGTTCATGAGCACATAGGACTTTCTGTGGCTATCAAACCCAAACTGCTCAGACAAGCCTGATGCATGGTTCGAGCCATTCGAAACATTACATATATTAAAATATTTTTAGGCAACATTTATTGAGACATTGAACACTGGTCCACATGAATAGCACCTAGGCGTCCTAAGTACAGTCTTTTCTGATGGATACATCTAACCACAGATTCCTCACCTATAGTAAATATGCAGCTGTCAGGCTGGATCCGGAAAAATTTCCAGCAATGCTCCTCTGTGACCATAGATGGTGCCATGTGGTTTCGCAATGACTCTTTACCACCCCAGAAGTGACAAAGCAGAGCCACCAAAAATGTGCCTCCTCTGAGCGCTGACAGCAATTAATTTCTTGCTGCACTCTTCAACGAGGATTCGGAGTCCCGCTCCCATCTTTTCTGCGCACGTTTACAAAACAGTACTGGCTTGACAGTCAGGACGTAGTTACGGGCATTTTGCTCATTCTGTCTTCCAGAGCATTTTGGTCTGAACCAGTTTGCAGAGGGAGGTATTTCTTTGGTATCTATTCTAAGGTAAGGAGTCTGTGGCTAGAAGCCTTCAGGTAGTTGCTTCTTGGCCAGTGCATAGCAGATCTTAAGGCAGGGCACAATCGATCTGGAGCTGATCTGTTTCTACACTGCTTTTCCTTTTTTAGCTCCGTTGAACCCAACAAAGAGTTGCTCATCCACCCGGTGGTCTTTGGTGCGATTGATGTTGAACAACAACGCTCTTTTGGGCCCAGATGATGGAGTCTCTCTTCCTCTTGAGGGGGGTGAGCAGAGTGAATAAGTTTGGCAGCATGAGGCTTTGGCCAATGTGGAAAGGTGTCATCACCTTTGGCAGAAAGGTAGTACAGGTGCAAAAAACAGTTTGGGAAGAAGCTGGTATATGGAGGGTGTACAGAGAGAGCCTGTTACTCGCTAACCGTTCTGCCAAAGTAATGGTCACCAAGAAGACTATTTTGATCATCAAGAGACATAGAGAGTAGCTATGCATGGGCTCGAAGAGTGAACACATCAAAAAGGTTAAGATCAAGTTAAGGTCGCATTGGCACATAATGAAGGGTTTAAATGGAACCATGTGTTGGAGTCCTTTCAGGAAACGAGTCACAATCGGTGACTTGAAAATGGATGGCTGAAATGGTATGCCGAAATGGCAGAAATATGCCCTTTAACTGTGTATCAGAAAAGGGTGCAGAAAGTGGATCAATATACTTTTCAGTACACCAAGTCACAAACCTGTCTCAATGGCAGGAGCATACAGTCTCTGGACACCTGTCTGCCAGTATAAATTCATTGGCTTCAAAGGGAAGATCAAAAACTGTTAACTGCTACCTCTCAATCTCCACGTATGCAGGCAGAGCCCTGCCCTGCTGCTGTGACAGGAGATCTTCCAGACGAGGTAACCTGACCAGAGGACCTATGCTCTTACTCAGGAGTTTGGGATGCCACACTCTCAGGGCCCAATCCAGAGCGATAAGGATGACTCAGACCTGGAGTGTCTTGATGTTCTTAAGAAGGGGATTAAATGTACTGGAAACAGTGTATGAAATGTAACGAAATGATAGAAAATAAAATGTGAATATAATATTAGTTTAGTAGTTCTGAGGATTCTAACTCAATTAGGAGAGGATGTTCTACTTATAATTTCTTTGATTTTGCTTGCAATATTTTACCTTTCTTTTGTGTAAGTAGCAGGAGCTGATCTCCTTGTTCTGTTACTTGCTGCAGCTACAGCAGTGTGCATTTTGGGGGGAAGAAAGAGTGCAGCATTTAGGCCTGATGAACCTCAAAGCAAAGTTTGAGTCTCAAATCTCCAAACACATTGCCTCTTGTCAGATATCTTCTTAAAACACCACTTGGCTTGTAGACTTCAATATTTGATGGAGGAGTGAAAAATGCAAACTCTTAAACTCCCTAAAGTCCTTTATTTAACTGCATGACCTACAGTAGCACTCATCTCTTCCCACTCATAACAAAGGCTGCATCTCAGGTTTTTTGTGCAAAGGCTGCTTCGATCTCTAATGCACTTTGATTGAGTTCAATTGATCTGATCATTACCATTTATCCTTTTACTCATTCTCCCCTATCCACCTACTGCCTCAAAAAAAATCAACATCATAAAATATGGAAAAGATTGTTCAGAAAAGTCACTGTTTCGAACAATTTTGAAATTTTCACCTCCAAAAGATTGCACTCTCTCCCACAAAATGACAATATCAACACCATAGACACTGCACGCCCGGGGTTGTTCTAGTGGGGTGATGGCGATCTAAGGCAGTACGCAAATATTATAGGGTGAACTTAGGCGAAAGTGCGGTGCAAAAGGATAGGGAGAACCACAGACAAAGAACTCCAAGGTCCCCTGCACATGCTAGTGGTACAAAGATTTAAGTCAGTACAGTAATGAGTGTAGGAAAGAAAGAAACACTGTTCATCCACTGCTCTGTGTGGTTCCAGGATTTATTGTCCTTGTTGTGCGTTCCTTGGTACAGAGTCTTAGCCTAGCCAACACGTGTTTCGTCGCTACCATGAAGTACACAGCGACTTCTTCAGGGCTAAATTCCTATGATTACGGTCCTTATTGTCGGTTGTACTTCCGTCCCGAAGGTAAATAGTAGTAGATGGCCTCAATACCAGAGACCAGAATTCCATTTAATTAAAGTTTCCTCATGAAGCAGATTCTATATTCTGTGATGCAGATGAGTATTCAGAATATGCAGCTACTAATTATTGTGAGACCCTATTCGTAGGGTTATGGCTGTCAGCCATCTTTGATTGTGTTGCAGCTGGTCACCCGATCCGGTGAAGCGGCTGGTGAAGTCTCCCGCATGTGAGAGGGACGGCGTTCACAGGAGACTTCACCAGCTGCTTTAATATTAGGAGGAATAGCTGCTATGATGGACTAGCATTCTGTGCTAAAATGTTTTCTTTAGAGGGATGTTTTTTGCTTGAACTATGAAAGCATGGTATTGCTTCTGTGCTTGTCTGGGTTACGTTTTAGTGAAATGAAAATGTATTGTCTGCATGTATTTGTTAAACTGATGACAAACCTGAAAATTAAAATATGGAGTAATGGGAATCAATATATTCAGAGTGAAAGGGGAATTCATGAACAGCCTGTGAACAAAGCCATCAAGTCAACTTGACTTGACCTAATGACATAATGGATCTTGACTTGATTTAAACTGGAGGCCTTCTGAAAAAAATGGATCTCTCCAAGAATTCGTTTCAACAAACTGAGAATGCTCAAATGAATATCTTGAAGTTTACACATCATCTTGGTTCAGTATGCTACAATATGTTTCATTGCAAAAGCATGATTTCAATTTTCTTTTATAACAAACACATTTGTACGTAATTGAAAGTGACCCTTTTTACACTTCTCGGATGGAAAGAAGTTTACAGCTGAAATTATTTTTATTATCCCCCAAAGAGTCAACACTCTGGATCCTTAAAACGTATGCAAACATTTGTTGAAAATCAAAATTTATAGGACAATAAAAAAATAGAGCAAATGCTTACCTTAGTGGTGTCATGAGTATTTAAAATGTTATCTGCGATGTCAGATAAATCCATTTGTAAAACAGAAATCTCCAGTTAGTATGCACTGCTGTCATTGCCAAAATATATATTATTTTGTGAAAAAGTAAATTCACTTTTTCATACAAAGTAGTTCTCATACATGGTAGGTTTCTCATACAGTTGTACCCATGCCACACCTAACAATATTTGAATGTTTCATTTGTCACTCTTTGCACAACCAATGCCTTTCATTTTCATAACACAGTACTAAGAATCCTATTATACATGCAGCCACCTATAATCTTTTAACTAAAAAGCTAACAATGAGAAGAAATCAAGCCATAAAACTTGCATTATTTGTGCTTGGATTCACAACAATTAATTGGGTAATTATCATTTGTGGTAACTTTAGGCTCATTTGTCACTGATCTTCATTTTCTTTAAGGCAACTAAATAACATCTCTTACATCATCCATCCCCATTAGTTTCCATCAGTAGGCCTCGGTCAGGCATTGAACCTTAAAAAAATACAGCAGCCTAAACAAATGAATGCTCATGGGGAGGTGATAGATAAGTGGAAGAAACCACTCCACAGTAAGGCTTGAATCTGTTATGCCAACCTGAGGGCCCACTACCTGGATAAAACAGTATAGACCCAGCTAGACTCCTTGTTCGTATGCAACAATGTCTTATTGAGTACAGCTGAAAAATCACAGTCCTGGGGACGGGGAAGAGTGGACAGGGCTGGTGCAAGTGCAGAGGCATCTGCACAGTTGCTGATTCAGAGGAGTCAGCAATGCAAAGCAACAAGGCAAAGCGAGAGACTGGTACTTCAGAGGTTGATTGAGGTAGCAAGGCATCCAAAATAAGTTAAGAATGATAACAAAATAGGTGAAGTGGATGTATAACGTGTCAAAAAATGTACTTTAAACTGATACAGCGGGGTAAAAATATGATGGCAACTAAAGAGGCAATAAGGTGCCACGTGTACCTCGGACATTGCCTCAGGGTCAGCTGTAGCAGAGCGGAGTGCATTGCACTGCATGTTCAGGATCTTACAGGTGGTTACAGTTTGGCCATGTGGCAGCCTTTGGTCATTCACTCCACGCAGAAGTCTGAATAGCACCAAAGTGGGAAAGCTTATAACCTTCTTCTAATATTCTGGCTAGCAGATACTTGAGATTATATAACTTTCAGATGAATGCAGGCTAGAAAATTGTGAGGAAAATGGTTTATTATATGGTGTTTTTGAGTGACGTCACCATATAACAAACCCACTACCTGTACTGGGTCCAATCAGATTCATTTGAATGACCTCAGCTCAAAACTGGATAGCTGTGGCTTTATCGAAGTAAGAAGTGTAAAGCATTGAGAAGTACCAAAATAGTTGAATAAAAAAGAATCAAGACCCAGCAAAAGTTTATAAGAATAGTTTGCATATTTATCTTTAAATAGACACCTCACTGACAAAAATCCACCAGAGGGTTCCAGAGACATGAATTATCAAAGGAACAATAAATCACAGTTTTTTCACTCAGCGCCATAAATTGTTGTAATGGGCAGTGCTAGCGGTAAACTTTGTTAAACTTTTATAAAGTTGCAAACTACTACTCTGGCCTGCTTTGGGCAACCAACTCTGGAAGGGAGCAGGTCACAAGGACCAAAGAGGTCCAGTTGGACAGTTACCTCGCAGTCAAAGCAGTTTCCAGTCATGTTCCAGGCTCTCTGTCTGAACCGCCATATACCTTAATGAAGTGGACTTGATGTAATGGATACAGGATTCTGAAGGATACTGAGGATGTTGCGTGGTGATGGGGGTGTCTTCCAGGGACCACCCCTCAGTCCACGAGCATGGTGGGGTGACTTTGGCTACAGGGGTCAATGTACCTTGAAGTGCGGGTGAAGTGCAGCCTAAACCAGTTACCGCCAGGCTCCAGTTACAGGAAAACCAGTGGTTCCTTTTAAATGGTAATAACTTCCTGGCTGGGCAACAAAAGTGCACACCGTTGCCTCTCCCTGGTCCAACAGACTCAGGTGCAACTTTTGAGGGTTGGGACTCGGTCTCCCAGGTGGCACTTCGGTGGTCAGCAACGGTTAGGCGTTCTTGGCTACCAACTCACAAAGGCAGGCTTCTTCAGCTTTTGTGTCCCTGTAGCTGTAACAGAAAGTCAGCTAACTGACTCTTGGAGTTTTTTCTTCCGTCTGAGGCTCGGGGTGATTTTTCCTCAAGCAGGACACCCCAGGAACAGTCCTCTCATTGCTATCCCAAGGAGCAGCTGGTGCAGTTCAGTCTTTAATGCAGCCTCCCTTTGCTGGGTGTACAGCAGTACTTCTTCGGTCCTCTCTTCTGTGCAGATGTGATCTGAGGTCTGGGAGCCATGGGTGCCACTTTTATGCTCAGTTTGAGCCCTCTTGGGATGTGGCAACTGATTGCCTATGAGCTACCTTGTCCCCTGCCTATTGAAAACCTCCTGTAAAGTGTGGCATCTAGCTAGCCAAGAATGCACTATTCTGCCCATTTCCAAAATGGCAGAACCCTTCTCTTGGTGTGTGGTGCTCCCTAGTCCATCCCAGCAGTGTGACTATCAAGCAATCAATTAGGGTTTTTGAATGACTCTACTCACCCGTAAGGGTCTCAAGCGCCGTGGGGAGGGGGGGGGGGTTTGAGCAGCCCCGTGGTCATCCAAAGAGCTAGTTCTTGAGATCCTTTCTGAATAGGTGCAGTGTCGGGCTTCATCTGATATGGAGGGGGAGTACCTGGAGCTACAAGCCCACAGAAAAAATGTTTTTCCCCTCTCTGTCCTCGATTCCAACCTGTCTGCAAGAACAAAAGAGCAGCCCTTCTTGCGTGTGTCAAAAATTTGCCGTTCAATGGCAGTCTCCCTTTTGAAGGTATTCTTTAGAGCTCACACCCTGTTTGGGCTTCCTGCCAGGGAGAGGTCACACTTCTTCCAACAGCAGGCTTTTTGGGTTTCTTCCTAAGAGTCATTCACACATCCCACCCCGGAGGATAGAAGGCTGTCTCATGGCCAGCAACAATACACGTCCACTAGAAAATCTAGGGCAACAAGTGATTACTTACTTAAGCTGCCATTTGTCCAACAGTTTCATTAGATTTGACTTGAGCATCAAGTCTGGTTTAATGCAATGATTCTTTTGATAGCTTGAAGTGTCATATTCAGTAGTCCCATGCAAATGTTCTCACTGCTGAGTGGTCAGCGTGTAACCCTGTACTCACCAGTGGGACTACTAGACATTCCACATTAAAAACGACAATGCAGAGATTTTACTGTCAAGACATGTAAAGTTAAGAGCCACATGCCCAACTTTTGATATAATGCACCCTGCCAGTATGCCTACCATAGGGGTGACTTATCAATATTAAAAAGAAAGGTTTTGGCTTTGCCATTACTTTAAATGGCAAAGTCGAGTTTGTGGTCGAAACCTACTCTGCCAGTGAGCAATGGTGGGCTGGGAGTAATACTTTGCTTTGTCACACTTCAGGTGGCACAGTAAGTACTGAGGTCCACTAGAGAAACTTTAGCTCACAAGCTCTGCGCACCTGTGGCACCAAATACTAGGGACTTCTGAGTGAGTTAACATGCCAATTGTGGGTAAAACAATCAGACATAAACCTTTTTAAGAGTCAGAGCAATGCCACTAGGGACTGTTTAGCAGGTCTCAGTGCACCATTAGCGTAGAAAAACTAACAGCATCAGGACAAAAACGTTGGGATGATCAGGCAACAAAAGAGGCATTTCCTTACAGAAATGAGTAGTGAAGAATCTTAAGAGAGGGAGGAATTCATCAGAATAGCGGATGCCATTTCATTGAAATCCTAGGGGTTGCAAATACTCCATTGAGCTGTCCTGGAGAGCAAGCTGATCCTCTGCAAGAAACAAGTTAAAAGGGAGGGTCCTCCCCACCCATGAAACTATGAAAATATGGTCCGGGACAGCACCCATCTGCCTTTCGGCTAGGTTTGCACTATACAAATAGAGCATACAAATAAAATCATAGTGGTCTGAACTGGCATTTAAAGACATCTTTTTAAAAACATATTGGTAAAAATCCACGGGTCTTAAGAAATATCCTAAAGGTCAGGTCATAAAATGACACAATGCCAAAGTACCCAAAAGTATTATTTTTCTGTAGCTGAAGTACAAGTCCACAAGTCAATTATCCCTAGTAGGAGCACCAAAAGCACCACAAACAAATTAGTGCTTATCCAATTTATCAGTTACTTGCTGACTTCAGCAGAATACACACAGTATAAGCATTCATATTACTCATATGTTGGGATAAAGACTAAGGTCACAATTCATTTGACAGCTGAGTCTAAAGAGTTTTGGTGGCAGGTACCAGAGGATGGTGGAAATATGTCCCAACTACAAATCCAAATCACATATATTTTCCATGAGACTAACAAACATGCATTCAGGCTCACAAGGTTCACCTGAAGGGAGAAGGGGATGGGGGAAATCACAGCAGCATTGTTTTATTTTATTCCCTACTAGGAGAGGCAGCCACTTGTAAAGGTAAAGCGGCATGTTACTGAATTTAGGAAGATTTTTACAGGTTAATAGGTATTTTTAAAATCTATCATAGCCTCCTAAGGCTTAATAACATCTTGGCTAATGGATAAAAGTGCTTGCCACCATGCAGTACAGAGAAAGCACCCATACAGATAGCTGAAGACATCCTTCAGATCTCTGATAACAGCAACCCATAGCTGCCACCTTTTTTGACCTCTTGTCTGGGTTTGATACTGCATACCACAGACCCTCTCTCTACCACCTCTACAAGAACAAGAAGTTTGATGGCAATGTCCTACAATGGTTTGTCTTCTATCTAAGCAACACATTCGCGTCGGTCTAGATGAACTCAAAAATATCTGAACACATCCCTGTGACCTGAAGTGCTCTCCAAGGTTAAGCTTTCTGCTAGTGATCTTCAACTTCTAACTAGAAATCTTCAGAGTACTCCTATCAGAAAAATGACATATCATACATTATGCTGACAATAGAGAGGTCTACCCGAATGTCAACTCCAATAAAGCTTGGATGTCTAAGGTACACCAAACGTTAAGTCAGAGTTGCTCACTAATGATGGACAACAAGCACAAGGGCAAGAATAGCTTTCTGCAGGTAACTTTTAACCCTAGTATCAAGACCCTTGGCTTCTCCACCAAAATCTACTTTAACCTGAAGACACGCATGACAAAAAAATACTTTAACAGCACAGTCCCTGCTATGCTTGATATGATATGACAAGATCTCTCTAGCACTCAAGCAACTTCACTGGGTTCCACTGCACAACCACAGCATCTTCAAGGTTTGCTCTATCACATTCTAGGTTGTAAACTAAAAACCTAATTGTACCTTGTGAGCAAGTTTACGATCTCTGGTGGCACACTCATCATCCATGAAAACGATATCACCAGGCTTGAGATAAAGAAATGCAAAAAAAGATAATTCCTGATGACAGGCAAGTTGCACACCAAGGATCTCTAATGGTATGTGTTGGACTTGGCCCTCTCTGTAGTTATCGCCAAACTTTTTGCCTTAACACTCCTGTTTTCTGAACCCATTTTGTTGGCCTTTAGGACTTTAGCACAGGTTAACAGTGGCAAAGTGCACAAAGTGCTAGTGTTCTTGCCCTAAAACATGCTAATATTAGATTAAACCCAATTGGCCCATTTAGATTACTTGTAAGCCCCTAGTAAAGTGGTACTACATGTACCAAGGACCTCGAAAGTGAATGCTACTAGTCGGCCTGCAGCATTGAATGTGCCACCCATTTAAGTTGCCTTTTAAACAAGTCTCAGGCCTGCCATTACAGCCTGTGTGTGCAGTATTAAAACTGCCATTTTGACCTGGGAAAATAAACCTTTTGCCAAGGCCTAAACCTTCCTTTTTAATATATTTAAGTCACCCCTAGGGTAGGCCCTAACCAGCCCATTGGGCAGTGTGTAGTGTATTTAAAACGCTGGACATGTATGTTTAACTTTTACATGTCCTAGTAGTGAAAAACTCTTAAATTCATTTTTTACTACTGCAAGGCCTACCTCTCCCATGGGATAACATTACGTTACCTTATTACATTTATTAAGTGCTAACATTCACTACACATGACAAAGGTTTGACACTGGTCTTTTGTGACCCCAGACAATCCGAAGCCAGGGCAGGTAGGCAGGACATTCCAAGCACCTCTGTGGATGGAAACCACCAGAACCTTCTCCTACTTTAAAGTGGGCACTAGGTATAAATAATGGACCCTCAGACCCAACTCTTTAGTACTCCTCTGGACCTGTGGAAGACTCAGAAGGGCTGCTGTGCTGCTCTGCAAGACAGAGTGCTAACTGCTGCCTGAGTGAGAAGGTTTGGACCTGCATCTTGAACCCTGGACCACCAGAGTGACTTCAAGGGCTAGTTGGCTGGCCTCCTGATCAGGGCCTCGGGGGCAGAAAAAGGCTCCAACCAACTTTAACCAAGCCCCTTGACTCTGTCTGCTGGGAGTCCTACCCCCAAGTGGTGCCAATTCAGTTCTGGACCCTCGGAAGTGGGCCTGAAGGTGCTCTGCCAACAGAACTGATGCAGAGCGATGCATCTCCGCGCAGCTGGGTTGGAATCTCCACTGCGCGATGCATCCCTGACACAGGCCTTCGCATCGCAAGCTCTCATTGAGGGCATCCTCAACAATGACGCAGGACTCCACATTGTAGCCACATCTTCCTCTGAACCTTCACTGTGAGATTCATTGTCGACACAGGATCTCGCAACACTACGCGAACAAGGATTCTTTAAGGTCCTTTGTTTAGCTGGCCTAACTTGGTCCCCCTATCAGGCCCCTACTCCATCGCAGTCAGCCTTAACTTGTGACTTTGTCCCGGTTTGGTGTGGCCAGATAACCACAGTTGGTGTTTTGCGCTTCTAGGCACTATTTTTACTTAAACCTTGGAAATTACTCATCTCCAGTTCTGATTGGATTTTTGTGGTTTTGGTCTCAAATAATTTATAAAATTTTACTCTATTCTTCTAAATGCGTGTGTTTTCACTTTATTACTGTTTGAAGTGCTGCACAAATACTTTATACACTGCCTCTTAAATAAGCCTGACTGATTGTGCTATGCTACCAGAGGGTCAATCACAGGTTAATGTGGGTTTTGCTTGTGATTTCATCCTAACAGAAGTTGTGGTTGTGCCTTGAGTAGGTTATTACCCCCCTCAACCAGTAACCCAATTTCCCAAAGTATGTAGCATTTACCCATCAATTTTTACCCCACATGACATTCACCAGGCAGGGTTAAGGAGTGGGTAGAGGTAAATGGTGGTAAGGGTAATTTTAGTGTTAAGCAGTAGGCAATACATTTTTTTTAAAGGATTGTTTTTTTGTTTTGTTTTGCTAATAACTTTGGCACCGTTTGATGAATCTTCAGGAAATTTTCAAACTAGTTTGACGCTCACTTCAGCTGCTGTCTGGAAAGTTTCGGGGTGATCCGTCAAGTGAAGGCTGAGAAAAAGGGGACTCCCAAAACACGTTTTCCCCATTTTAATTCCCACAGGGATTTTAGACATAACTACAGCGCGAACCACTGGATGGAATTACACCAGATTTGGCAGAAAGGTAAATCTTGGACCAGCGTAGTGCCTTATGGTAGTTGCTATAAATCCATTGATGAGTTTTAGAGATATTAACCAAAATCCAAATTTGAATATCTGTCCACGCGGTTCCTCCGCAGATTCAACAGTCCCTATGATGTAATCTAATTGGCTGCCAACACTTCAACCAGGAAGTGTTGGCAGCCATCTTGGGACTCAGCTTGAGCCGACTCCCTCAAAAAACATTAAAAATATAGAAAAGGGGGCAGGGTAGGAATACCCTGACCTTCTTGCTGGTGTTTAAAAGCATATTTTGTTTTCTAATTTTGGCAAAATTGAAGAAAAAACAAGCACAGTCTCCTGCCCTTGTTTTTAATAAAGCACCTGGATGGGCCATGTCCCGGGGCATTTTTTTTTAAAGGAGGGGGACGCACAAGGCCCCCCTTCTTAGGCTCTTGGAGCCTCACTCTATAAATGGAGCCTCAAATGTAACAGAAGGAAACAAGAACCACATACAAAATAACCAATCCCCCAACTGATTAGAGCACAAGCATTAGTGATCTTTAATTCATGGATGGGCAGCACCGCCCAACAATTATGCCGGTTGATCAGCCCTAGCGCCACAACAAAACAAAGATCAGCGGAGTACATCAAAAACAAGGGACCGATTTCCAATTAAAATGGATTCACATTGCCATCTCCTGCCCAAATACAGGAAATACCTCCTAAAAATACAAATGATTTCGGCAGTTATCCCGAGCTCTGACTGCCTGTGAAGATAACTGCGGAATAATAAAAAATTGCCACCTGTAAGAGAAGCCTCCTCTGGGCTGCTCACCTTACCTCGCTTCCTTGCACTGCAGCCTCCCACCTGAGGATCCAACGATGGGACCAGCTGTGCACACAGATCCCCCTGCAAATAATGGGGAGGAGAGATGCCACCACCACTGCCAGAGTCCCCAGGCAGAGACAACCATCCTGCAAATCCATGGGTGCACGGGATAAAATTCCAGCGAGAGCAAGAGCAGTCCCAGGGGAGAGCAGGCGAAAGGCAAAGCTACGAAGCGGTCCAAGCAAAAGAAACTCTCCTAGGTAATCAGGGGCAGTGAGCATCGGCATCCCGCAGGGGCAAGCAGGCAGAAAGGTGTCTGATAGGGAAAGGTTGCCCCTTTTTAACCTGCACTGTCACCCCTGTTTACTGTCCAGGTGACCTCTTGCCCCGCCCAGGCAACCAATTGTTGCCACCCGCGGGAAACCCACAAAATAAAAGTGATGTGGCCGCTGCTGGGCCACTGACCTTGCTTGACAGGTCCAATCCAGCCCGCACCTGTCTTTGGGGCCCTCTGAGGGTGTGATGCCGGCCCATGTCCAATCTCAAAAAACATGACAGCAGGGAACTTACTGGGAAGTGCGATTTCTTTTTAATAACATTTAAATTATGAAATAAATATATTGGATGAAATGCCACCTTCAGTGCACTATTGAGTAACCACTCTGAAATGTGATGCTCCAGAGAGGTGAGGAGGTTCAGTTTGCTGAGAGTATCAATCTTCACCTTTGTGTTGATTGATATTAAGCTGTTGCTGGCAACCGCTGTCTATGCAAGTACCACAGACTTGAATTGTCTGCTGCCCTGCTAAGCGCCACTCATCAGGGGTTACATTAATGCATATAAGCACTTGTCCCCAGGTCACCGCACTGAAATTAAATTTCATGCAAATGTAAAATCACCCCTGAACTCAGCCTGAAGTTGTTTGCGATATGACAGACCAAGTCTCCTCCCTGTGACACCATTTAGTTGCTGTCCCCTCCATCCATCTTGATCTTTGACACATTATTGGGACAGGCCACCTGATGCAAATGGAGTTAGGAACTATCCACCTATGCCCACTAGAAATAGGAGTGAGTGGAAGTGGCAGCCAGCACACCTGATCGGAGGTGAGCTATAGTTGATACCAAGAAGATAATGAGAATGTTGAAAAGTGACTTCAAAGAATCACAGAAAATTGTGGTCTAACTGTTAGTGCTGCCAACTTTATAACTGGGGAACCAGGTTTGAGTCCTGGTGTCAGCTCAACATCCTGTGATTCTGGGAAAGTCAGTTAATATTCCTGTGAATGAAAAAGTAAGCAAACATTAATGGACTTTGCCTAATGTAATCTAGTGCTCATGTGAAGCAGCCTAATGCCCTTGGTCCAAACACTCGTGCTGCATAAAAACTGCAGAAAAAAAACAACCCGTACTGAGCATCTGTGGCTTTCAATCTATGCATTTAACTTTTGGCTTGCAGAAACTAATTTTTAATCAGACTTTAAGGTATGTCTTGTTGCTGTCTTTTTTTTAACATTCACTGTGCCCGTCAAGCTGCCTTTTAAAAAACATTCAGTAAAATAAGCAATTGATCTGCCAGCAGGTACAGTTTCAGTCTGAATGAAGCGATAGCCCCATTCATCTTGCTCATCATCACCTGTGACGCTGCACAGTTTGATGTGCCTGTGTGCAATGTTTGTGCACGCGAGAGCTGGGTACTCCAAGGTCACTATGTTACACAGCTGCTGCTAGTAGGTCATGGAAAAGCTCACTCCTAGCTGTGTGCCTTTGTTTTTCGAAATGTGACATTAAAATGATGCCCCATCCTCTATTGACGTTTTACCCCCTAAAACTCCTACCCACTTTCTTCCATCCTCCCAACCACCGATACTCCCCAAGTCATTATCATGTCAGGTGCTAGATTATGTTTGACAGGGTGGGTGACAAAGCTTCTTCAGACAGCTGAAATTCCATTTTATTAGGAAGGACAAGAATCAGATTATTTCTTGTACTGGATTGGTATCCTTCGTCATCGTTTCAAGGAGCCTCCAGAGCACATTAGAGAACAGAAGTATTTGGTGGTTCTCACTCTCTAGTAGCAAACATATTTTAATTTTCAGTTTTTTTAATATATATTACTACCACAAATTATTGTTTTTCAGGGCTGTGTAGAACAGGAAAGGACACAGACACAAATAGCAAAACATGCTCTTCACAATCATTTATACAAACAGCTGCTTAAACGTTAGTAACTATCAAAGATGCAACATCATTTGGTATTCTGAAGGTTAAAGTAATTCATCTGTGTAACATCCTCACACTGTCTGTGTTCTAGGATACTGAACAAGGAAATCGGAAGGCTGCAGAGAAAAATCTGCAGCTCATGATTCAACCACTGTTTTATTTGACAGTCCTAATTTTCAAACTGTCCGAAAGGAAAGATGGAACAACTATTTGGATGCAAGAGTAGACTCATGACACCATTTGAAGAGAATTTCTAGACCATACTAAACCCAGACAGCCATTCACACAGGAATACAGTCATTCACACATGTACAAAACCACTCATGCACCAACTCACAGACCAATACAGCCACTCACACACCCACAAAGCCACTCACACACGTACTCATAGACACATACAGCCACTCACACACCTACTCACCGACCCATACAGCCACCCACACACCCACAAAACCATTCAAACACCCACTCACAGACCCATTCAGCCACTCCCTGACCTATACAGCCACTCATACACCTACTATCAAATGTTACAGGTTACAGTTAGGAAATAAAATTAAAAAACACCTTTGAAATTCACTGAAAAAACCAAAGGTTACAGGGACGTTATAGCTAGGAAATAGAATTTAAAAAACCCATAGAAATTCACTGAAAAAACTAAAGGCTACAGGGACTTTATATTTAGGCTCAGATTTCACTTTTACAAAATCAGTGAAATTCAGCAGTTAAAGTTACCTAAACTAACTATAACTTATGACCCAGCAATGCACTGCTTATGATCTCACATGTTACATCCCTCATGACATGGTCAGTCACATCACTGATGACATCTCAAATGACATCACCGATTACATCACTGATGACATCATCCACGGAACCACTGACACACCCACTCTCACCCCATTGAACCTCTCATACACCCACTCCCCCATAACCCCTCACATACCCATTCACAGACCCATACCAGTGCTCACACAACCAATGACGCATCCATAGAGCCACTCATACAGCCATTCACATACCCACTAACTCACCCATACAGCCACTCATGCACCCACTCACTCACCAATACAGGCACTCACACATCCAATCAAACAGACATATAGACACTTACACACTCACACACACCCATACAACCACTCACTCACCAATACAGCTATTCTCACACCCACTCACATACCCATACACCCACTGATATAGCCACGCACTCACCCAAACACCCACTCACACACCCACAAAACCACTTACATACCCATTCACATATCCACACAACCACTCACATGCACTCAACCTTACAGCCATTCACGGACATTCACTCTCCAATATAGCCACTCACAACCACTCACTTACCTATGCACACACAGAAACAGCTGCTCACTTACCCATACTGCCACTCACCCACCCACCCACTCCCTCACCCATACAGCCACACATATAGCCACTTAGTCACCCATACAGCCACTCACACACCCGCTCACACACCTATGCAGCCACTCATACAGCCACTAACTCACCCATACAGCTACTCACACACTCACTCACTCTCCAATACAGCCACTCATACAGCCACTCACTCAACCATACAGCTACTCACATACCCACTAACAGATCCATATAGCCACTCACACAGACACTCAGACATCCACTCACACACTGATACAGACAGTAACACAGCCACTCAATATGACTAGTTACTAGTACAGAAGAATAGTAATTTAATGTATGTTGTAGCTTAGTATATATCTTTAAGTCTCAGAAACGTTTATGAAACACTAACAGTCATGGGATGATGTCATCAGCCATGTCATCAGTGATGTCATTTGAGATGTCATCAGTGATGTCACTGACCATGTCATGAGTGATGTAATATGTGAGGTCATAAGAAGTGCATTGCAGGGGTGTAAGTTATAGTTAGCTCAGGTAATTATAACTGCTGAATTTGACTGTTTTGTACGAGTGAAATCTAAGACCAACTATAACTTCCCTGTAACCTTTGTTTTTTTCAGTGAAAGATATATATATATATATATACACACACCCACACACACACACAGTCACAAATAAAACAAAAGGCAAAGTAATGTTATAGTTAGATGTTGCACTGAGTTAAAAACTATTGCTTAATAAAACTTGAAATTCACCGATTATGGTACAGTGAGCTAACTATACTTTGCGTCCCTGTCACACTCTGCTTATGACCTCACGTATTACATCATTCATGGCATGTCAAATGACAACACTGATTACATCATCCAAGCAACTTCTCCTCAAATGACTCTAAATGTCCCATAAAAATACATTGACTGTATGTACATGCATGCATACAAGTTCATACAGTGACTGTATGTTCATGTGTACATCTATGAAATATAAATAGTGTAGTCCTGAAAACAAGTATGTCTTAGTATAATAAAATGTATTTGGTGCAGAGTTTAACTACTAGCAACATTCTAAATGTACCAAGTATTTCATTTAAACAACGTAGAGACTGAGTGCAACTAGTGTGAGTTGCAGACGTATGTTACAAATACGTTGTGGCTGAAATCAAAGTCATGTTGCCAAAATATGTGAGAAAAACTAAAGCTCATGTTTACAATAAATCATTCATCTGTGGATTTTTGTGCACATGCTGACAATAAAGAGCTGTCATGTAGTGTTAGAGACATTTTTGTTATGAACTGGAAATTTATAAGGTACTGATATGTCGTTCCAGAAGTTCAATGAAAATTCTGCAAAATTATACATTGTTAAACAATGTATAGTCTATGGGTCACAATAGTTGAGATGCGGTAACTGCATATCTTGTAAGAATCAAGAAAGTTTAAATGAGATTGGTATTCCGGGCAGAGGCAGGAACAAGATCAAAGGTCATTTCACTTGCAGGAGTGACTAAGTAGTATATATAATAAAATGCCCTTGCCCTAAAATGTGTGTGGGAAGTACTATTTTACCTATTCACAAGAGAATTTTGCAACATTTGAGAGCCATCAGGAACTTTTAAACAATCTGCACAGTGGCTAGACATTTTCATACAGTACATAAAGGTGACCAAACTACATTGTAATGGATGGAGTGTCCAAAGAATGAGAGGAGGAGACAGGGAGAAAGAACTTGGAAGACTGGAGTCGAGATATATACTTGCTTTGGATAGCAAAGAGCCCAATGGATTGAAATGTGATGAAGAATTACATGTACATTTGTAATTATACTGTGACGAACGGTCTTGAGGGTCCCAATGTGCTAAGACAGACAAAAGAATGAGTTTGAAATGGGTAAGTTTCCCAATAATGATTTTTGCTTTGCTTTATTACTGTAAAGTTTGTATTGTGTTTTTAATTGCATATTTATGATTTCTTTTAGATCGAACTTTCCACGTATTTGCACATCACAGAACATGCTGGAATGAACTGTGGCTCTTCATGAATAAGAAGGATGGAAGAGCTAATATTCATTAAGTAGTGCCCATGTAGGAGTTATTTATCTGCATTTGGAAGATGTTAAAGAATGTTTCTTGTACCACTATGGGTACACAGACAGGTGATATTGGAATTTTTCATAAATAACAGAAAGTGTTTGATATATAGAAGCTAAAGAGAATGCTTTGTTTGTAAATAATTTCAGTTTTGGAGCTGAGTATGGAGTGACAAGAAGAAAGGTGACATTTTTGAGAATTATATTTAGTGCATTTAAGTTGAAATTATTGCCTCCTAGGGCTTGATTATAAAATCTTTGAGCACTGTCTCAGTACATACTATTGTTGTGGAAGGGGGAACATTGAGTGAATGAACACTTGATGATTATGAAATATAATGTACTTTGTAATTGCGTATAATGAAAAGATGATTGCACAGCTTCCTATTAATGTTATTATCACATTGTGCCCCATACATGGAGAGTATTTTCTATGTTTTCTTTTCACTGTTTTTCAACTGGTTTTAAAGTATGCACAGGATGGCATCATGCATCAAGACCAAGGCTGTTTACAACCGAAACATGTAGGAGTGTTTTTCTCGGTTGGCCATGATAAAATAATTGTGCACCACTTATTGACTGCCAACCCTTTCTTATAAGGAGAGAAGAAAGTTTTTAAATTATGAGGCACTGCCGGCGGTCACGGCAATTGTTTAGCAGCACTAGTGCTCAGGCTGCACGCCGACAACAGCATGTGTACATATATGAGATGTTGTTGGAGCTTTGTCTGAAAAATAAAAAAATTCTGTTTTCAGGGGAGCTCTACCATCAACAACAGGGAACAGCCATGGGCATGTGCTTCGCCCCCAGTTACGCAAATCTTTTCATGGGCTGGTGGGATAAGCACGTGGCCTGGTCTGGCAGAAATGAAAAATGGTTGTATAAGATAACCCTTTGGTCTTGTTACAGAGATGACCTCTTTATTATTTGGAAGGGCACACATGAAGAGGCAATCAGCTACATCACAGCTTTAAATGATAATGATCTTAATTTAAAATTCACTGAATGTATTAGCAGTACACAGGTGGCTTATCTGGACCTGTTGGTCTATATTGAAAACAACACTTTACAAACTACACTGTATCGAAAACCTAAGGCAGGGATCAGTACACTGCATGCAGGTAGTTTCCACCCTAGAAGTGTGATCAGCAGTGTCCGCTATGGAGAAATACTGAGGATCAAACGTAACTATTCCACAAAGGAAGAATATTTGAAATCTAGAGATCTGGCCCTTGGTAGATTCAGAGAAAGGGGGTACGCTGAGGGGACACTAAAAGACACTGTAAGGACGTCAGAGAGCATACAAAGACAAGATCTCTTAATGGAAAAAACTGACAGGAAAGGGGGAACACAAGAGGAGAAAGAAACAATAAGAATGATTACTGATTATACAACTAGTTTCTTTGAGGTAAACCAGATCTTTCGCAGGAATCAGAGAATATTGAAAACTGACAACATTGTGGGCACACACATTCCCAAAGTTCCCCTCATTACATATAGAGGAGGCTCCGCACTAAAGGATTATTTGGTTAGGAGCCACTTCATAAAAGGACAGGAGAAGAGGGATATGGTTACTGGATTTTACCCCTGCATGAGATGCAAGGCATGTAAGAACAGTCAGAAGGTTAAGGAATTTCATATACCAGGCAGGATGACAAAACGTAAAATCAACAAATTACTTAATTGTAATTCCGAGTTTACAGTTTACTGTCTTACTTGCCCATGCGGGATGCAGTATTTTGGCAGTACAATACACCCTACCAAAAAAATAGTTTTAGAGCACATGCGGGCGATTAAAAATCACGATCAAACATACCCAGTGGCCCGTCATTTTCAGTAAAAGCATAATGGCAACCAAAATCTACTGAAATTCTTTTGTCTGGATCAGGTGCCAAGAGAAGAAAGAGGAGGTGATAGAACCAAAAGGCTTAGGATACTGGAATCAAAATACATCATTGAGTTACAAACAAAAACCCCTAGCGGTCTCAATAATGAAAAGGAGTTGTGAGTACATATTCCATAAAAATGTGATTAAGGATTATTCAGCTGGCTATAGTGAAATGATAAGACTGAATATTATCAATGAATTTATCATATCAAATGAATTATTGATGGTACAAGTTGCCTCGTTTGGAAAATGAAATTGAAGGGTTTGCCCATTAAGGGCATTATTGATTTTTGATGCTTTAATCAGGGTACTAATTTGTCCTGAGTTCAATATAGTTTGTTAATGTATATAATAGTAGACCAAGTCTAGGAGCATTTGCCCATTCAGGGCGTTATTTATCAACAATGCAGGACAATGAGCGTTCGATCCAACATTGATTATTTTATGATTTGAACTCAGGAATGTAAGAGCCTATGAATTTGATTTAAAAGCAATGCGGTATCAATGCATGCATGTTTATTGTAAGACCCTTCTTCTAGCAGTATGAATTATAATTGTTCTATAATACACCATTATAAGATGGCCGACAATGAAACCAACCTGGAAGGAGACATTCTCTATTTCAAATTTTGTAATGAATTGCTTCCTTCTTTTATGTTTATGTTTAATTTTGTTTTAAAAGAATCATGTTTGGGAAGCCACACCGACATGCAGAAAGGCGTTAAGCCGAAACGCGTCTGTTCGGTGTTGTGGTCGTGTTGACAATTAAAATCTAAATAATCAAGCTTTCCAAGCGTGCGCCTCAATTTGTAATCAGGACGAGATCATTGTTTTGGGAATATATATATTTATATATATTTCTCATTAGCTCGGTTTTGCTGGAGACGCTAGTGCTCTCAGGTGGTGCGATCCTCGTTGGCGGCAGAGCCTCGTCACAATTATTCCACAAGCTTGAATGAACCGCACTCACGGCTGGCTTCCAAGATTCTTTAATTATAATCTTATGACAGTTTCATAAAATAAATCTGAACGGTGTCCCTACGCGTTTCGGTCCCACAGAGACCTTGTTCATGAGTAAGTCATTTGATTTCACATTGCTTTTTAAATACATCAAACAATTCAGTTGGTCATTTCCGGTCAGACAGTATAGTAGTCTTGGGAGTTGAAGTTTTACAAGTGCACTAGTGTGATTGAACGTGATAAATAGTGAACTTCAACAATTTAAAACCAATGCTAGTGATATTAGGATTATATTATCACCTTCTAATTTCACCCTCTAGTGGGTTCAAAATGAATTTCAGGGTTCATATGAATCTTATCAAAATATTTTATCACCTTCTGATTGCACCCTCCAGTGGGTTCAAAATAGATTTCAAAGTTTCTGCAAATATTATCAATCTTATAACACAGTTTTTCCAATACATTCATTAGCGAATAAAATTATTTCTCAGTATTTTACCCCTCCAGTGGGTTTATTTCTCCTGATTTATAATTTTTAATTTACAGAGGCTTGGATATTCTACAATACCATTTCATACTTCAGTGATCATTCTTTAATTCGGTAGTCCATATTCCTTTCCATATATTGTATAATATCTTTCTATTGGTACCCGATTTAAATATTTTAGCCTTACCTTCTATATGTGTATATCAAGACAGCTTTGGTTCCTATTACATTACAAAGTGCTCCGTGATTCGGCAATTGTGTGTTAAGTTTAGAACTAATAAATTCAGAAAAAAATCATATATCAGTTGATGGAAGCAAAAAGCAAATTATTTATAAATGTATATAAAGCTCCCCATCCTGATTTAATCCGTGAGGTGTAAGAGTTCTTAAATCTAAGATGTAGCGAGATTCTCTTTGTCGTAATTTCAGTTCCCGGTCTCCTCCTCGTTCATTTGGTTCAATTGCTTTGATCGCATAAAACTTTAAATTTTTCCAATCACTTTCATGATGTGTTTCCATATGTTTTGCCACAGCATTACTCCGATCTTTGTGTATGGCAGCTCTTACATGTTCCAGTATTCTTTTCTGTAGTTCACAGATGGTACTCCCCACATATTTAAGATTGCATGGATATTCTTTTGCACATACCACAAATTGGCTTTTACTTGTGATATATTTTGATTTTCCATTTTTTCTTTGTTGCCATAATCACATCTTGTTTGTTCATTGCAATTTGGCAGACCTTCCATTTGTTGCATTTAAAGAATCCTGGCTGTATCAGCCAATTGGTGGACTTTCTCTTTTTTAGAAATGACTGTGCATTAAGGTATCTTTCAGATGTTTTGCTCTACGTAAGGTTATATTTGGATGACTACCCATTATCTTAGCTACGGTCGGGTCCAATTACAGAATGTTCCAGTTGTACCTTAGAATATTGCAGATTACTTTTGCCTCCACTGAATATGTGGTGATTAGACACATAGGATTATCTTTTTCCAGATCTTTTTCTTTTTTCCTTAACCCTGAGGATCTGGACATCGGTTTCATTTTATTTAGTCCAGTTTTAATTATATGTTTTTTATATCCTCTTGTTTCAAATCTTCTGGTTGTTTCTTGAGGATGTTTTTCCATTTCCTTGTCCTGGGATGGGATTCTTTGGATCCTCAAAAATTCCCCGTATGAGATACTGTTTATTAATCTAGGTTGATGAAAACTCTCTGCATGTAATAATGGGTTTGTTGCAGTTTTCTCTCTATGAAGGGTAGTTTGGATTTTGTTATCTTCAATATAGATTTTCGTATAGAGAAATACTAATCTTGAACTGCTTATATCATATGTAAATCTCAAATTTCTTGCACTTTCATCCAGAATTTTGACGTATTGATGACATTGATCTTCATTTCCGTCCCACATTATGAATAAATCATCAATATCTCGTAACCACATAATGGTTTTATTGATGTATTCATCATTTTCCAGCATCCATGCCACTTGTTGTTCCCACCAGCTTATTATTAGACATGCTTAACTTGGACTAAAAGAAAAACCCATGGCTGTGCCTTTCACTTGTTTGTAGAGTTCATTTCCAAATAAGAATACATTTTGTGTTAAACACTTCTTTAAAATTTCAAGCAGCGTTTCATTATGGCGAGAGAATTGAATGTTTCTTTTCTTTAGAAAATACTCACATGCTCGTAGTCCAATTTTTGTTGTCAATATTGGTATATAGTGCGATCATATCCATTGTGATTAATTTGAATGTTTGTTGACATGGGATTTCTTGTAAATGTCTCAAAAGGTCACTTGTGTTCCAAGATATGAATTAAGATTTTGAACATATGACATTAAAAAGAAATCAATATCATTTTCAATGGGTTCCAATAGGGCTCCCTTGGCCGATATAATTGGTCTCCCTGGTGGTTTTGTTGGATGTTTATGAATCTTGGGTAAAAAATAGATTGTGGCAGTTACCGAATGATTCGTGGTGAAATATGTTTGTTCTTCTTCATCTAGTAAATTCATTTGTACCCAGATGTTCAGTTTTTCATCCAATTCTTTTGTGAATTGCAATGTTCGGTTTTCTTTTAACCTGACATATAATTTGTTGTTCTTTATTTGGGAATGTGCTTCCTTCAAATATTCTTCACTATCCATGATTATTATATTTCCGCCTTTGTCAGCTGTTTTTATCTCTATCGTGACGTCTTGTCGCAGCATCTGGAGTGACACTTTTTCTTGAGGCGATAGGTTATTTGTATATCTTTCTTTTGTCAGTTTTCAGAGGTCTTGAACCACTGTTTCATGGAACACATCACTCTTATTACCAAATGGTAATTGTGGCTAGTACAGTGATTTTCTTTTTCCCATTCATCCCTGCACCTATTGGCAGGCACTGTTCGTCAAAATTGGAGGATCCCGGGTCTCCCCCTTCATTTTCCAGATCAATTAGGACTTGCAACCCAGGTGCATCCCCTGCTGTCAATATCATTGTTGGTTTCTCAACTATTTTGTTTGTCTCCCTCATTTTTTGATTTTCTGCGAAAGTTTTTTCCAATTTAATTTTCCTGATGCATTTATATAAATCAATCCTCATCTGCTCTAGGTCCATATGTATTACTGGGCAGAAGTTAAGTCCTCTTTTTAGTAGTGAAATTTCTGATTCTTTCATTTCTCTTTTTGATAAATTAATTACATTCAATTCTTGTTGTGCATGCTCTAAAATTTCTTCTGTTTCGTGCTTCTTGTCTTTACTCCTGGCTTTTCCATTCCTATTTCCTCTTTTCCCTCTTCTTGTTTGTTTCCCCTTCCTTGACTCCATTCCCTCCCTCTCCCCCTTGGGGTGTAGGTGGAGGCTCCTCTGTTTTTCTCCTACTTCCGTTGTTGAAGGGCCATCCTCATTTAATTTAAAAGGTATGTCTGTATCCATTACGGAAGACAAACTCCCCAATGTATTAGTTGCCATGTCCAATTGTGCTTGTTGTTTTAGGATGTTAAATTTCCTGGCAAACGTAAAAATGCGTCCTTCTTCGTAATCTTCTTTATCTCTCTGTAATTTTGTTTGTTTGCGCAACTGTACATCTTCCTCATGTTTTTCGATCTTCTTTTCCAATTCTTCCTTGAATCTTTGCATGTCACCTGTCAATTCCATTTGTTCCAATTCTTTCTCCAAATCCTTGAGTTGTGTTTGAATAGTTTTCAATGCGTTCTCTGTATGTTTAACTAGGATTGCAATTACACCTAACAAGGAATTTAGGATATGTTCCCCCCATTTATATAATAATTCATTACATGTATCTTGATGACTTGGCATTAAAGAGATTCTCAGTCCTCTTGGTACTCTTTTTACTTCCATGTATTTTTTTAGGGATAATACTTCCCACCATTTATTTATCTCTTTCTTAGACAGCTTCTCCCATAGTCTTAATTTACTTCTAATGTACGTTTTTTTTATCTAAATGTCCTTTGTCTGGTCCTTTTATGGAGATGAATCTTGTTTGTTCAAAGTCTGTTGCAATAAGTGCATTCTGTTTTGCTTCAACGACTATCCATCATTCGCATTTAATTTGATAAGACAATTTCAATATAATTTCTTTTTTTGATTTGTATGTCACTTGTTTCCAATTCACCATTTCCTATTACACTTTGAATTTACATTTGTTATTATCCTCACTCTTTTTGACTTCCAATACTTTGTTGGTGAATAGTGGAACTAACCGACACATGCGGTCTCTCGCACTCACATATCCCTTGCCCTCTCCCCCGCTTACCTATTAAGCAGTTCCGCAAAGTCAACCACCCTCCGGTTGTCGGCCGTCACATTCTTGCTGTTCGGTATCCTGTGGGGGAATCGTGTGTTGCCGTTCTTTGGCCGGCGTTCGCACGCTCCAGCTAATTACGTATTCCTCATTAGCTCAGTTTCGCTGGAAACGCTGACGCTCTCAGGCGGTGCAATCCTCTTTGGCTGCAGAGCCTTTTCGCAATTATTCCACAAGCTTTACCATGATAAAGAATGAGCCGCGCTCACGGGTGGCTTCCAAGATTCTATAATTATAATCTTATGACAGTTTCATAAAACAAATGCGAACAGTGTCCCCATAAGTTTCGGTCCCACAGAGACATGGTTCACGGGTGCGTCATTTGTTTTCACATCGCTTTTTAAATACATCAAACAATTCATTTGGTCATTTACGTTCAGACGCTATAGTAGTCTTGGGAGTTGTCATTTTACAAGTGCACTAGTGTGATTGTTTGTAATAAATAGTGAACTTCAACAATTTAAAACCAATGCTATAAAGTCAGTGTTGTCACATTTGATCAATCATTAACAATTGGAAAAAAGAGAGAGTGAAAGAAAGGTAAGGCCAACCTTATATTAAAGCATATTAATATTGGTTTCAATTACATTTTGGAATTTACAGTCCAACAGAACGACTGTTATAAATACCAAAATTTAGTGATATTAGGATTATATTATCACCTTCTAATTACACCCTCCAGTGGGTTCAAAATGAATTTCAGGGTTCATATGAATTGTAGTACTTCGGCAAAAGCACTAACGAAAACGCGTGGTGACCAAGGTGCGGGCTCGCACTGAAAAGCGTTGGCGTTAGTGCTTTTGCCGAAGTACTAAATAAAAGTTATTCAACTGCACCGGAGTGCTGGAAGTTTCTTATTGCACACAAGGAGAAGCCGTTCTTGTCAATTTTACACAATGTGCGGCGGAGCACGAAGGAGGAAATGCTCACTCAGACGCATGTAGATGCAAAAAGTTTACTTTAAAAAATGACGTCTTTTGGCCACCGAGAGGTTGCCGAAATATGTCATGTTTGGAAGTGAACTTTTTGCATCTACATGAGTCTGGGTGAGAGTTTTGTTCTTCGTGCTGGAGTTTTTGTCTTAAATTTGCTGGTGGGCTCGACCGGCATAACGCTCCACCCCTCACAGGCCCTGGTGAAGTATTGAGCTGCTGGAATAAATATGTGTATATATATATATATATATATATATCTATATATATCTATATATATCTCCCCACACTCCGGCTCAATTGCTGGCACTAATCGGCGCTCTCTGACGGTGCGGAAAGTGGAAACGGCAGAGCCCAGCCATTCATATTATAAATCCTGGGGGCATATTATCAAGGCGGCGCAATAAAATTATCGCCGCTTTTGCGTCTGTTTTCGGCCGAAAAGCGGCGATAATTTTATCGCCTTATCAGCAAGGTCACGCTATCGCGTGAATCCTTGCCTTAGCGCCCTTTCCCTTAACACCCAGCTTTGCATCTCTAATGAGATGCAAAGTGGGCGTCACTGGGCATACCCGGATGGACTACCTTGCAAATATCGCTGATGTTCACATCGCGATATTTACAAGGCAGCCCACAGGATCTTAGCATACGTTAGATTTTGGCGAAAATGGCCGTTTTCGCCAAAATCTAACGTCTGCTAAAATCCTGACTTACCTATGTTTGACATAGGGGGTGGATTATGCTGATACGACCACAGGGTCGTATCAGCAAGGTTATCGCCGTTTTGCAGGGAACATCGCTGGTTTTCCAGCAATGTTCCCTGCAAAACGGCGATAACCTCGCTAACTCTGGAATTTTTATCGCCCTGGAGAAACGCGTTGTTAATAACGCGCTACCAGGGCGATAAATTCCAGAGATAGCCTGTGATAGGAAATGTATCGCTAAGCACGGCCAGCGATAATTATCGCTGGCCGTTGATAATATGCCCCCAAGTTTTTTTCTTTTGCAGAAAAAGATCCACGCGCACACATGGGTGACATTTGCAATTCAAACCCCTTTATTTCAAGGCAACAGCATTTCTTTCGACAAGCTCAGCAGCCCAACGCGTTTCAGTCTGTCAGCAGACCTTGCTCACGGGTACAAAGCGCCGCCAGTAGGTTCCTGTTAAATCTACCACAGGTAATTACATCACATCCCTCGTGGGGCGTGCTTTGCATTCTGGTAATTGCAGTTCAAAATTGGTGAAATACAATGAACATTTGTGAAGTGTGCACATAAAACTCAAAAGTGTTTAGTGTGACCGTGATGTTTGTAAAGGCCATTGGTCCCAGGTAAAACCACAAATAAGTTTTGGGCAATAAAGTTTGTGATTTTTTTTCATTTAAGCCAACAATGATTCATTTGTTCACACATGGGATGTACTCCTCACGTATTTTTTGTGCCGTATGGGACAAACAATTACTTCAATGGCTCATTGATTTTATTACGAGTTACCACTGCTATTTTAATACCATTTGGCGATATAATCAATTTTTTCAGTCCTGCCCTCTAGTGGGCCTTAATATACCTCTGATTATGGACACACATTTATATATATGTATATGTACACATACATATACATATATATATATATGTCTCCAGTTTTCCTCCTCAACTCGGGACATGGCGGCACAGGCACAGACTTGTCCGTAGCCAAAAGAATGGTGCAAAAAGTCATAGTTTATTGGTGATCACAAACTCTTTATCGTTATTGTGAACAAAAAAGTTTACAAACCTAAATCGGCCAACACTTTTTAGCTGCACGCCTTCAACTGGCCTCACTAACTGTTAAGACGGACATCATTATATCATTTAGTCCTTTTTCAATGTCATTGTCCCCCAAGCACTAGAACGATCAACACCACATTTCAAAGTCACAATTCAGACTCTATCCGGCTTCTATTTTTACTCACATGTCCATTTCATTTCCAATGATAATCCAATAAACACCACATTTTTTTAATTACATCTAGGCTCATTTTGTCTTGCATTCTCATCAGTGTGCCCAACAAATTGAAATTAATGTTACAAAGTTATGCGGTCTCTCTACCCTTCTTTTTCCAGCTCAAGGTCACATGGTTTTATCTTACCGTGGTAAAACGCACATTGCACATATCTCAAATTAACATTTCCACTGAGTTTCAGTATATCATTGCACATATTATTATGATCAAAAGAGTAAGTATACTTTTTTCATAAATATTTCTAAAATGCTATCGCATGTACTTAATGTGTGTACTCAAAACTTTAAATTGACATGCGCCCAATATTCCGGATAAAGTGCAATTGCATGCACTAAGTGTGTGTGTGTACTCAAGTTTAAAGTGACATGCACCAATGTTCCAGGTACGTCACAGGTCCTCCTTTACCCTACATTCGATTGCTGGGCTATTATTGACTCCGCACCTCATACGCACATCGTCCTGCACCAATTAAGGCTGTCCCATTATTGGTATTGAAGTATCCCAGATGGTCCCACAATAGTGTACGTATAATGCCAATATCTTAATTCATGCATTGTCCCCAATTCCTAAGGCACATATGTTCAATTTACAACTACCAATGCAGTATGTGCATTTCAGCTTAAGTTGGGGATAATAGCGCATATATTATAAGCATGTTTCATTCCCCATTATCACAGTGACCCTGGTTCCAAAGTTCTAATGAATAAGTGCAACATGGTGTGTTGCCAGTATTCTGGTGATCCTGTGGGCCATCCACAGACTTATAATGAACCCTCTAATCAAGTGCATATATTTTGAGCATATTTCATCCACAAAGATCCTATTGACCCTGGTTCTAAAGTACTAATGCATATGTGCACTGTAATGTGTTTCGAAAAGGTATAAGCTGGTGTTTGGAAGATCCAATGAAATATCCATAGCCATATATATTTGACCCTCTAATCGATAACGGCTCATTGGTCACAGTGTACTCCATGCTTGCCCTTTATTTTGGCATACTGATGATATTCCACATGTTAGTTGCAATAAATCATGCATAATATATTTCCAATGCCACCGGTCCTAAAGTACAAATGCATGCGTGCACCATAGCATGCTCAAAGTGACCCGTGCAATAAGTCAGGTGTATAATGTTTTCAATGCCCCTGGTCCTAAAGTTCTGTTGCATATGTGAATTTAATATATTCAAAGTGACCCATGCTGATCTCCAATTCTAAAGTGTCATGTACTTAATTTCATCTAATCAGACATAGGAACATATGTTCTGACCATAATTCTTGATTAAAACATACATAATCATCTTATTCCAGTACAACTGATCAACAAATATAAAATCCCAGCCTAGTTTTGCATAGTATGTATCACCTGGAGAACCTAATGGTCAGTATGTTACAATTCATGGAATTTAGGAGGTACCATAATCATAAGGGTATAAAATTCAGAATGATTGAGGCATTTTACAGATACTAATAAACTAACATAATTGATAGCCCAGGGTAATAGGTTGAGGCTCAGTGGAGAATCATGGTCCGAGGTTTGTAGGCACAACACTAGTATATGAGAGTGATTACTGAAAGGACAAAATCCTTCACTCAAACATTATAGGTCCTAATCATTATACATCTCAATTCTACAGATAAACATGTAGATTTGCATCCGTCTTGTGTCCCCACGGGGTCTCTGAACTCAATGTCATAATCATTAGTGATTTTTCTCTCCTGATTTCTTTTTTTCTATCCCCTCCTCATTAGTGGGCTTTAACGTGTTTAATCTCAAAATGCTTAAAACTTACCTATGATCGTCCGTGGTGCTGTTCGAAGTGGCAAGCCAAGGGATAGCTCCTATCACCACTCTTAATATCTCGAATATCTTGGAGAATTCTGATTTTCAACCTATTGATGGTGCTCCCTGTTAGACCTGGCCCTTTTGACAGGTTTATCCCCAAACTTTTTGCCTTTTGCCTCCTATTTTTCTGACCCTAATTTTGTTGGATATAGAATTCTGGGCGCTTTACCACTGCTGATCAGTGCTAAAGTGGATATGCTCTCTGTATAAATTGTGACAATGATTGGTTATCCATGATTGGCATATTTGATTTACTGGTAAGTCCCTAGTAAAGTGCACGGTGTGTAATAGGACCTGTAAATCAAATGCTACTAGTGGGCTTGCAGCACTGGTTGTGCCACCCACATGAGTAGCCCTGTAAATGTATCTCAGACCTGCAACTGTAGTGTCTGCGTGCACAGTTGTGTACTGCCATGTTGTCCTGGCAAGTTCACCCACTTGCCAGGCCCAAACCTTCCCTTTCCTTAGGATCACAGACACAACATCGATCCCTATAACATCGACCTACACAATTATCGAGTCACTAATATCGCACACAAAAATATCGACGTCCAATACACACAATTGAAATGATACAAATATCGAAAAAAGAAATATTGTCAAAATATTTGACTACAAAAATATCAACTACAAAAAAATAGTACACCAAAATATCGTAGAATTAAAAATAACATATAATGCACCAAAAATATCGATATACATAATATCGACAACACAAACATCGCTAAATGCATATTAACTAAACATAAAAATAACATTTAAACATTAAAAGAAAATATTTTCAACACTTTAAAAACACATAATTCAAACATTAAAACACACTCCAAAAAAAGAATTACACAAATACGAAAACTAAATAACTAACTAATAAACTTACAAAATTAAATTAAAAAAACACACAAATACTACAACATAAAAAAAAATCACCACTATCAAACATAAACAACCATATATATAACGTATTTAAAAATAATATATATCATTAATTAACACATATATTTTAATTATATTACTATAGAAAATAAAAAGACACATTAAATAAATGCAAATAAAATTAAACAAATTAAATTACAACTGCCAAAAAATTTAAACAGACGCTATCCCAACCAATACATTTAAACTACAACTACATAAACCAATAGAAAACTGTAACTATTTAAATGAACACTATAAAAGCAATCACCTAATTAACCCAAAAATTACAGTGAAACGGACAAACATTGCAGAAGGACGAAACTTTACAAGACAGACAACACAACAAAAAAGATCTACATATACAAATAAACAGAAAAGCTCTCCAAAAAGGTAAAAACAAAACTTTAAAATAAGTAAATAACATTAGCTAAAAAATAATTAAACGTATAAACATACTACACTAAACTATTATTTATTTTTCTGTATATTTTATAGACTAAACTTGACCAAAAGTCTAACTAGAGATTTCCAAACCACCATTTCCTCCCAAAAGAAAGAACAAAATCAACATTAAAGAAATATATAAAACAAAGTAAGTATATATCTTAACTAATATTTAAACTTAACTTATTAGTCCTAAAAACAATACTTCAAAAGCAAAATATAACTAACAAATACTTTTATTTTATTTCCTTTTACAGGCTACAACACAAAAACAACATCAAAGAAATAAATGACATCAACAAAAAATAGTAAGTATTTTGTAGAACAAAAAAAACTAAATAAAAATAGGAACTAACTAAACAAAACTAATAAACCAAATGTAACCCTTCAATAAAACTGACAATTTTTTTCCAACCAACAGAAAAAAAGAAAACAGTAAATCACCCACAAACTTTGAAAAAGCATCAAAAAAGAAAACAAAATCCAGATATATGTAAGTATAATTTAAAATTTAATATATATACCTAAATGTTTACTTTTCACTAAGAAACAATTAACATATATGTATGTATATATATATATATATATATATATATATATATATATATACATTCACAAATACACATAGAAAATGAAAGAAGAGCCAAAGTTCATTTCCTCACAAAATGGAAAACTATTACTATGCTACATGGGCTACAGTAACACACAAGAAAAAAACCCAGAAAATAAAACACATTGGAAATGTTCTAAATACTACTCCAATTCTTGCTATGGGAAAGTAACAACAATAGAAACAACTGTAACAGAGATCTGGGCCTAAATCCATCTTTTCTTTTGCTCCCTATGCCATTCCAGTTTGAACCCAGCCATACGCAAACCAGCCTTGACCCTGCCCCCAGAAACTAAACTCTCTCCATAGAGTAAGCACTATTTACAGTACCCAGTTCTCAACTGTTATCAACTCCATTTCTCAATGTAGGTTCAGTGAGTTTTAGGTGTTTAATATAGATACAAGCTGTTGACAGTAGGTCATTTGTTTTGGAACTGATATTCACTATTTTTGGAAAGCTGACTTTCTCTGAACAGTTGTATATAGATAAAACACCATACTTAATGAGGGTGTCTTATATATCTAAAGTTAAATGTTAATGTGAACTATGCTAGCTGTAAAGTATATGGTATACGTTCAATGTTGCACATAATGCATGCTTTCTGCACCTAACGGAGATGCATCTGTGATGGCAGTAATGATGGCTGATATTCTCCTGAGCTAGTTTCTACGTACTGTCAGGCATCTAATGTGATAGTAATTTATAGGGCAATATGCAGCAAATTGAATTGCCATTGCGGAGAATCTGCCTGAGTGTGGAGACTCCCCCAGGACTGCGGGGCCTCCACCACGAATACAGAGGTCCTTTGTGAATCAAACCCTTAAATTATAGGGCTTTGACAGCAAGCATTTTGTGTCTTTCTTTAGAATAGCACTTTGGAAACAGCATGGTTCATAGTTTATTCAATATCAGGAGTTAGTGGTTTAATTAAACCTGGCTTTATCTTTCCATTTTTATATTTGTACTTCAGTTTCGGCTTTTAACCATGGACACTCTCTCACATACACACTCATTATTAAATTGAAGGGGTGTCATACATTATGTGCATGCCTGTGCAAACAGAAATAAACTGCTTCACTATGCTGGAGTTCATGTGGTGCAGATGTCTCTATGGGTGTGGTAGAAAGTGGGACCTGAAGAATGCCCAGAACAACTTAGTCATATAAGGCAGAAACATGTTGACCTCATACAGGGTGAACTTCCATTACCCTGTCTCACTTTGCTTTTATTTTCTATCCCCTAGGGCATATCAATTGAGTTTTTTTTTGTTGCTCCTATTGAAATAGATTTAATTTACTTTTTCTTTTGCACTATGCCCCTCAGTCTATCCCGGAGGTATTAGGACATAGACATGCCATTTAAAACACTCCGCTCCTTTCCTTTTCGAAAGTTGTAGCCCACACTGGGTACCTTGCGGTCCCAGTGTGTGTGGAGGGACCCAATGATGAAGCATGTCACCCTTGGGTGAGTGAGGGTTCTCGTCCAAAGCAGCTGAAGTGCCCCCACCTTACACTTACCTTACATTTATGGTTCTATGTTGCTTTTGCTACCCTATACACTGTGTGAGCTTAGAAATTGGGACTTGCCATTGTACTGCACTTTATCTGATTCATGACATGTGGTGTATAGAGGTGGTGCCTGCATGATTCTCATAAACATTTCAGTCCACATCAAGCAAGTACTTTTCTTTTTCTTTACTTCCAACTTGCAACAAAGGACACAAGAAGAGACATGAGTCTGCAAGAACAGGAGCTGCACAAACCAAAGCCTTGATAATCTGTAAGTGTGGCAACCTTCCTGGAACTGCACGACTGCAACTTGTCCTGGACCAAAGCCTGAATCCCTCAGACAGAGGGACTCTATAAAGCCAAAGGCAACTCCAGACTTCCTGGGACTAGTGGCACTAGTCTCCTGCACACCGCAGGTAAAAATAATGGAACCAAAGAATCACTGGTCATCAGGCTCTCCAACAGATCGTCCAAAAGTAGATGGTCCAGTGCATTGTGGGGAACATAGTCCTAAACTCCGGCAAGTTTCAGGAGGCTACCATTTCCCCTAAATCTCTGGATGTCGAAATGACTTTCTGCTGAGCATACAGTTGCCATGGCTTGTTGATGGCGAGTCTGGCAACCACCACCTTTACTTGACGCCACACCTCAAAGGAACGCCCCAAAACATTAATCTGACATCAGCAGTGGGTTTGTTGTTGATTTTTTGCACTCATTCCTCACCAGCACAGTATAAGCACCAAAGACAGCCAGAACCCCAACTCTGGAACCGGGCTTCTTGAGCCAAATAAAATTGAATTCACTGTTGTGTCTTTGTCCTGGGCCTCACATTACATTTACCCTCCTTGGGGTCCACACAACTCAACGTGCAGGTGAGCGATTGTCACTAGTGCTTTTTCCCATTGACAGCAATGAAAAAGTTTTACAGTACTCTTTTGTACTGATTAAATTGTGCTTGTGAAATCCATAACTCTGGTTATACTTATCCGATTGACTTTGTTTGGTGTCTAAATTTATTGAAAAACCTGCTTTATTTTTATAAATTGTTCTTGTATTTCTTTCGAGCTGTGTCAATTATTTATCATCCATGTTGGTACTCTGAAACACATGTTCCTCTAGTAAAGCCTGACTGCTCTTTGCCACTCTACCAGGACTGAGCTAAGGATTTATTATTGTGAACCCAAGAACCATCTTTGTAATATTGTGAGAGCATTGCATGGTGAAGCCTAACCAGCATCACCACATAATACTCTACTTTCCTACATTGGTGTTAGAGTGGTTGGATTCTTTTTTTTTTTTTTTTTTTTTTTACAGAAAGAACTTTTACATTTAATTGTCATAGTGAGTTCATCTTCATTAACAAATCAAAGACACATTAAGACAAAGCATCTTATTACTCCAAAAGTCAAACAAAAAAGAGGGTGAGCAAAGATTAAATTAATACTGATTCGAAACGTAACTCATAACACCAATCCAGAAAAAAGAATAAAAAGAAAAAATCCATCCCAAGGAGAAAGATATTATAAGAAAAACAAGAAGGTGAGAATTATGCACAATATCTGAGCAGATTAAACAGTTTTCTCTATCCATCTAGTAATGGGAGACCATATTTTTTGCCCCAGTTCTCGTCTCCTTAGCCCTTTCATCCGATATATAGATGACTCAGTATTATAAAATGCTAATATCCTAGACCGCCAATTTATAAACGTTGGGGAGTCAGGGCTGATCCACTGAGAAGTAATACATAATCTTATAATGGCCATAGCAATGAATACGAATCCTTTCTCAGACCTTATGCGAAAATGTCCTTCCTCCTGTCGTTCTAATCCTAGAATGATTAAATCTGAGGTAAGTGTTACTGGAGTATCAAGAATCTAATTCAAAAAAACTTCCATGTCTCTTAAAAAGTGTGCGATTCCGGGACAAGCATAGAACATATGTACGGTATCTGCAGCCCGTGCCCCACATCTACTGCAAGAGCTATTCTGTGAGCCCGCCCACTTAGATGTCTTTGCGGGTGTGTAATATAAATCAAAAGCAGACATAAAGTGCTGAGTCTTCAGACTGCCAGATATAAACACCTGATTAGCTAATTCCAACGAACCTTCCAGGTCTATCCCTTCTATTCCTAGCTTTCTCTCCCAACTAGCATTTTGGGCTATTAAATCATCGGGCATCACATCAAGTAATATCTGGTATATTTTCCCAAGACGAGATCGTTTCTGCATCAATTCAATCAGCGCAATTTCACACAAATTTGCATTTGCCCCTTGTGTAATTGTATCTAAAAAACTCTGGATTTGTAAGAACTTAAAAAAATCTCTCCTTGAGAGGCCAAACCTTTCTTGCAAAGACATAAATGAGGCTATTTGGCCATCACAACACACGTCCCCTAAAACATTAATCCCTGCATTACCCCAATTAAACGTAATTTTATCCTGAAATATTGGTGGCAAGAGAGCACCTGCCGAGAAAGGGGTATATGCATTAATATTTGATATCTTAAGTCTGCGTCGTATCTTCCTCCAAATTGAGTAAGCTGATTGAATTATTTTAAATTTGGTCTTTTTGTAATAGCTAGGCTCTACAATTTTAACTAAGCTTTGTCTAACTTCCTCTCCAAGCAACATCTCATAAATAGTTGGACTTACAGCAGTTGATACTTCAGCCCTAGTTCCAACCACAAGTACCCCCATATGCTGCAAGAGCGCTGCCCAGTGATATAAGAGAAAGCAGGGTACCCCCCATCCACCCCTAAGCCTATGAAGAATCATCCACTTACTTGCCCTTCTGGACCTATGATATCACCACAAGAACCTGAGACAAACCCTTTCAGCTTTTGCAATAAGAAATGTCGGGAATTCCAGAGGTATTGCCCGAAAGAGATATAAAATTTTTGGAAAGATTGACATTTTGATAACGTTGCAACGTCCATATAGTGACAAATGTAAATGATTTAATCTCTCTAAAGCCTTATTAGTTGTATGGACCACTGGGAAGATGTTGAGTTCCGGTATGCGCTCCACTGCTGCAGTAATCTTAACCCCCAAGTAAATGGCTTCTGACCCAATTGGAATATCTGCCGGACATGAACTATCCGAGTGTAAACACTGGGTCTTATCTACATTTAGTCTATATCCAGATACAGTACCAAATTGTTCCGCCAAATCTTTCACTGTTGGGAGGGCTAATCTTAAATTGCTTGTGAGAATCACGATATCATCAGCATACGCTAGTGATTTATATTTAGTATTACTGATCTTAACCGCTTCGATATTCAGGTCTGCTTCCAAATTATAGAGGAAAGGGTCAATGTATAGCGAAAATAACAGTGTAGAGCAGGGACATCCCTGCCTTGTACCTCTACTAATACTGAGTATTTTTGATTCTTGTCCAGAGATGCGGATATAGGCTTCTGGTGCTATATAAAGTGCCTGTACAGCTTGGATGAATTCAGTAGCAAATCCCTTCCATTGCAAGACTGACCACAAAAACCGTCAGAAGACCCTGTCAAACGCTTTCTCTGCGTCTAACAGGATCATCCCAAGCGGTGACTTCGTGGCCTGAGCCCAGTCAAAGAGGGCAATAACCCGTTTCACATGATCCATTGTATCCCGACCCGGGATAAACCCATGTTGACGGGTGGATACTGGATACCAAGGGAGCTATAATTTTTCCCAGCCTGGATGCTATTATCTTTGAATAGATCTTACTATCCGCGCTAATCAAAGAGATTGGTCTGTATGATGACGGATTAAGTTCAGACTTGTCTTTTTTTTTTAAAAACAACAATAGTAGTCTTCCGCCATGATTCAGGCGTATGGCCCGATTGAGCAAGCTGGAATAAAGACACAAGCTCGTGCCGAAGTGTTTGTCGAAATGTTCTATAGAATTCTAAAGGAATCCCATCTGGGCCCACAGCTTTACCAGTAGCTAAAGAGGTTATTGCGTTCTCAATCTCCTCCCATGAGATCGGGGCAGCAAAAGTCTCATTTTGTTCAGATGTGACTTTCTCTGTATATTGGCCACTTAAAAATTCTATAATTCTCTCCGAAGTTGCCTCATGTTCTGCAGTGTATAGCTGTTGATAAAAATTATGGAATTCACCCAGAATTTCAGTCGGAGAGTCCTGTATTTGATCAAATTGATCTATAATTTTGCATATTCTGTTCGCCACCCCCCTCTGTTGTATACATTTGGCCAATAGCTTCCCCGTGTTTTCCCCGAATTCATAGATGTCAGCTCTGTGCTGTAGATATTTAGCGGCTATCTCTTCCCCAAAATACTGATGTATTTTGGATTTAATGACCGCGATAAGCTGTTGGCAATCATCTATTTTTTGACCATCTCTAATTTTCCCAATGAGCTCGATCTCTGCTAGTCGTAATTCACCCATCCACCCTCTAATTTTCCCTTTCACTAGCTTCTGTTGATGTATAGAAAAACTGAGGGTCCCATCCCGTAGGGCAGCTTTAAACGCGTTCCATACTATTGTTTTGGGAGCTGTACCTTGGTTTATGTTAAAACATTCTCTGATCCATTTAGCCATATGCACACAATATGCTTGATCCAATAACAACTTCCTATCAAAAGTCCACAACGACTGAGATCTAGAGAGGCCACTTAACGGGAGCTCCATGATTAAAGGATTATGGTCTGATATTACTCTCAGCGGAAGTTCAATACTAACCTTTTCAGCTATTTGATCTGAAATAAAAAAGTAGTCCAACTGCACTAGTTTATTATGGGGAGCTGAGAAAAAGGTAAAACCAGGATCCCCCGGTCTATGTCTGTGCCACACATCAGCAAGTCCATGTTCACTGACTAACCCCTGTAGCGCTTTAAATGTCCTGCCCTTTCTTCCTTGATATGGGAAATTGCCGACAAGATTGAAGCTACTCTCTAAATGAATATTAAAGTCGCCACACATAATTAACGGGGAGGGCCATGTGGCCAGTTCTAAACTCAAATAATTCAGTACTTCCGGATCGTCAAATTTGAGCCATACACCGAACAGATTGATAGAGAAGTGCCATTAATTGTCACTTCCACAATAACCCATCATCCCAATTTACCCTCCTTTATACGTTTGCAAATTATGCCTCCGTGCTTTACTAGGATAGCTACCCCAGTGTAGTGGTGCTCTGACGAATGCTAGCCAGTAAGTCTAGGCCTAGATCTTTTAACCAATCTCGCTTACTCCACGGTATGTGGGTTTCCTGCAAGCAAAGCACCTCTATTTGCATATGCTGTACCAGTTTTGCTAATAGCCCTCTTTTTTTCTTGTCATTAAGGCCACAGACATTTAGAGAACAGATACGTATTTTGTCCCTTCTATCCATTTTCCATATAAGATGCTGACTCTTTTTCAGACTTCATAAATAAATGCAGACACTTCGAATAGACTTTAGAAAAAACACTATTAGATGTTTTCATTTTGGTCTAGAGATGCTCACAATGACAATACATATTAACCAACAATTGCACCCTCCCACCCTCCCCAACCCTCCATGCCCCCCCTACTGTCCCCCCTCCAACCTGGAGCCCCCCCAACGCCCCTCCCCCTCCCCCTCACCACAAGAGGCTTAAGGACCATCGGTCCCTGGTGATGCTGAGCTATGCCTCCGCCCCCTCCTGGAAGCCAACCCCCCCCTCCCATAGACAAAAAAAAAAGGAAAAAGTGACAGACAGAAGAGAATGTAAAAAAGAGAAGAAAAAAAATTACTATGAAGGCCCAATATTCAACTAACCATACTTCCAACAAGCACCCTCTAAGGGGGAATATCTAATTCAGCCATATCATACCACTCCCTCCCCTACATTGATCCCATAAATTCTTTTGCCTGAACTTCAGATAGAAAAAAACGCGTTTCCCCCAGAAAAACCACCTTCAGCTTGGCTGGAATAAGCAAGAAGACCTGAGCTCCTTTTGCCTGAAACTGAGGAATTAGCTGACGCAATTGCCACCTTTTTTCAACTGTTGCTTGACAGAAATCTGGTCTTACAAAGAAATCGCAGCCTTTCCCCAACCTTTTCTTATCGGGCCTAGCCAAATTATATAGTGCTTCTCGGGCCAAGAAATTATTTAAACATATGAGAATTGCTCTTGGATGATTATCCACTTGTCCCCCTTTCTACGTTGGGAAAAAGGAAATCGGTGGGCCCTTTGTATCTCCAACTTTCAATCCCATTGCTTAAGTTCCGGGAATGCCTCTTCAAAAAGTTCGATCACAAACTGACAGGGATCTGCCCCCTCCTTGCCCTCGGGAATACCCAAAATACGCAAATTATTCCTCCGGGAACGATTTTCAAGATCAGTCAGTTTCCAGAGTGTTTCCTCTTTCAGCTTTTTTATAGATTCAGTCATAGTCTTTTGTGCTGTCAGCTCGTCTTCGAGCACCGATATCCTGGCTTCTGCCTCAGTAATTCTCACTGAGAAATCAGAGCAGGTCTTAGCCACCCTGCGAATAGAGTTTTGTAATTTGTGGCATGCACCGTGCGTGCGTGAACTCTCCGCCCGAGTCTCCTCCCGATGTGCCATGATGGTCTGATGTATTGTAGATAGTGTAATTTCTGCTGGTTCTGCAGACTCACTAGAGCTTGCACCATTATTTATTGGAAGTGCTTCTCCATCCTGCACCATCTTCCCATCTATTTTGGGCGAAAAAGAATAATCCCAGATCAAAGAGCTGGCCGGGCCTAAGATCTTGTCAGACACTGCAGCTTGATTTTTCTGCTTACGGACCGTCTCAAGCATAAGTGAGGTCTTTTCTCCTTCTTCTTCCCAGCGCAAGCTGCTGCAGTCACTTTCATCCTCCGCCCAGTCCTTGCCAAAACTATCGTCCCCTGAAGAATTAGAATGGTCTGACATGGAATAAAATTTATCCCCAGAGTCCGATTCTTTAACAAAACTTGATTCCTCAGCTTGTAGTGACTGTGGACTAGGTATTACATTATCAGACCCCTTATCTGTAGAGACTGCAGCGATTTTTCCGTGAGGAATATTTAACTGGACTTCAGTTCCCATAATGCAGCTAACTTGCTTCTCAGCCACACCTGCTTTAGCTTCGTCTGGACGGGGCCCAGCGGGTAACAAAGATCTTGTATTCTCATTTTGCCCATCCATCCCCACACAGCTTACTGATTGCAAAGGTCCTTCCAGAGCACAGTTACCTCCTTTAATGGGAAATTCTGTAGCAGCCAGAGGTAAAACACTACCTTGACTTTGATCTTCTAGCGATATTGTTTGGCGCGTTTCAACCGGTGATAGTGCTTTAGTCTCTGCGGCGGATTCCTGCAGTGCATTATTCTTCCCACTCTGCATTCTAAACAAAGCAGGAACCGTCTGTCGTCCTCGTTGCGAAACACCGTTTTGATTTTGATCTCCCGATAGGCCGGTCGCAGCCCCCATGGTAGTTCGTCGTACCCTGGTGCTGGATGACCCGCCATCTCCTTCCAGAATAGCCTTCCCGGGACTGCCGGAGCCTGCAGGCAGCCCGTGGGTTTTGGAGCCCCTGGAGGTCGTCTTCGGCGGCATTAGAGAGATCGCACCGTTGAGCGGAGTAGGGTTCCCAGTGAGGGAAGCAGTCCTAGTACACGCCAATCTTGAAGGGAGAGGGAGCCCCCACAGCCACAACCACGAGCGCCAAATCATCCCCGATACTGTAGCGCACTAATTTCTTTGTCGGGTAACATTGTTGCAGTCATAGGCGGGAGGGGAAGGTTAGCAGGGAAGGAGTCGTGTGGCCAGCTCACTCGGCCGAAGCTACGGCCGCCATCTTGCCTCCCTCCTAGAGTGGTTGGATTCTGAACTTGTGTTTCGCAGTACTACTTGGTCATAAGGGATTTTTACATGAGAAATCCACTATTGACTTTAAATCAAATTATTTTTTCAAAATGGTTTAAAAAAAATGTATTCGAATTTTAGGGCCCTATATAGACCCCCATTCCAATAGTAAAACAAAAAGACTTAGGGGTCGATTACGATGGCGGTCGGTGTCAGTACCGCGGTGCCGACTGTGCGGAAAAATGCCTCTTACCGCCCGCCAGCAGCGGTCCTCACGGCCGCCATATTATGAAGGGCAAATATGGCCCATTTCCCGACCTCCGCGGTGCAACGCCGACCGCCATGAAATTGCGCCCGCCACCGCGCCGGTGTGAGCCAATGGAGACTCACCGCCGTGCGGAATGACGTCCCGTCCGCTCAACAAATTAGGATGCGCCAAACAACCCGTCGAACCGCAGGGGAGAAACCGCCCATCCAGACACGGCGGAATCTCGACAGCGGAGCGTGAAACGAGACTCCGGAGCCCTCCACTCGGAGCCGAACGCCATGGATCCAGCACTACACGTCCTCCCGGTGCTGTACGTGATACATCACCAGGCCAACATCGCCCGCCGCGGACGCCGCCGCAGGTACGTAAACAAAACACAATACAGCACAAAACAGAACACAAATTCCACGGGCTGAAACAGGGCACCTGGCCACACCAGACACACTGGTGTGGACAGGAACACATCCATCAGCGTACCCACACATGTCTCAGCTGGCACCAATTCACACCCTGCATCAAGCCCACCAAAGTACCGCGAACATAATGTAATGTGTAGCTGACGACACCGCAGCGGTGAGCATGCGGGAAATCCATCGCACAAAGCAGAATGCATGTACAGCAACGGACAGGCCAGAAAGACCCCAGGCCACCACCACCACCCACCACCCACAGCTCCGCCGCACACAGCAAGAAACATGCCAATCCCCCCCTGTGCACCCCCATGTCCAACACCAAGCGACCTAAATCCACACCCAGCAGCACACAACTAACACCTAGGGAGACAGACACAGCAGCATTTGGTGTAGATTAACACACAGCACAGAGGCACAGGCCCAGGGCAACACACACACACACCACAACACCACATACATGGCAAGAAAGCAGAAGACAAGCACAAAATGAACATACACACAAGGAACATACAGACTACTGGACACACACCCTGCCAACTCACACAGACATACCCCACACCGACACACAGCCACATACACAGACTACATGCCACCAGCAATGGAGCACAACATAGAGGAAAGCATGAATGATGTGCACACAAATGGGAGGGCAAGGAGACAACCAACAACCAGGTGAACAGACACATGCAGGACAAGGAACCCAGAACAACATCCACACCCCATCCAAGCACATGGCTGGCACAGTGAGTGAAGTCAAACAACAGTCACCTCAGTGCAACAACTCAGGGAGACAGCAAGGTAACCCATGCATAGGGACAGGGATGAAAGGAAGGACCTCAAGTCAAACAGAGAACAGCAAGTACACATGAGTATCACACAGGGCACATTGGCACACTCAATGACTGCCAAACACAAGTAGGAGTCCCCAAACATACCCCCTCATATCTGCAGCACACAATCCCAATGCCAGACACACAGAAGGGCCTACATAATGTCCAGACAAGATACAAACAAACAATCAAACCCCCTGGGGGCATCCACAAACATCACACACACACAGGGATTACAGTACCAACGTCTGCACCAAAACAAAAATGGCAAACACAATTCTAAACAGAAACACATACAGAACCACAAAAATAACACACAGCACCTGTGCAGCCAAACTAGGGAAGGCAATGGGAGCACACACACAACAGGAGTGCACCACCTCATCAGTCAGGAAAATGCATGGGCTACATACCACAACACAGACAAGAAGTGCACCATCACAGAACAACACAGACACATCAAACACACAACAGATGCACAACACCACAAAACACATAGCAAACACAGCAGTACATCAGGGGATGTATACTAGGACAGCACAAGGCAACATACACCCACAGCACTGAATGCACAACAAGCAGTGTGTGCACACAAACACACAACAGTCCCACACAGCCATGAGTCACACGCCAGTAACACACACATCAACACACACGACAAAGCCACAACCAACACACCGTACAACCCTTGACCACCCAAATGCACACCATGCAAGTAACCGTTGTGACTAGGATGACTGCCCATCACAACATGACTACACATCTACACTGCTAGGCATACATGAAAGCAAGAACGCACATACATGTTGAGCCTGGTCAGCCTGCCTGCAATCCCGTGTATATGACCCCTCTATGTGTTTGCAGTGCCCACATACCAGGATGCAGTAAAACATAGCCAACAGCAACAAGGAAGGAACATGAGTCTGGTATGTCACCGAAAACAACATCAATGACCCCACAAGTATCCGAGTTATGAAGAACTGAAGTCCCCGTCACCCCTGTAAAATAAATGATAAGTCAAACAAGCCAGTGGCACAGTTGAAGTGGCACACAGAGCATGTGGCACAGTAAATGTTAGACATACAGGAAAAGCCTAATCCAGTAAGGACAATGACACAACTGACAACATGAGCAACTGTTTTTATTCACAAATAGCACTGATAGGCAACAATATCAGACAGGACCAAGGCACAAGATGCAGAGCCTGAACATGAGAAGCTGCACAGGCAGGGGGCAAACTGCAAGGCCAGTGGCCAGTCCAAGGTGCTGACAGAGACAATGAGAAGCTGCACAGGCAGGGGGCAAACTGCAAGGCCAGTGGCCAGTCCAAGGTGCTGACAGAGACAATGAGAAGCTGCACAGGCAGGGGGCAAACTGCAAGGCCAGTGGCCAGTCCAAGGTGCTGACAGAGACAATGAGAAGCTGCACAGGCAGGGGGCAAACTGCAAGGCCAGTGGCCAGTCCAAGGTGCTGACAGAGACAATGAGAAGCTGCACAGGCAGAGGGCAAACTGCAAGGCCAGTGGCCAGTCCAAGGTGCTGACAGAGACAATGAGAAGCTGCACAGGGAATGTGTGTCACCAAACTCCGCCATGGTCAGCAACACAGTCTGGTGTGACACGATGGGCAGCACAGGTACCGGTGTGGGAGAGACAGGTCTGTGACATTGATCAACATTCAGACCTGGCTGTCAGTCTGACTGGGAGCTGACTGTGTGTCGGGCACAGTTGGACCACTTGACTGGGGAGTGAGACGCCCAGCTGAGGAAGAGCTATCAGTGGCCTTGGACGCTGGAGGGCTGCTTGGACCAGGTGGTGTAGTGGCACGTGGAGGTGGACTCAGGCCAACGTGGGACACAGTGTGGGAGGGAGACAGTGGAGGGGTGCCTTTCCACTTCTTGGGGATTCTAAATGGCTTGCCTGTCTTCGTATCAATGGGAAGTGGTGTGAACAAAAACGGCACACTCAGCACCAAGGCTGCCGCAGGTGCACACGCTGGACCTCCCTTTGGGGATGTGCTGGATCCAGAAGGACGCTTAGCCTGGCATTGCCTCTGCCCCTCCATCCCCTCTTTACCCTGTGTGCCCCCTACAGTGCCCTCCTGTCCCTGCTTCACTGGACTTGGAATGGGAGTAGAGGTAGTTGGTGAAACAGCCTTGGATACCTTACTATGTGTAGCCTTGCCAGGCCCCACCTTCACAGTGGGCATGGAGAGTGTCTGCATGCCTTTGCGAGACGTTTTTGGGACCACAGAGTCTGTGGCCGGGATTGCTCTGAGGCTTGTGACCCTGAGTACTTCCTCCTTGAATCATGTGCCTTTGCAACGCCTGACGGACTCTTCCCTTTGCGCTCTGGGGTTGTATTTCTCTTTGTAGGGGAAGGTGTCTGTGACCTTGACCGCTTGGGCTGCTGCTGCTGTGTGCTACGTGTGCAGTATCGTGACGTTGAGGTGTGTGAAGCGTGGTCACCGTCGTCAGACGTAGCCACTGGCATGGGGGTGGCCAAAGGGACTGGAATTGGACTACGAGATTGAGCCAGTTGAAGTGCAGCCGCCATTGTGGAGGACATTGTCTGGACAGTGCGGTGCAGCCCACCCACGTCTGAATGGATGCCCTCCATGAAAGCTAACACCTGTGCCAATTTGCGGTCGTGGTCTGACAATGCATTGAGGAGCCCTGTCTGCCCCACACACAGCTGGCGCATAAGGTCCACACACTCTGCACTGATGGCAGCAGGGGGCACAGGGGCAGGGGCAGCGGTGCCTGGAATGAAGGACACTCTACCCCTCTTTGTGGTGCGAACACGGGCAGCAACAGAGGAAGTGGCTGGGAGGGTGGGCACTGCACGCTGTGTGCTGGAAGATGTAGCAGACTCTCCGTTCCCTGTGTCCTCCAAGATGTCTGCACCACCGCCGTCATCAGATGATGTTGAACTTTGCGTCTCGGGCTGTGATTCCTCCAGCATACTCCTATCCCCTCCGAGGCGCTGGTCACATCTGTGTCACTGGGATCCTGTGCAGCTGTTGTGCTTGTCTCACCACCACTGGTGTCCGTCCCCTGTCCCTCCGTGCCCACGGGAGATGCTGCATAACAGAGAGACATGTAGGGTCAGCAAAGTGACAGCAACAGGACAAACATATTCAAGCAAAGCAACACTGAGGATGACAAAGTCTACATGTTGCAGGCCACCCCGTGCATTCACACCATGCAGACACACATCACTACCTCAAACAGTGCGTACAAACATCTAAACACGGCACAGCTGAGCCATGTGATGGGCAGACAGCACAACATCATGCATGTTGGGGCGTACAAACACTAACACCAATGGACCAGGCCTGCAGCACACCACCCACAATGCCATTGAAATTCCCAGGACTGCAAAACATCAGTAAGTGCATGTATGTAATATCCGTGACTGCCACACCCAGCACAGGGGCCACTTACAACCCACTGCATCACAGTAACCACATCACGTACACCAGCGCAGGTACAGGCATGGTACACATGCAGCCACTCACAGACAAAATCAACCTTCACAGAATACTCACCCCTAGCTTGCTGTTGATGCTCCTTCAAACGTGTGTCCAGCTCAGGCTGTGTCACAGCCAAGATGCGGCACATCAGTGGTGTCAAGCTGCGTCGTGACAACCTGCCACTGCGAGGGAGTATCCCCAGTGTCATCTCGGCAACGTTCTTTGCCAGTCGTGATATGTCGTCCCACCTCTTGTGGCAGTGGGTGCGCCGGCGGTTCGACACTCCCAGAGCCCGCACCTTGGTTGCAATGGACCTCCACACGGCCTTACGCTGGTGTACCTTGAGCTGCAGGTGTGGGAGACAAGAGGGGAAAACATCAGTGACACACTCTCATGGTAAAACCTCTCCCTCTGAACAGTGGCATGACACAGACTCATCTCCACACGGCAGATATGGGTCATTGATGTACACTCATGCGAACCACACACGTATCACACTCTGTACAGTCAGTGATGTGTCCTTGTCACATTGGGCGTGGACAGTCCATGCCAGGTAGAATCACACAGAGATGGACAACGAGGACCCACACAAACAGTCACATGAACAATAACTGTCCAGAAACATGCATCACCAGATAGCTGTCACACCATATGGATGTGTACACAACACATGTCCATCCACCCTTCATGTCCATGCATTTAATGTGTGGGTTGCATACACCCCCTTAACAACTAGGAAACAGCATGTCAGCCAGTGCATTACACAACCCCACACTCTCAGGCACATACACCATCTGATCAACTACATGTGTGCCCCCTAGCACTCACACCCCCACTGTTGGAGACTTACCACAACATTTGGGCCACCATATAGCCGTGGGTACTGTGTCAGCACCTCGTCCACCAGGACATCCAGCTCCTCGCTTGTAAATGGACTGGCACGGATCTTCTCCGTCCTAGCCATCACTGTGGACATGAGACGTCAGCGGCGGCAGTGGGCGGTGAGGGGTCTCAGGCAGCAGTCCCTGGAGGCAGCAGCAGGTGAAGGGTCTCAGGCAGCAGTCCCTGGAGGCAGCAGCAGGTGAGGGGTCCCAGGCAGCAGTCCCTGGAGGCAGAAGCAGGTGAGGGGTCTCAGGCAGCAGTCCCTGGAGGCAGCAGCAGGTGAGGGGTCCCAGGCAGCAGTCCCTGGAGGCAGCAGCAGGTGAGGGGTCCCAGGCAGCAGTCCCTGGAGGCAGCAGCAGGTGAGGGGTCCCAGGCAGCAGGCTCTGTGAGCAGTGGAAATGTGGTGCTCCCTTCCCTACATATATAGGGCCCTGGACTCGTTTCAGTGGTCATAGTCTTCTGCCATTGGTGTTCCAGGTCAGCCTTTTTCAAAAGCATCCAATGACCGCCTCCTCGGGGGCGGAGCACGCCCACCGCGATATTAGAATCTGCATCATGCCACCGCGATAGCGGTCCCCATTGGCTGCAAGGGCATGGTTCATGGCGGTGACACACCGCGGGGTCCTGGCCGGCGCTACCGCGGTGGTGCATCTTACAAATGCATCCTATCTCCGCATCCGCTGGGGCGGAGCACGCCCACCGCGATTTTTGAATCTGCATCATGCCACCGCGATAGCGGTCCCCATTGGCTGCAAGGGCATGGTTCATGGCGGTGACACACCGCGGGGTCCTGGCCGGCGCTACCGCGGTGTTGCATCTCACAAATGCATCCTATCTCCGCATCCGCTGGGGCGGAGCACGCCCACCGCGATTTTTGAATCTGCATCATGCCACCGCGATAGCGGTCCCCATTGGCTGCAAGGGCATGGTTCATGGCGGTGTCACACCGCGGGGTCCTGGCCGGCACTACCGCTGTTTGATTGCCATAGAGTGACATGGGTGACCGGGATGTGGCTGGTGGAGCATGACAAACGCCATCTGCAGCTATGTGGAGGGCCATCACTGACACCAATGTGTCATGTGCAGCACATGACACACTTGCGTCAGTGGTGGGCATCGACACAGGTACAAATGGTGGTTGGCATGCTCCGCCACCCAATTCACGGACAGTATGTGCGTCCGCCATGGGGAATATGCAGCACAACATCGTACACTCTGTGTGTTATTGTGTTTATGGGGCACGTTTGAGGCACCTACGGACAGTTCTTGTTGTGTGTGGATCAATGGGCATTACTGTGCTACACACAGTGGATACGTACAGTGGCACATGGCACTGGATAACATTGATATGGTCTCCTGTCACAAATGTCAGCCACTGTGTAACGTCTCACACCAAATGGAACACTGTACTCCATCATGTTGATCAATATTTACACACAATGTCGTATCTGCCACCCATGCTGACCACTAGCTCACACCTGAGCCCATGTGTTACACTGAAAACCCAGATGAACTCATTCATTCAGCATGACTGTCATCATTGGAAACAGATGTCACCCTGTTGTGTTATTGCTAGGACCAATTACATGCTGCATGTTATGTCTTTGTACACAATGGCAACTCCTGCAGTGTATGTCCACATGTACAGGGGGGGGCTCGACCCGCTAAAGCATGACGAATACTTCAGCACCACACCTGGCATCCGTTGCATTATTATTGTTTGTCACTTGGTTAGACGGCCAGAGCAGATGTCTTTGCTACATGTCTGCCACCTGTAACCACAGGGACCTATGTGGTAGTGTCAGGTCTGTGCTCATGTTGTTTGGACTGTTGTATGTGAATCAGTGACATGTACATTTCAACAATGGTGCTTAGCTACACTATGTTTTTGAGTATTGTGCTGTGTCCCGGTGCTACTCACCTGCCACCAGTGCATGTCCATTGTTCACATCAGGAATGTAGCGTTGGCAGATGGACTGCATGCACGGTTGTGGATTGTGCTAACTGTATGGAATATAGTATGCGACATTTGTCCACAGGCTATGGGTGTCCAGTTTTGCCCGTGCAATGTGTGTGCACTGATTAGCGGGAATTGTCTGCAATGTTGGATGGTCAGCACAAGTGGCACACGTGTGCAGTGTGTTGCCACCAACACTAGTGTATGTGCATGCTATGGGGTGCTAGCCATCCTTGCTCACCATCTATTCCAGCACTGTGTGGGTGGATCACATCTGCTGGTGTATCAGGATGGTGTGGGCCCCCAAGACAGGTGAGATGTACCTTGACTGTTGTGCCTGTGACACTCATCCAACTCTGACATTTGGTCAATGTGAGGTACCAGTGTCCCACTACCCATGCACAGCCAGCATGTTTGTTAGATGTGGGATGTTGATTGTATGCTGTGTTGGGCCTGACAGCCTGTGTGGAATGAGGGTCAGGATGCATGTCCTTTGGGACATGTGGTGTAAAATTACATCCACTGGTGTCAGGTGTCTGAGCCAGTAGTCCATATGTCATGCATACAGTATGTTCATGCGTGGTCTTGTTGGCATACTGGCTTGGCATTGTCCATGTAGTGTTGTATGTTTGTGTTGTGGCACTGTTGTGTCTTGAAACAGCTGGATGTGTATCACCAAGGTATGTGTTGTGGTGCACATGTGTCCTTGGGCAGTCCCTCCTTGATGCTGCATGTAAATGTCCAAAATGGGGGAAGATTAAGGGTGCATACAGGCCCTGCTGATCACGTCCCTCATCTATTGTTAATGTTTGCCACATTGGCTATCTGTGTGCTTGTAGAGAGTATTGGGCAGTGGGGTAATGGTGGCCTGTTACAGTGGTACACATACTCTGCACAGGCGTGACATCATCTGTCACTGTCCGACTTTGTATTCAAGTCAGCAGCAGATATGGCCTGTGTACTGATGACATTGGCACATGTATGGGTTTGGGATGTGAATGTCATTGAATTTGAGTGTGTTCGAAGTGGCACTGAGTACAAAGACAATCCCAATGATCCATCCACATTGTGTTGTTGATGTGTCCCCTGCAATTATTGTCCAAGGAGGTGTGGCAGATACAGCAGCAACGTGGAAGCCAGCAGTGTCTCTGCTTCACACATGTCCTGTGTCATGTACACCCAAGGCTGAGTCCACCTCAGCTCGATATGTGACTCTTGGCATTCACATAGACAGTGTTCGTATTGTGTCCACTGACTGTGCACATCCATGACAGTTGTACAATTAATCTGTCTCATGTTGGGACAACACTGAATTGCACTGTGTGCTTTCAGGGATGACAGTCAATGTTAGCGCCGTGACAGGACAGACTTTATGAATTTGTGCACATCCTAATTTATGTTGCTATGACGTGTCCCCTTTCATCTCACCTAGGAGGCGACCTAATGTGTTTCGTACCTTCACCCTGCTGGCTAACATGGAGGATACCGACATCATAAGGCGATTCCGTATGGATCGAACAAACCTCCTGGAACTTTGTGCACTATTGGAGCCACACCTGCTTCCACGCAGGACATACCCAACAGCACTCACGCCAACGGCAAAGGTGATGGCATTCCTACATTTCGTGGCTACGGGATCCTTCCAGCAAACTGTGGGCATTGCAGGGGGATGTCCCAACCAACATTCAGCATGGTGCTACGTGATGTCCTGTTGGCTATGATGCAACACAGGGACCAATTCATACATTTCCCCAGGCGGCATGAGTTGGCGGATGTGAAGGGCGAATTTTATGCACTTGGACACGTTCCTAATGTAGTTGGTGCAATAGATGGCACACATGTTTCCCTGATTCCACCCCAAGCACGGGAGCATATTTACCGAAATAGGAAACATTATCATTCCATCAATGTGCAGGTGGTGTGCCAGGCAGATATGGTCATCTCACACGTCTGTGCAAAGTTTCCAGGATCAGCCCACGATTCACACATAATGCGCAACAGCATTTTACCACAGCTGATGGCCAATCTGGCACCGGAGCGGGCATGGATTGTGGGTGAGTACAAAGGGTCGAGTCGTGTGCTGTTTGTGTGCCATGCTGTCCTCGGACACATGTCAGACACTCAATCTGTATGTGTCTTTCACACTTAGGTGACTCTGCATATCCCAACGGACCTTGGTTGCTGAGTCCACTCCGCAATCCCAGGACACCAGCTGAAGTGCGCTACAACAATGCCCATGGGAGGACACGTCGGGTCATTGAGCGAACATTTGGACTCCTGAAATCGCGTTTTCGATGCCTCGACAAGACCGGAGGGGCTCTGCAGTACTCACCCGTCAAGGTGTGTCAGATAGTGGTAGCATGCTGCATGCTACACAACCTGGCCGTGCGGAAGGGGATCCCCTTAATCCAGGATGATGATGACCAGCCACAGCCCCCACCTGCAAACACCCAAACGTCAAGTGACGAGGATAGTGGAGAGGAGGAAGGTGTTGGACAGCGTCAGCAGCTCATCAACAACTACTTCACTTGATGGTCAGTGGCAATGTCAATACTGGCTGTTGTCTGATGATGTTGTGCTTGGTGAATATGTGTATGTGAGTTTTGTGACTACAGCATGTTGCAGAGTCAGTGCTGGCTGCAGGTGTGTATGGCAATGGATCTTTTGACACAGCTACTTGATGTCTATGTTGGTACAGTTACTCCTTGTGACATGTGCAGATTGTCGTACCTTGATGTGCTGTGTTGTGAGATGGTTGTTAGTCCACCACCTGAGTAGCAACTGATGTTCTGTTGTGTTTTCCTAGGTCCCTTCAGCCTCTACTTGCCTGCGGAGTATCCCTGCTCCTGTGACATTGTAATCATGGGTGTGAGTTAACATACTGTGATGAACATGGAACAGTGACAACTACATTGGTGCGTTATTAGTGTTTATTTACAGTGGATACATGTGATGTAGATGTGGATATTGACAGATTTGTGAATGGTGAATAACAGATTTGTCAGTGATGGTAGATGAGACAATAGAGTATACACTAGATCAGTATGGCAACACAGTCCAACAGTCATTTGCCATTCCCACGCCATTGTGTGTGGGGACAGTCTGTAGGGTACACAGCAGGGTGTAGAGGGGTGCCATCATGGCTGGCTACTTGACTGGCTTTTGCCAGGTGCTTTGCCACGGGATGCTCCCAATGATTTTTTCGGGCGGCCCCTTGCTCTTTTGGCAGGGGGGACACAGGTGCATGGCCAGTGGTGTCTGATGAGTCCCCATGCTCGCTGGACGCAGGGGAGGGTGGGGGTCTGTCATCCTGCGGCACAACGGAGGGAGCTGTAGGTGTTGGCGGTGCCGCATGCCTGTCCCTGAGGACCCCCACTAGCTGGCCCAGGAGATCCCTGATTTGGCCCATGCAGGCCACGAGTTGGCCCATGCGGTTGTCAATTGAGCGCAGCATCTGTTGTTGCTCACGGGCATCCTGCTGAGCCTGCCTCAACTGTCCCTGGGCGTGTTCATAGGCCCCCACAACTCTGTGAATGTGTTCCAGTGATTCAGTGGCAGGGTCTTCTTCCCTTTGGGTCAGCCTTGTCCTCACACCTGGCCTGCTGTCATGGCCCTGTTGCCTCCCTCCTGTGGGCACCGGCCTACTCTCCCGTACCTCCGCAGTTGTTGTGGTCTGGTTGGCCTGTGGAGCAGGGCGAGTGTTGCAGGCAGCAGTGGTAGTGGTTGTGGTGGTGGAGGTGGTGGTGGTGGCACAGGTCGTTGCAGCAGGGCTCTGGGTTGATGTTGTTGCTGAGGGTGGTGGGGCTGTGGGGTCCTGGGACACATTACGCCCTGCCACACCAGATGGTCCGGGTTGGTCCTCCTCCTCCTCATTATCCAGGGAGTCTGCATCCGAGGGGAGATGTTCGGGAGCTGGTGACTGGCTGTGCTGGTTGAGGTTGTCGTCCTCTGCAGTCAGTTGTTGGTCACCTGTGGGACAGGAAGTAGATGGTAATTGCCTTACACACCTCAGGGTTGCTGTGTTTGATGTTTCTTATTTACATGTTATGCTACACACAGTTGCCTTTTTCACACATTGTATGTCTGCACAGTGATGTGCCTCATGCCATGAAGTGGAGTTACATTCATCATTTCACAATGGTGTGACCTGTGATTGGTTAGCATGCCACACGTCTAGTATTGGTGATATCAATGTGAGGTTGTCATCTGACAACTGGCATGACTACAAGTTGATGTTCAGCATCTTTGCTGATCACTCTGCCTGGCAGACATTACCTGTGTGCATGGACTAGCCATTGTCATCACATGCATACCGTTGACATGTCCTGTGCTTGTATTTCTTTATACAGCAGACCATGCTAGTTTGGTTTTCCCATGGTCCTTCATAATCAGCTCCCATGTACGCTACAGAGGGAAGTCTGGGTGATGCATGTCAGAGGCCCGTTTACTTGGACATATTTGTTGAGAGTCACAGTTCTGTTTCTGTCACAGTTACGTACGCTGAGCTGTCTGCATCCTGTCAATGGCTGTGCTTTACTTTTCTATTTTTGGGTGAAGTAGAGCCTCATGTTGTCATGTCTCCCAATGCTTTTGTTGAGTGATGGTGGTGTACATGCACTGTCTGATTACCTGTGCAGTGTCACTTTGGTTTTTACTTACAGACACATGCTTCTGGGAGGGGTGCTCCATCCTGCTGAGGGGTGGGAGAGGGGGCCTGTTGGGAGTTGTAGTGCTGCCTCCAGATACACATTCCCCATCCCTGTGAAGATGGCTACCTACCTGTTAGGTGGTGGGGGTGCGTTCAATGGCTGACACATGCTTCTGGGTGGGGTGCTCCATCCTGCTGAGGGGTGGGAGAGGGGGCCTGTTGGGAGTTGTAGTGCTGCCTCCAGATACACATTCCCCATCCCTGTGAATATGGCTACCTACCTGTTAGGTGGTGGGGGTGCATTCAATGGCTGACACATGCTTCTGGGTGGGGTGCTCCATCCTGCTGAGGGGTGGGAGAGGGGGCCTGTTGGGAGTTGTAGTGCTTTTTGTCTGTACACATGCATCCCAGTTGGTTTTGTTTAGCTTTGTGCTTTTTCAGGTTTAGTGGTGCTTACATCTGTGTGACCTGTTTTGGGTATTGTGGGTCAGACGAATGTCCTTTGGCCTAGGGGTTGTAGGTTTGAATTTGTGCAAGACGGTACATGGCAATGTGATGATATACATTGGTTTGTACTTACCAGCTTCCAGTCCCCCGCGGATTCCTTCAAGACTCTCTGGATGTAGGATTCCAAGGACCTTCTCCTCCCACGGACTGTATGGTTTGGGTGGGATGGGAGTGCCTCCACCAGTCCCGTCAGCCAGCTGACGGTTCTTGGCCCTCTTCCTCTTCACCACGGTCTTCAGGTCATGCCACCGCTTCTGTATTTCCTGCTTGTTGCGGGGGTGGTCCCTACTGCATTGACCTTATTGACTATCCTCACCCACATTTGGGTTCTTGTGGCTAATGGGGTGTGTTGGACCATGTTGCCATAGAGTTGTGGTTCAACTCTTATTATCTCATCTACCATGACTGCAAGCTCTGCATCAGTGAATTTTGGCATTTTGTGTGGTGCCATGGTGTGTGCTGTGCAGATGTTCTGTGGTGCTGTTGTGTGGGTGTTGTGGGTGGTGTAGGTGGTGTGTGTGTTGTGGTGGTGCTGTGGGCAGGTTTGCCTCTCCTTTGTTCTCTGGGGTTGGGACCTTCAGTTGTGGAGTGTAGCAAAGGATTGTGGTCAGGGAGGGGCTAGTTTTATGCTCGGCTATGGGGGGTGGCAAGCTGGTATGTTGCTGTCAGGTGTGTTGTGTGTGTTGTCCTGTGATTGGTTATTTTGAACTTTCTGGGGCTGTTGTCATTGGGCACTTTTGGTTTGTGTTGGGACAGGTCTACTTCAGTGTGTGCATTGTTTGGTTTTTTTTTTCGTTTTTTTTTCGTTTTTTTTCAACATCCGCCATTTTTTTTGCGGTTCCTCCGCAGCGGTTCCTCGGCAGCGGTGGCTATGCTGCAGCCCTTCCGCCGCCTATCGGATTCATCGCTGTTCGCGCACGATGCGGTCGGATTCACAGGTGGGTACCATGGTGGTGGCGGGGATGTCATAATGTCACGGGCGGTTACTCCGTGTGCATGGCGGCGGTTCTTGGCTTTTCCGCTGTGTATCCGGCCGTTGCGGTCGGATTTTCAGCTGGTCCGGCGTGTGCGGGCGGTTTTTCGTTGTCTTCCGCCGCCGCAGACGGATTATTGTGGCGGTTCATCGTAATGTGTCCGGCGTTTTTCCCGGTGGCCATGCGGGCGGTTTTTTGCCGCTACCATGGCGGTCGGTATGTTTTTCCGACCGCCATCGTAATCGACCCCCTAGAGTGTTAGGAAAAAGTTTCAAAGTTTTAAAAAGGTCTTCCCATCTTCCAAGTAAAAGGTTCGGCGCAAATAAGGTTGGTAAGAATCCCAACCTGTCAGTCATCCCAGCCCTGAAGATCAACGATCTGAGGATTTTGTGCAAAGCTAGGGGCATTAGCTATAGAGTTACAGATAAAAAGGAGGAACTTAAAAAAGCCCTCAGCTCCTACGAGAAAGAAAAACTAGAGAGGTAGGGCCATTCCTCAGAGAAAGACCTTGAAGAAGGAGAGGATGATGCCGTAGTCCAAATTGATCATAATAGGGAAGACAATGAAGATCAAACCTCTCCGCCCTTTCCCAGGCCCCCTTCACCAGTGGGAAGTGACAGGAGGCACTCTAGCAAATACCCTACTGGTAAGGTGGTAGTAAGCCTTTAGGAAGAGGTCGATCCTCTCACTAGAGGGGAAAAAGATTGGATTTGAGAAAAGGAGGCTAGCCCTTGAAGAAAGAAGGGTCAAGATGGGCTTGAGTCCCAAAGAAAGATAATGGTGGCAGCAACTTCCCAGGTTTAGTGATGGTGATGACATTGATAAATGGTTTGGAGCCTTTGAGAGGGCCTGCAAAATGATCAGGTTTGGTCTCCAGCACTGGGGATCTCTACTGCAGGAGTTACTTTCAGTGAAGGGCAGATAGACTTCTGACCTTTAATGAGGATGTGGCTGAGTCCTATCACCATATGAAGGAGAACTTGATAGAAGGATTTAGATTCACCACAGAGGATGTTATGTTTCGTATAGAGACCCAAATATAGACACGTTCTTATATGCTGTATATGGTCATAATCGTATATGCCCTATTATGGTCATAACCGTATATGCCCTATTATGGTCATAATCGTCTATCCCCTATTATAGTCATGATCTCCTATGCCCTATATAGGCATGATCTTTCACCTACATTAGTTCCCTACAGTACACAACGAACTCTGAGGCTTGAACGTTATCTAGTCTGTGGTTAGAACACTGCAGGGTTTTTCCCGAACACAGGCCTACAATGTACTCATAAATAATGCTTGAGCATTCACCTGCTACATCTCCCGCATAATATGTATGTACAAAGTTCACCCCTGATGTCTTCCTCATGTCCAACAAAGACCAAGACAAACCATACTAAGGGACGAGACACTTTAGGATATAAATACACCACATCTTGCCACGGTAAGATAGAGGGAACCGAGACTTCCATGCTGACACACTGAACAGAGACGCTGAGGCTCCTGCATGCAGTCGCTCCAGCTGACAGCGGTCTAACACAGCCCTTGCGGGGTGTCCAACTCGAGACCAGGACGGGGTCCCACACTCTCTCTATTCAGGTATGGGGGTTCGACTAAATCCTAGAGGGATTCTTGGCTCTTAGGCTTTCAGACCTACACACATGGTAGGTACACTTAGTTACATCTAGTTAGGCATCGTAGGAGTATGCGCACTTTTATAATGCTTTTTATATTCATGTATGTATTCATGATTATTGCAATATGGTGGAACTGTACTATCCCTTCACTTTTGTCGTACTGCTGATAATATCTCTCTGCTATTGTCTGCTGGTTGTTGCAGCACATAGATTCAACACCAGAATAACAACTGTTCAATAAATACTTATTGAAACGCCCAGACTGTTTATTCTGTGTAACTCTCTGAGACAAACCGAATAAGTAAGCACGAGTGACTGAGCGAAAAGTAGTACATTGTGTCCACGATTCTGAGGGATCAGGGTTGTCATGATCTAAGGTTGCCAGGAACTAATCTCTCCCCGATAAGAGGAGATTCTAGTGGCACTGTGAGCTAGCTAATGCAAATCAGGCTAACATACGTGGTGGGGGTGCACAGAGCCTGTCGGTCACCAAGCCCACAGTTTATGTTATCCAAACGCGCAGGTCCTGCAGGGGTACTATAGGAACTACACGACATGGTGCCACCAACGTTGGTTGGGTACTTATTTAACAGTAGAATCTGAGTAGTTCAGTCGTGCTATTCTCAGAGAACCTACTCACAAAACCCCAGAGACGTCTGGAGTGGGTTGGCACAAAATCCGCTGCAGCTGAGTAGCACAAAAATACTATTTATTGGCTGTTGTTTATTCAAGCTTGAAAGGACATAGTGTTCCTAAATATTGTGCATAACACCTTATCTTAGTTCCCTTGGAACACTTCTTCCTCTAAACATGACTGATGCCGAGGTAAGGGCAGAGAGAGTTGAAGTGAATTTTTCAGACGAAGGAGAAGATCCTGCGGATGTAATACAGATTGCACCAAAGTTCAGAAGGACAGTCACCCTAAGACTATTAGAAAATGGTTTACAAGCTAGGGGTGGCATGGTAGCTTTCATGATTGAGGCACACGAATCAAACAAAACAGAGGTATTCTATTCATGGGTTACATTCCCGGCAGCTAATGCAATAACAAATACATTTCACTACTATATAGAAGGAGATGCACCACCGGAATATTGTCCGTTTGAGGACATAGAGATTCCACTCACTTACCAGGAACATTATTACTGGTTTAATGGTGCCCTACCCCATGTACGAAGAAGAGTAAGGTTAGGCCCACTCGGAGGAGGAGGAGCCACATGGCCAATATTAGCGGCCTACACACCACATCCTGACATTGCCACAATGCCACCAGGAGACTTGCTCGTACAACACACAGATTTAATTAAAATCTACCAGAACCTGACACAATTTGTCATGAGGACTTTAACAATCCAACCTGCACCAGGTACAGCAAATAGTACTCCAGCTCAGGGTACAGGAAATAAAATTATTCCTCAAACATTACACGCGGTAATGGGCAAAATGCCCGCAAAACGCGAACAAATACCATTCTGGATAGCTCAGAAAATAACTAAGCTTGAGGCAGTATTCCCGAATACTACCACCTGTGATAAACACAGAATACTAACAATCTGCTTGCCCATGGGGATCACACCACAAATAGAGGACTGCACCTCTTGGGGTACAGTCTTTGCTGCCATATATACCAGAACGCATGGTATCCCGTCATTAGCAGTATTACCTGACGTATTGAGACAGATACAAAATGAGTACGGAGCAGAGCCTGCCCTTAACTTAGGGATGAAGTTACTAGGTAACTACGAACAGGTATCAGCCATAATACTAGCTAACATTAAGGGGGAAGCAGCTTCAGTGGCGATCCGCCAACGCCTAAGGGAGTTCAGTCCAGTAGATCAACAACACGAACTACCCAAAATAATTGAAACTGCATATGCAGAATTAGGCAGGGACAGTTTAGGTGGGAAAGCATTAAACCACAACTAGTGGGCAGTTCTGAAAAGGACACTACAAAGCAGACACCTACTTCTTCTGAAAAGAAATGGGAGAATAAAAAGCAACAAAAGTCTAAAGACAGCAGATCTCAATCCCGAGGCAGGTCTCCTCAGCAGGAGCCCTCTGAAAGGAGGTATAACTTCCTGAATAGGGATAATATTAGGAAACCTGAAAGGTATCAGGATACTGATACACGTTCCTCTCGTTCCTTTCAGGGTTCATCAAAAAACTCAGAGAGGGAATGACGGTCAGAACAAAGACAAGAGGAGCGTACAAATCCCAGAGACACGCAAAGCGCGGCGGTCTACGCACCTAAAAAAGTAGATAAACAAAAACCTCAGTTCAAAAAGAAGAATGTAGCAGGTCTCAAGATCAGACATGCCCAGAATTCTGAGGACACAGCTTCTGAACGGGAAATGGGCTCTGTCGATGCTAGACAGCGCGGCAGAAGTAACAATAGCTCGCCAGAACCTGAAGGAATTTCTGGTGACAGCGGAGCTGAGTGAGTATATCACTGTGAAAACACCTGATACTCGGGTAAGTGTCCCACATAAGTTACATGAGATAACACTCCGGATGGAGGGGGACAAGCCTAGGAAAGTTAAAGGTCTATTTTGGAAAAACCTGTCAATTGGATATGACATCCTATTAGCAGAGCAAGACTGGCCACCAGCATTCGTCATGGAGTGCCCTAAGGGAGAAACGGTAATTTTTCCAGCATTTTCCGACCTCGTTCCCATTCATTTAAAACATGCATATGCGCAGCAGTGGGCGGTTGCCCTAGCTCCAGCATTGTACAAAAATCATGCTGGTTGGGATGAGGATTCAACTCACCACGAGATCCCGTTAAAAGTTTCCCCAAATGCTCAAAGGCAATACCCTATAAAGCAGGAAGCTAAAAAACCAGTCAGGGAGATTCTAGCTCAACTAGAATACCAGGGGGTGATTGAAAATTGCACTTCACCTATGAACAATCCTTTGTTTCCTGTAATGAAACCTGACAACACATATCATTTAGTTTTGGATTACAGACATTTAAACACTTGCACAAAGACATTTGCAGTTCAAAATGCACACTGTGCCGCATTAATGAATAACATTGTACGGAAAAAATACAAAACTACACTTGATATCTCAGATGGATTTTTCTGCCAAAATATAGCGCCTGAAAGCAGGTATTTGACTGCATTCTCAGCGCTAGGGTCTCAACGGCAATTTTGTCGACTCCCCCAAGGGTATTTGAATAGCCCGGGGTTGTTTTCAGCAAGGGTAACAGAGTTACTCCAAAATTTGGATGAAGAAGCATTGTCCTATGTGGATGATATTTATCTGACGGACGATGACTTACTGAGGCACTTGACCAGGGTAAGCACCATTATTATGGGATTCGCCTCTGAGGGCTATAAGTTTAATTTAAAAAATCAAAAATTGCCCATCTCAATGTCCTGTTCTTAGGGTATGAGCTGTCAAGTGAAAGAAAAAGCCTAGCAGCTAACTTTTTAGAAAAGTGTGCGCTGCTCCAACCTCCAAAATCGTTAAAGAATTTACAATCAATTCTGGGATTCCTAAATTTTGGTCGAACATACATTTTGGATTACGCAGAAAGAGTAAAACCTTTCTACGACTTAATAAAACCAGATTTTTCAGTCAGACAATGGACACAGGAACATACAAACATCCTACGTTCACTACAAGAAGACATGATAGCTTCAAAACACTTACAGACACGCGTAAATGTACACAACTTAGTGATCCGAGTAATAGCGGGTCAATGCGGGTACACTTACTTAACCATCAATGAAGGTGAAACAGTACCAATCGCATACAAATCACACATGTACACAAACGCAGAGATGGATTTCACTTCAACAGAAAAAATCCTGACAGCAGTGCAGACCGCTGAAGCAAGAGAAAGAGCTCTGGCTCAGGGAAAGCGCATAATAGTCGTGACCCCAGTACCAGCCTTAGAGGCTGTTACAAAGGCTAGCATTCCAAATGCGAAAGCCTTACATCCCAGATGGATACAATGGGATAATTCTCTTACTGCAACAGATGTTGAATACAGATTTGATCCAAGTTTAAAAACACAAGCATTTCTGCAATACGAACAAGAATATCCTCTACCAAATGAGATTTTGCCTCTAGATCAGTATGAATATATTATTTACACTGACGGATCTGCTCAACCGGCCATAGGGAGTATGCAAGCTTACAGCGCAGCGTGTGCGATTGTTAAAGGTCGCATGCGCGATGGAAAGTTACATCCAATTTGCACTAAAACGCAATATCTAGGAGACTGCACAGCTCAGTTGGCAGAATTAAAAGCACTGATACTGGCACTTGTAAATACGGAACATGAATTCCCCACACTGATAGTGTGTGATTCCTTTTACTGTGTACAATCATACAATGAATATTTACATAATTGGGAACAAAACGGGTTTAAAGACGCAAAAGGTGGCACAATTAAGCATAAAATGCTATGGGAACAGGTAGTGGAGTTGAGAAACAAACTACCAAGGGCTCACGTGATACATACACTGAGTCATCAGCATGATGGCGTTCACGTTGAAGGGAATTCATTGGCTGATGAAGCCGCAAAGGGGGCTGTACGCACAGCATCCGTAGCTGCAATCACTCGTTCAAAAACGAGAATAGACGGCAAGATTTTGGTAGCTGTCATTGCTTCACGTAAAGGCAGCACAGCAGTACCTAAAAAATGTCCACTCAAATACTCCTACAAGTTAGATGCAAACAACATTCCATATGCTCAGATTCCTGGAGTGGGGGATAGAGTAATACCAAATATGGATCGTAGGCAAGGCTTAATTCTAGCAGCACACAAGGGTTTGGGTTCTGCGCATACAGGCGTTATAGCGACTATTTCTTTACTGAAACAGCGCTACAGGTGGCCAGGGTTAACAAAGCAGACCAAAGACTACGTCTTAAAGTGCGACATCTGCCAGCAGATGAAAGGCTCCAGCGTAGCACGCCCAGCGCAGACACCATTACTAAAATCAGACAAACCTCTTGCATGTGTGTATTTGGACCACTGCGGACCCCTACAATCTGATGGGGCCAAGAAATATATCATGGTTGCAGTGGATTCCTGCTCTAGATTCCTATGGGCCTGGCCTCAGCGCTCGGCTGATGCTCGAACTGTTATAAAAGATTTGCGAGTCTTTATCGGCACATACGCAGTTGGCACGTTACATTCTGACCGTGGCCCGGCGTTTAGCTCTCGGGCTTACAAAGAGGCCATGGAAGAAATGGGCGTAGCATTGTGGTACTCCTCTCCGTACCATCCTGAGGGAAATTCTGTTGTGGAGAGGAAAAACCGTGACTTAAAGCAATCTTTAACAGCTAGTGTATTAGGCAAGGGCGGTAGTTGGGTCAGTCACCTTTATGGGGTCCAAAGAGCAATTAACAACCAGCCAAGAAGCTCTCTAGGGGGTGTCACTCCTTATGAGGTCCTATTTGGGACGAGAATGTGGGTACCTGATCTTGATTGTCAAGGTTCAGTGGCGGATGAAAAACAATTTGATATCCATGATCGTTTGGCTGTTTTACAGGATCTAAATGAATCCAGGACACAACAAAGCAACGTCCACTTAAAACAGACCGCCACTGAGGCGGTCAAGGCAGTAACTGCAAGACCTGTCTTGATCCCAAAAGTCGGGGATCTGGTCAGAGAGAAGATTGCAGACAAGAAAGAATTTGGGCCATCTTACAGAACAGCTGTACCGGTCCTAGCAATCCAAGGCACAAGAACTGTACTTCTGCCGCCTCTTTCCGGGAAATAGGAGAAAAGATTTGTCTCAATTGACTTAATCAAACCACACTATGTGGCCGATACTAAACAGTAGGCCTCGTGGACTCCACAGTAGCAGACGCCCTCCTCTCGCTACAATCCAAGAAGTTCAAACAGAAAGACTCATCACGTTTGAAGAGCCACCTGTACGGAATGAAGGACTAAGCAACAATGCTATGGAACTCGTTCCACTTCAACAAGAAGTTCAACTTCAAAAGAAAATCAACTTAACAACCAAGTTGCAATAAGACTGACTACAGACGTCTACGTCAACATGCCTCGTCAAGAGCAAAATCTAATTTCAACAAATCCCGATGCAATTCCAACAATTGATCGAACTGCTTCTGGCTATTTCATGAACTTTGATACGTATTCACTGGATCCAACCGAGCCGGAAACGACGCCAGCCCAAAAATCACACAAACAGAAACTCATTGACTTTTTGCACTTTTTTAGAAAGACTTACCTGGTGTCACCTTGGATAGAACTATGGTATATCACTGGGATTCTATTTCTTCTTTTCTGGCTAGGTTTAACTATAACTTTTAGTATGCTTATTAATGGAAGATATCTCCAGCAGAGCTCTACAGCCCAAAGAGTCAGTTTCATTTTAAAGCCACACCAGTCTTCACATCGTGAACCAAGAGACTTGTCTTCAGTGAACATCACAGCAGTTCCTATACCGGACGGTATAGTATGGGACAAGATTGATTTCGATATATCTTGTCCGACTGAACTTTTAAAGCTTAAACATGTATTTAAAATTTCTTTAAGTGATATCATTACCTCCAGTACATTTTCTGATGATTGGGACACTGAAACTGTAAATAATATGATGTCTGATTTGGAAAAAACTGCAGCATTTCCAAACAATGAAATGTTAGAAGGTACTTCAGACTATGATACATTGTACTGTTACCAACATTATGGTCATCATTTCTTGCACAAATCTATAACACCTAGAAATGTATTTGAATACCACCAGTGGGAACACTGCCCAACACCTCCAAAAGGTAGTTCGCAAACTTTTGCACAGAAATTCACATACTTTTCAGGGTTTAATACATCTGACCCGAAGTCATTTTATTACAAAGTGGCAACAACATCAGCACAGAAAATTATGTTGACTAACACCAAACAGATTTACTCTGCTTCCTTTGTGGCCCAGTTGTCTACACAGGGTTTTGACCTATGGAAGGGCACTATAGATTTAAAATCAATCTGGGGTTCTAGGGACTGGCAGTCCAGGGAACAGAAGCGCTTTTTAGAGCATGCCTCATTCCGCAGCAGATTATATTTCTGAATGAAACTGTGCAACAGACATCGTGTCTTGGACTAGCCAAGAACAAGGAACTGAACTCACCTGGATTTCCAGCACCATCACAGATGGGTGGGGGGCAGAATTCAACTACACATGGGGTAGGATTAGATGCCATTCTCCAGTACAACAGGTCAGATCCCAATTGGACAGAATGGCTGATTTGGCCCGTTGACACGAACACATGTCAACAGAGATTCCTAGGTATAACCGAGGGGTTTAGTATCAGTAGGCCAAATACACGCTATGTACAGAGACAACACCCAGGGGTAGTGACATCCTATAGTGTTGGGAAGTTGTGCCTTGATTGGCTAGAAACCTGAAAACTCACAGAAGTGAAACATCACTTGACCTTACTCACACCTGATGTAGACCTTAGGGATTTTTTGCTAGGCCCAAGGAAAACACGTCAGAAACGTTTCATATATGCTGGCATTTATGCCTACTATAATGAAAACTGGAAAATATCCCAACAGGAGGCCGCAGAAAGAATACGGGAAATAGACCGTATTAACTTAGAGAAGGCATTAGCTGTAGTGGATAATGGGTTAACAACTTTGACCTCCAGGATTTACTCCTTAGGCAACATTGTATCTTCGGCAATTGACGTATTAGAACAAGACTTAGCCTTGTTACAACACGGGCAATCTCAGTTACGTTCTATTATGATGTTAAGCAGGACGCTGCAATCTTTGCGTGCAGGCTACGTGCCCTGGCGTTTTATAAACACCACATCTCTGTTTTCAGGATACAATCTAACTGATAAACAGACAGAAATGGCACAAAGGGGAGCCAAATATACAATGCTGTGTATTGAAAAACTGGAAAGGTTACCATTCACTGTAGCAGAATCACCATCAACCGAATGGCTAATTCATGGCCAAATCACCCTGCCGGTCACTATGTTTCAGTTTCAATATTGCCTTGAGCAAAGGCAGGCAGGCAGATATGAAAAAATGGGTAAGGGATACATTAAGGAAACTTGGGAGTTACCATATAGATATCGATGCCGGAGTGGGGATCGAGAAGTGTATCTGAGTGGTACAAACTGCAAGAACGCTTTAAGCATTTCTCTTATGTGTCAGGATATTTCTCTGCACGGAGCATGTAGTGGTTCGGTAGCGAATCTATCTTGTCACATGTCAGGGACCCCAGCGGCCATGATCACGCCGGTTTTCCAGCTGCTCTCGAATGGGAGTTACTTGATGCTAAACGATCAAGGGTGCTGTGGGATGCTTCTGGGCGTCGCCTATCTGGTCACTGTTAACTCCAGGGTTACTTGCTGTATGCAAGCATTGTTTCCGCCACTGAACACAGTCAGGGAGGTGCTGTTATGGCCTTCATTGAATGTTTCCTTTATACAATTTGATACTTTGAGCAGACTGAAAGCCATGCTTTTACAGCAACCCGTGTCTTTAACCTCCGCTCGAGAAACCTTTGAACTTCAAGTTGCAAGGACCTCGACTGAGATACAAGCGCTTATACGTACGAACTGCCCCTTTCATTTCGCAGAAATGGTGGGTCGTATCTTTAATATGTCTGATACGAGCGGTATTGTACACCTATTTAAGACCATAGGGTCAGGACTATTAAGCACCTTTCAGACAGACAGTCCTCGGAGTAATCCCAAATTTTATACACTCCATATTGGGAAGCGTCTTTGGAGGTCTCCGGCTTATCCTGTTCCTAATTGCAGGAGTCCTAATTGTAATCTTACTGCTATGCAATGGACGGCCCAATTTCCGAGGAAATGGCGAACATACTCATGGAGCGGAAATACCGTGAACGCATGGTGCAGCTTCTGGGTAAACCTTGCCTAAGAGAACTGAACGCCTCTTGGTTTCTCTCGTTTAGACCAGTCTGGGTGGACTGCATCTTACCTGTTCTTCGATGCCTGTTTTGCGGAGAAGAATGTGTGTTGGATCTCTGTCTAACGTTTCCATCAGATATGCCTCCGGACATGGATGCTATGCTGGACCCCCTAAAGGCCCATGCTCTGCGTTGTCCCCAGCGTCTTCCAATTCTGATGAATGCATTCCTTGAGAATCCACAGGTGCTGTTTGCTCCTGCTGGGTTAGGTGGCTACTCCACAGGCACTCAGGTAACAACTGCCGCACAAGCTGCCGCAGCACCGACTGTTGGCAGTGCTACATTCCATCTATGTGCGATTGACATTCTCTGTGAGGCATTGGATTGGTCGTCTGCAGTAGCTAACACTGATAATGCTGTATCTCCCAGCCAGGACATTAAGGGGCATATTCTCAAGGATCTATCAACGAGTTATCGGCACTTTATCGCAGCCAAAGTCGCGATAAATTCATCGCCCCATTCACAAGTTGGCGCTAACAGCCCATAACACCAGTTTACCTGCGAAAGCAGTCACTAAAAACATCGCCACAGATGACCCCGGCAACTAACGCTAATGATATGCAGAGTAGGTGTTCCCGTGCAAAAATCTGCGACAACACCACTCCACAACATTCTCAACGACCAGCCACATCGGCGATAAGATCACAAAACATGCGATAAGGCGCGTTAGCAGCAGGAAATTAACACCTGCTCTTACCTGGTGTAAAGTCGGATGACAACCGGCACCAGACAAGGGAGCACAGCCCATAGCCACACATGAAGAACAACAGATGCCCTGGAGCAACCGATCATGCAGCCCGGAGCCCCAATAGGCCAACAACACCCACCACCACCACCCCCAGGACCTTACCACCCCCACCCCCACCCCCCAGGCCCCACCCTGGACACCCCCACCCCCTTTGGACAAAGATATTGCACATCAACTCCACGAAATCATGAACCAAACAAATCGCCAGAAGTCACACAATCACAACACCTAACATACATGTGTGGTCAGAATAAGGGAAATCATAATATCCAAATAATACGTTTATTACAGAATAAACCAAAAACAACAATTCTGAAGAGGCATGGCGGGTCTTCTGAGGACATTCTGTAAGTCACAGCCTGCAAAACAGAAATCTGGATAAGAAGGTGTGCCATATTGGGAGATTGCAGGTGGTGCAGAATGATGCGGCCAGGCTTATTTTTAGACTTCCTAGAAAAACACGCGCTACCCCTCTGTTGCATAAACTTCATTGGCTCCCTATTAAACAGCGAGCGCAGTTCAAGGGTCTATGTATTGCTCATAAGGCAATCTAAGGTCAGGCACCCAAGTTTATAAAAGATCGCTTGGAGAAATATGTTCCTGGCCGGACTCTGCGATCTTCTGAGGCTTGCAGGTTAGTCTCCCCCAGGTACATCTCTAAATCCAAAGGGGGTAGAGCGTTCTCTGTTTTTCTCCCGCAGATCTGGAATGATCTGCCGGAGTTCCTTCACAGGGAACCGGCTCTGCTCATCTTTAGGAAGCGTTTAAAGACTTTCCTATTTAGAGAGGCATTAACGACAGCGTAATCTTCTGTCTCCGCCGCTGCTATTTTATTTCTGCCCTAGTGACTTGCTCACTTTTCTCTAGAAGCGCTTAGAGACCTGAAGGTGATTGTGCGCTATATAAAAGTCATATAACATAACATAACATAACATGCGCCCATCAAAGTACAGAGAGAGAGAGAGAAAGAGAGAGAGGGAGAGAGGGAGAGAGGGAGAGAGAAAGAGAGAGAGGGAGAGGGAGAGAGGTAGAGAGAAAGAGAGAGAGAGGGAGAGAGGGAGAGAGAAAGAGAGAGAGAGAGGGAGAGAGGGAGAGAGACAGAGAGAGAGAGAGAGAGAGAGGGAGAGAGGGAGAGAGAAAGAGAGGGTGAGAGAGTGCCGACACTGCGGACCTAGGCCTCACTGCTCACCTGCTGCCACCGGTGTGTCTCCAACCACGTGCCG